>JALGBA010002315.1:0-75317 GCA_023970755.1 Azemiops feae | reverse complement strand
GAGATGAGGTGTTCCCCATAACCATGAGACGGCTGTCCAGTCTCTTCTTAAAAACCTCCAGTGATGGGGCACCCACAACTTCTGAATGCAAACCCTTCCATTGGTTGATTGTTCTCACTGTCAGGAAGTTTCTCCTTAGTTCTAGGTTGCTTCTCCCCTTGATTAGTTTCCATCCGCTGCTTCTTGTTCTGCCTTCAGGTGCTTTGGAGAATAGCTTGACTCCCTCTTCTTTGGGGCAGCCCCTGAGATATTGGAAGACTGCTATCATGTCACTCCTGGTCCCTCTCTTCACTAGACCAGCCGTGCCTAGTTCCTGCAACCCTTCTTCATATGTTTTAGCCTCCAGTCCCCTGATCATCTTTGTTGCTCTTCTCTGTACTCTTTCCAAAATCTCAACATCTTTTTTTTCCTTTCCTTTTTTTCGTATTGGGGTAATACAAAAAACAATCGCAATAGTCTATTATACCACGCAGACAGGGTGGCATATTTTATTCCATTCAGAGGGGACTCTGGCTGTAGAGTCAGTCGGCTTCCGGGCCTTTCAGGGAAATGATCTTTGGAATGAGAGTACCAGCTGAAAAGCTCTTGAAATGAACTGCAGTTTCCTGTTTAGCAGGAATTGACAAGAATGTGCAACTTCGCTGGCTGCTGTTTGTTTGCCTGGGAAGAGAGAAGAATGGGAGATAAGGGACAGCCGATCCTTGGCCACGCAGTTCGGGGCCAGATAAGCATCACGCCTGCAGACATCTCGGCCACGGATCTGAGCCCTGTATCTCTTCCTCCTTTCTTATGTCCACACGCCTGCGTCATCCTGGGGCCAAGTTAGCGCCAGCCAGCCGCTTGATAAGAGGAGAGATCTGGGGCAGAGGGGCGAAGGGGGAAGCTTTCCCAGCCCAGAGAACACCTGTCTTATCAGGAGAGAACAATGTGGATGAGAGAAGTGTGACCTGGAGAAGGGGGAGGAAGGGGTGGAGACAGGTGCCTATCAACTTCGTGGAGTCACCTCGGTGTCTCACCGAGTCTGCCAGTCTGCCTGGAACTCACCAGAAGGTATCCCAAACAGGCAGAAGTCCAGCGATAAGAGGTGACCTGAGCTTTGGCACCGAAAGGGCATCCATGACTCAGACGGGAAGGCTTTACCTGGCGCTTCCATTTTTCATGGGAGGCAAATCAAACAGTTTCTATTTCCCCCCCCCCAAACAGGCTGATGAAAAATCAATGTTTTAATTTATTCATCAAATTTGGGCATCACCCATCGTCCTGTCTTGATCCACCAAGTCATTTTTTTTCCCCACCCCTTCCTGTCATCTGGAATAAGCGATATTGCTTGGATGAAACGTATATATAAATAAATGATTGTAATGCTGATTGAGGAGCAAATCTGGGCTTCTTCCAAGCCTTTTGATCCTTTGTGTGTGTTTTTGGTGGTCCTGTCTTGACTGGTACTTGCAGCGTAGTCATTTCCATGTGCATATCCTCACAGGGTGTAACCACAGCCCGTCATAACACAGTTCATTGGTTTTATTCACTAATATTAAATAATCGTCTCTTCTTTCCCCAGAGAAAATGTCACTGTAGTTAGACATGTTCTTAGGTTATGCATTATAGGGACAACCAAATAACAGAGCTAGAAGGGACCAGGGAGGCCTTCTAGTCCATCCCCCTGCTCGAGCAAGAATGAAGAAGTGTTTAGAAGACAATAACAATCAAGTTGAACATTGAAGGTAATTCATAGTATAAATGGTTTGGGTATGTGATAGATAGATAGATAGATAGATAGATAGATAGATAGATAGATAGATAGATAGATAGATAGATAGATAGATAGATAGATAGATAGATAGATAGATAGATAGATAGGTAGGTAGGTAGGTAGGTAGGTAGGTAGGTAGGTAGGTAGGTAGGTAGGTAGGTAGATATAGAGATGATAGAGAGATAGTGAGATAGAGAGAGAGATGATAGACAGATAGAGAGACAGACAGACAGAGATAGAGATAATAGATAGATAGAGATAGAGATAATAGATAGATAGAGATAGAGAGGTGATAGATGATAGATAGATAGATAGATAGATAGATAGATATAGATAGATAGATAGATAGATAGATAGGATGAATAAGATAGATAGATAGATAGATAGATAGATAGATAGATAGATAGATAGATAGATAGATAGATAGATAGATAGATAGATAGATAGATAGATAGATAGATAGATAGATAGATAGATAGATAGATAGGATGAATAAGATAGATAGATAGATAGATAGATAGATAGATAGATAGATAGATAGATAGATAGATAGATAGATAGATAGATAGATAGATAGATAGATAGATAGATAGATAGATAGAGATGATGGATGGATGGATGGATGGATAGATAGATAGATAGATAGAGATAGATAGATAGATAGATAGATAGATAGATAGATAGATAGATAGATAGATAGATAGATAGATAGATAGATAGATAGATAGATAGATAGATATGACAGACAGACAGACAGACAGACAAGCAGACAGACAGACAGACAGATATGTAGGTCAGGGGGTGAGGAATGTTGCTGAGATTGTGAACAGAATAAAATTTATTTGAAATTTAAGCACAAAGATCCGCAGACCCTATTTATCAGCATAGGGTCACACACCTATGACTTCCCTAGTCCTCACAAGGTTGTCTCTTTAGGATGACCTCCTCCGACTCCTTAGATGAACAGCCAACACTTCCTCTCTTTCAAAGGCAGTATTTCTCCAGATGTATTCCAATTTGCTTCTTGAATATGGAAGGAATCCCAGAGAGGGGGCGAGGCGGGGGGGGAAGCATAGCGGTCACCCTGCTGGTTTTCTAGCCCTGCGAGAAACCCCTTGAGATAACCTGACGTTTCCACCTTGATGGTCCAATATTTTTTTTTCTTTCTGTTCCTTGGTCCTCCCGAGCTTATATTTCATGGCTGCCACCCTTCTGCGCTGATTCATGTCTTTGTCAGGACAGGATTTGACTACAGTCATGCTCTGCTCCTCCAGGAATGCTGAGTAACCCTAGAACTGGGCTCTTCGTGAAACAGGGAGAGTTCAAAAGTTCTCCCGGAATAGGCCATGACTAAACCATGTGCTCCGTGCAGCTGTCATCTCAGCTGCACCTTGGCCCTATTCAAACAATGGCTTTGTTTAAAGAGATTGCTTTCATTTTTGTTCAGCAAAGGGCGTGGCTAACCTTGATTCCTGCTGTGGGTCTGAAGCCAGCTCAGATACACCCTACGCACGTGAACACCAAAAGTTGCAAGCAAATCAAGAAGGACTCAATTGCCGTTGACTTATTCTTCAGCCAGACTCGCATTGTTTGAGCTGGGTGGCCTCACAAACGTGTTCAATAAATAAGTTGATTGTTCTATTGCTCATATTATTAGTAAAATAATACATCTGGTGCCTACTAAAGAACAGATCTCTGCTCCTTTTGGGGGCTCCTGAGTACTCTGGATGTTTATTCCAGATGGAAGTTTAATGGATGCCTTAATTTTGATCTAGCCCAAATATCAGAGTTGACTTTGCTTGTGATGTGCTAAGCTTCATTTCTCGATTGTAAATATTTTTCTTTATTAACTTATAATATAAAATACGAAAACAGAAAAGCAAATATAAGGGAACAAAGGGGAAGGGGAAAAGAGAAGTGTGGAATGGAGAGGAAAAAGAAAAGAAAAGCGTTGACTTCCAACTCCCTCTGTTGCTGTAAAATAAAGCATTCGCATGGAACCAGGGCAGGACAAGAAGTAACGTGTGGAAGACCATTAAAGAGAGTTCCAACTAAGGAGAAATTTCCTAACAGTGAGAACAATCAATCAACGGAACGCCTTGCCTCAGGAAGTTGTGGGTGCTCCATCACTGGAGGTTTTCAAGAAGAGACTGGACAACAGTGAATCCGAAATGGTATGGGGGTCTCCTGCTTGAGTAGAGGGTTGGACTAGAAGACCTCCAAGGTCCCTTGCAACTCTAATAATGTATGTTCTTTTCTCCTTATTGCAAAGAGATCGCATTTGCTTTTTGAGAAGCTGGTCAAAATTCTCTTCTTCTTTGAAACGATGATCAGAAGCCAAATCTTTCGCTGAATTGAACGAACTGGATTTTTCTCCCAGGTTGTTGTTTTGTTTTGGGGTTTTTTTGGGTGTGTGTGTGTTTGTGTGTGTGTGTGGGGGGGGTGAAATAGGAAATATTTCTGGCATGCTCTCTAACTCTCAATCTACCTGCACGGTGGAGCTTTTATCCTCTCCATTGTTGCCCCCCCCCCAAAGATCTTGGCATCGCTTGTGTATCATGACTTATCCTTCCTCTCTGGAGGCTGATATTAGTGTTGCTTGAATGACACTGAAAAGAAAAGAAAAAAGGATATAATTGGCACGGTGCATTTTTTAGCTCTGGCAAAGCCATAGATAATGCATTTGTTCGGGCTAATTGGAGGGAATTTGGCATCCTCCGAGGCCCAAGAACACAGGGGCATTAGCCACGGAAGATGAAGCCACAGCTCTGTCCTGGCTCCAGAGAGGCGATGCAGCATTTGGAAGAGTGGTTGAAATCCTAAGGCATTTGCTACTTGCATTAAATGAGTGCTCATTTTTCCGCTGCACTTCAAACGAGAGAGAGAGGGAGGGAGAGAGAGAGAGAGAGAGAGAGAGAGAGAGAGAGAGAGAGAGAGACTCACAATCTTTCACTTCACTTCAAACGCTTAAATGAATGGCTTTTTCATTTTTAACTACAAGCCAAGGGTCCATCAGGGGTAAAATACAAAGCCTCTAGAGATGGGGCAGGGGTTATCAGTGGGTTTGGCTCTCTTCCATCTGGAAGGAACGTTGCACAGCCCCCCCTGTGTTTGCTACTTGTAATGCTTTATCCTGAGATACCTCCGGGAGCCAACAACTGCAATTGCATTAGACACAGGTTGCAACCTTTGAAGGCTAAGCTCTCGGATCCTGCCCATTTTTTTTTTTACAACACTCCGCAACAAATTCATGCACATCTAGATGGGTGTGCTCAAGACTGCAGCTGAAGCCACTGATGCCTCGTTTTATATGTGAGTCACATGTACACACGAGGCACACGTGTGTCACGCAAACAAAAGCAGGTTGAACTTCGTTTGTGCCATCATCAGCAGGCTAAGAACGAGGAGATGGTGAGTTCTAGTGCCATTTTAGCCGTCAAAGCTGGCTGGGTGACTTTGGGCCAATCACCAGGGGACAGTGAGTTCTAGTACTGCCTTAAGCCTGAACACCAGTTGGGTGACTTTGGGCCAATCACTGGGAGACTGTGAGTTCTAGTTCCACTTTAGATGTGAACGCCAGTTGGGTGACTTGTGAGTTCCAGTCCCGCCTTAGCCATAATAGATGGCTGGCTGGCTTTCAACCAATCAGCAGGAGATGTTGAGTTTTATTTATGCCCTAAAATGGGGCAAAACTCACTTAACAAATGTCTCACTTAGCGACATAAATTTTGGGCTCAGTTGTGGTCGTAAGTTGAGGACTCCCTGTATAGGCAGGCATATATAGACAGGCATTTTTGTTGACAAATTGCTATCCATTTATTTTATTTTATTTTTTTGGTAAAGCATTTCCCTGCTAGAATGCATGAGTCTTCACTGGTTGTTTTTTTTTGTGTGTGTGTGTATAGTAAATTCCTGCATAGTAAATTCCAGGGATCAAATTCAGAAAAAAAAAAGACTTCTAATTTCTTTCCTGGTGTTTTTTCCGTGGAAGCCACATGATAGCACCGGGGCACTTGGGCTGGCTGATCCTAGGAAAAAGTCCAGATCGTTCACGTCAACAGCCTGATTTATGATCTCCATGCCTCTCAGGTAAATTACATCTGAGGATTAATTTACGGTGTTTTGAAACACTCTTGACTATCGGGAGGAATTGTTTCCTTGCACCTAACCCCTGTTTACCTTTGAACACCAGGATAGTGTATCTCATGAGCAATTCAAGCGTTGGGGAGTTGGATGTAATAATTAACAAGACATTGGAAGGGGGTGGTGTCACACTCCAATCTGATTGAAAGCACACCACCCACATTCATCTGGGATGTCCATTCATTCAACTCCAACTTTTATTCCTGTCCGATATCTAAGGAAAGCGATAGGTTCGCAGTTAATAAAGATAAGAGAGAACAATTCCCTTCACACCGGCCTCCCCCATCTCTATAGTTCCCAGGGTGTTTCCCGTAGCATTGCTGGCTCAGGGAACGCACAATGATCATATTGTTGCTTGATTAAGAAGTCAACAAATTCCTACGCACACATCACCGTGGAGGAAGTCTTGTCCTCAATTGGCTGAGTTTACAAAACATACTGTCTAACCAAGGAGAGAGAGTGTATAGGTAATTCTCAACTTATAGTTCTCAGCCTGGAATTACGATTGTAAATGACTGATTTAACAATCTTTTTTTGTGGCGATTGTTAAATGAATTATTGTGGTCATTAAGCAAACATGGTGGTCAATTTTTCTCTCTCTCTCTCATTCCCTCTCATCTCTCTCTCTCTCTCATCTCTCTATCTCTCTATCTCTCTATCTCTCTATCTATCTCTCTATCTATCTATCTATCTATCTATCTATCTATCTATCTATCTATCTATCTATCTATCTATCTATCTATCTCAATAATCTTATCTCTCTCTATCATCTCTCTCTAATCTTATCTATCTCTATATCATCTTATCTATCTATCTCTCATATCTCTCTCTCTCTCTATCATCTATCTATATCAATCATCTTATCTCTCTCTATCATCTCTCTCTCTAATCTTATCTCTCTCTTTATCACTTCATTTCCTTCGTATTCACAAAATTGTGGCTGTTGCAGCATCCCCACAGTCAACCAGTGATAATTTCTGACATTTACCTGTCAGCTTCCTAGAAGCAAATTCAATGGGGAAGCCAGCAGGAAGTCAGAAAACTCTCCCAATTTCATTTATTTTTATTTGATTGATTGATTGATTGATTGATTGATTAAATTTATTCAACTCCCATCTTGTTTTGAAATGACTCTGGGTGGCTTACAGCAAAAGAAACATTCAAATCATGGAAAATAAATATTCCACTGCTCTTTTTTAGCTCACCTGGGGTCATTCTGTCGATCAGTTGACTTAAGTAAATATTGACTTATGATTGATGTTTGTTTGCCTCCACGATTATTTTTCTATTTATGCTATATACTCCTCTTAGACGGTCACGGGGCTGTCCAGAATTGGGGTAAACAAAATATGGTCAACCTAAAATTTAAATATTCATTCTGGTCACATAAAAGGCAGCACCTTTCTTTCAAAGGATGACCCAATGAGTCATAGGTTGTCTACTATTCTATCATCTTGACCACAACCTAGCAGACAAACACACTGACTGTTCTCTGGTCTATGCCTTTGGCTGCTAGTACTTAGGGAATGACAGATTGCTTAATAAATAATAAAAATGCCCTTTCTACCTCAATTTCTGTGCAAACATGCCCTTATTGCCTCCTAAAAAGCCCTCAATCTTTAATGAGAAAGAGACAGTTTATTTCCTGCTTTTAAATTTCCCTAACTCTATCGGCAGAGTTGTTAAATTTCTATCTGTAGCCATTTCCTTAAGGAGAAACGTGAGGTCCCAATCTTGTTGTGATGATGCTGTGATTTCTTTTCCTGTATTCCTATTTTACACAAATCCCATGTTATCTTACATTTTATATTGTCTTACTGTATTTCTCCCTTTTTCTCTGTTTTTTTTTTTTTTAACTCTCAGCTTTTAAGTTAAAATGGCTTTGTTATATTTGGCATGGTTTCCGAATTGTTGTTTTGATTGACCCTAATTAAAATTGAACTTGAATTTGCTTAATATCACCCCTGAGTTAGATCAGCTTAGTTGAAAGCTTGCTCCATACAGGATTTAGGTCTGTGCTGGTAAAAACCACATTCACTTGGGATCCTCGTCAACACAAAGACTCTTAAAAGCAGTTAATGAGGATTTTAATTTCATTTTAAATACCCCTGGTACTTGGGAGACCTTGACTGCATCAGGCTGAAAATCCTCAGCTTCCTAGCGGCCTTTCCCTTAAATGTCAACGGTGCCCTAATTATTTATTTTGGTTGCCCTACTAATGATTCAGAAAGGCTTCTTTTCCAGATTAAGGGTCTGGGAGGCAGATCCTTCCTTCTTTATTGTACGATCTGCTAACATGGTGGAACTTGATCACAACTGGAGCAGAGCTGCAGTGAATTCTCCAGTGTCCCAAAAGACAGGAGTCCTTTTCTCTATGGATGTTATGTTGGTGCATGAACTAATCGCTACTTTAGTTTAACTCTAACTCTAACTCTAACTCTAACTCTAACTCTAACTCTAACTCTAACTCTAACTCTAACTCTAACTCTAACTCTAACTCTAACTCTAACTCTAACTCTAACTCTATCCCCATTCCCATCCCTAACCCTAACCTTAATCTTAACCCTCAGCATTCCTGGCTGAGGAATTCTGGGAGTTGAAGTCCACAAGTCATAAAAGGGCCAGGTTTGAAGACCCCTGGCATAGGGAATAGCCTCTGACACACAACAATTGTGAAAAGTTTGGACGAAAGGCTCCAAAACAGCATTCCCCCCCCCCCCAAGGGGAGAGCAGACCTGTAGCTAGCATAAAGATCCTGGGATGAGCAGCTGAGGAAGAGGGGAAAAAAGGGGGGGAGGTACTTTTTGGAAAACAGTCAGGGCCAGACCATTTAACCAGAAGAAAAGGGGGGAAAGACATTCAGAGGGTGGTCACCCACCAGATTCCCCCCACCACTACCAAGTTAAAATAGAGAGGGAATGAAAAGAGTCCAAACTTTCTCAAAAGCTTGGGCTTAGCTCCCAACCTCAGACCATAACTTGGAAGTTCTTCTCAGCCCTCTGGGATCAGAGGTCAGCCTTTTGACAGGAAGAAAGAGGAAACCTTGAACTGGTTTTGACACAGTTCAGGACTAAAGCGGCAGAGGGAAGGGAGGAGGAGGAGAGACCGGGGGTGTCTCCCGCAGACAGGAGACCTGATGTTTATAGCCGAGCCTGTCCTTATCAGGTGAGCAATAAGGTGGAGTGTGAAATGAGATAGAAGCTGGGATGGGCTTGTGGAACTCAATGGCCATAAGCAAGTTATTGCAGGTTGGCTGGCGCCACTGTGTCTGTATCAGCTGCTTTCAATGGCAGAGAGAGAGAGAGAAAGAGAGAGAGACAGAAAAAAAGAAAGAGAGAGAGAGAAAAAGAAAGAAAGAGAGAGAGGGGGGGCACTGGATGGCTACCAGGAAAATATTGGGCAAAAATCAGGTGGCCAGTTGACTGCATGCAAGGAAAGCTAAACAGCTGCTCATGTTGGGTGCTCCACTTTGAAAAGAGGACTGTTGCCTGTTCTTCCATGACTCTGCAGAGGGATATAAGCCATCCTCTGTTGATTTAAGATCTGCTTCATCCTTTTGAGTCCCTTCAAGGAAGAAGAAGAAGAAGAAGAAGAAGAAGAAGAAGAAGAAGAAGAAGAAGAAGAAGAAGAAGAAGAAGAAGAAGAAGAAGAAGAAGAAGAAGAAGAAGAAGAAGAAGAAGAAGAAGAAGAAGGAAGAAGGAAGAAGGAAGAAGGAAGAAGGAAGAAGAAGAAGGAAGAAGAAGGAAGAAGAAGGAAGAAGAAGGAAGAAGAAGGAAGAAGAAGAAGAAGAAGAAGAAGAAGAAGAAGAAGAAGAAGAAGAAGAAGAAGAAGAAGAAGAAGAAGAAGAAGAAGAAGAAGAAGAAGAAGAAGAAGAAGAAGAAGAAGAAGAAGAAGAAGAAGAAGAAGAAGAAGAAGAAGAAGAAGAAGGAGTAGTAGTAGTAGTAGTAATTGCACTTTGGGTGCAATCTCAAAATACTTGAATATCTACTTGAATATCATCAGCATTGACAAATTCACGATCAGCCAATTGCAAAAGGCAGCTTTGCTCGAAACAGCTTACATCCTGTGATAATCCCATCCAAAATAAATAAATCTGCCGACCCTGGGTTCTTGGGAAGGCCTCAATAGGTGGGCAAAAATGTCAGATCCGGCTACTGTGAGACCAACCATGATAATATATTAAACGTGTATGCTGCCGAACTCCAATGACTCTCGGTGACTCACAGCAATTAAACAAAGAAATTACAGTGAAATCAATAAAAGATAAAAGATGGCCAGAGTGACAGACTTGATGGTGCCAAGCCTTCACTCTTCTTCTGAACAAGAGCAGGAATCTTTATGGCAATGTAGATTTACCTTCGTGAATGGCCCTGGACTTGCTGGAGTGCAAAACCTAGCAGTTCGAAAGCATGCAAATGCGAGTAGATAAATAGGTACCACTTCGGTGAGAAGGTAACAGTACTCCGTGATGTCGTGCTGGCCACATGACCGCGCAAATGTCTTTGGACAGCGCTGGCTCAATGGCCTTAAAATGGAGATGAGCACCATGCCCTATTGTCGGCAACAACTAGTAGAGTAAAATCCGCAGGGTCTCCTTTACCTTTTATTTATTGTTTTAATCTTTTAGTCTGCATTCTATTCAACGTCTGTAAGCCATCTGGTGAGATAGGCAGCATACAAGTTTGATAAAGAAGCTTGATAAATACCTGCAAGTATTTTGGAGAAATGTGCAGATACTGCATGTATTTTTTAAAAAAACGGTTTTAAATCTGGAGTTTTATTATGTTAAGATGGAAATAAACATCTCGAGGAAAGGAACGTGGACCTGAAAAGGAGTGATTCACTCATCCTTGCTAAAAACATTAGTCCAGTTTTAAAAATTGCCATCTGTCTGATGCATAAAGGAACACAGAAACCAGTAACACCTAAGTTTAGATGTCTTTCATGTAAAGCTGTGCTGAAAGAGGCTTCTGGGTGTTTTCTTAAATCTTATTCCATTGTCATCGAGTAATTCTTTTGACTTACTCTTGGTGGTGTTTTTGAGCTTGTTTTATTCTTAGTGGAGGCAGGGAGTGGAGGCTAATGATTGTTTCATGATGCAATTATTTCCATCACTCTCACACAGCCATGGCTATCTGCATGCCCAACCCGAAGAGTTTGAGCTTGAGAAGTTAGAGAAAATGATGGAGTGAGGGTGATAGAATGAAAAAAAGGACATTCAAATGCATCCCATGGCTTCTTCAAACACACCTTTGTCATCCGAATTCGCTTCCTCTATTTGAAGGAGAATCCCAAAGGAGGCTTTTTCAAACGGCGACTGGACTTCCTTCGTTTTCCTTGAAGATGTTTCGCTTCTCATCCACGAAGCTTCTTCAGCTTCTTCAGTTCCGTTTCAGTCAGAATTGAAGAAGCTTTTTGGATGAAGCACCTTTGGGACAACCATGACTGAGAATCTCCGTAGTCGTTTGAATGAGAAATTGTTTTTTTAAAAGTGTAAAAACATCAAATGGACACTCTGTTTAGAGAATATGTCGAGCTTGGTTATTTCTGAGGATTGTTTTTTTTGTTCATGATACTAATTACAGGTCATCCCACTACTGGGAAAATTCTCTGGATTTTTTTCCCCCCAACCTCAGCTAAAAATGGAGGCTTCTATCAAAGATCTTGCCCTAAGAGTTACCCATTGTCTGTTTCATCTTCCACTCAATCATGCAGGACCATGAGAATGTAAACATACTCCTGAGTCCTTAAAAAACAACAACCACAAAACAAAACATAATCACCCAGCAGGGACAGAGAACTTTAAAGACCAGATTCTGGCTGGTGTTTTTTTGTGTGTGTGCAGAGTTTCAATGCTGAGACAACATCTTTTCTAACCGGAGCTGTCCCTGGTCCTGGTTGCTGTTTAAGCCGGCAGTGAACTGCTTACTTTGACCTTCCCTATCTTAGTGTGACATAACAAACCTTCCTTTGATGGACTTGAGTGGACTTGGCTTGATCAGAATGATTTGATTTACTTTAATTAGATCTGCCCAATTTATCCCTCTCTTTCCCGTGAGTTTGAAGCCCTGATAATGAAGGGAGAGATCAAAAGACGTAACAAAAAATAGGTCTCTGAACTGATCAAAAGATCTAGCAAAAAGAGTTGCTCTGAAATTTTCTTTTTCAGAGAATATTTTTTTGTTAATTTTTTTTATTTTTAGAATTATTCTTTTTGAGCATCTCCCACAAACTGAAGGAAAATTTCAGTTCTGAGTACTATTAAGTGAAATGCCTTCTCCATTTGCGGTATCTGTGAATAATTGGAGAACAAGATGAACTGAATGTATGTATATTTGAACTGGACCGTTTTCAGTTTTGTAATTAGCATATTGTTGTATAAATATTTGGAATAAGGAGAGATATACGTGTCTCCTTGATACAGCAAGGAATTGAATTCTTGTGCTCTCCCCAGATTCAATTATCTGTTTAAAGTAGAATCCAATTTCCAAATGGATTTTATTGTACTTACAACTAAAAAACTCTCAACCATACTTACTCTCCTGGTAGGCAGTTGAGTGATGTATCTTAGTTACAGTTTCTTTGGTTAGAGAGGGCAGGTGAAAAGGAATCAATGGCAAGCTACTTCCATTCAGATGTGCCTTCCCCATGTAGTATTAGTATATCATGTGAACAAAACAGTAAAAAGAAAGTACATTATTCATTTTCCTTCAAGCATTAATCAACCAGAAGAGGTTGACAAGATGGAAATTGAAGATCTTTTCCAACTCAATGACGAGGTTCACATACCAGACCAGGTCAGTGGAAGACTTGGATGGTGCATTCACACAACTTGATAACCTGAGTTTATTTTAATCCTAGTTAGATATTTGTGGGAATTACCGCATTGTGTTGTGTGGACCCAAGCCCATTTAGTGTCGGTTATGGTACAATATAATGTGAAAATCCAGAAGACTGCCAGTTTAATACCTGGGATAAGTGTGTTTTGTGAATACAAGCTATGATCCTAGTTAAATAAGAATTCAGAAGGAATGGATGGAAGAAAGGAACAATAGAGGATGGGGAAAGCTAGTCAATTCACTCTTAATAACTATACGAGACATTTGATTTCAAGCTGACTTTCAGTTTCAATATAGTTTACCAATAATTCTTTCTTTTCAAGAATTGAAAGCCAAAGATTGGCTGCCGAGTTGTGACATTCTTCTGCAAGCAAGAATGGTCCATTAGTTAATTACTTACTGGTGGTGACCTTTTCTAAGAAGTCTTTATGACCGATGCATTAATAGCCACTTCTTTGTGCAGCAATTAACATGATAAGGCCTTCACTCTTCATTATAAACTGGGTTAGTGGAGGAGGGAGGCTGCTAGGATCCATGAGCTTGATCTAGAAGCCATGAGATCTTCCTTCAACACCAGTAATGGAACACAACTTCTAGTATACATGAAAACAGCAAGCTAGCTCGGGGATATCCAGACGTAACCTATATTCCAGCCACTAGGTCTACTAGAGTGATCTCAACAAGAATACCAGGAGGGAATGTTCAATTCATTGGGTTGAGCTGGGAAGGACAAGACTGAAATTATGGACTCTTAGGGCAGTGATGATAGCCTACAGTAAGAAATACAATCTGCTCCCCCCAAAAAAAATCAGTTTAAATTATTGCCTTCTATCAAGTAAGGGGTTTTGGTCATTGCTGCTTGGAATCAATTAATCAAGTAGGCTTTGGGCAACCAATCTTAAAATCAAATCAGATGACCTTTCAAATCAGCCTGGGGACAAATTCTTGAATTCTTTGAAGGTTAAAACTGACACCATCAATTACGGCAGGAAATAAATAGGAATTTGTCAGCCGGTTGAGCTCCTCAGAGATCAGCATAACTTGTTCTGAACGCTGAATTGATGTTGTCTTTTGCACCCATCACCCTTTTTGAGCTATTTCTTTAAAAAAAAAAGGGGGGGGAAGACTTTCTCCAGGGCATTTTACCGTCACCTGATTGGAAGTAGCCAAACTGGAGGTAAAAGAAACTCGTAAAGGAAAGAATCCAATGAGGTCAATGCCCTCGTAGCTTCATTAAAGACCTGGAACAAGGTTTTGGAGTCACGGCTTAATCCGTGGTTGAGCTCTGGGTGGGAATTTCACCCTCCTTGCCCGTTGCTACTGATCTAAAGATAGCTGGAAGGATAACCTGGGAGCAACAGACACTGATAGGCATCGGAGACTGTCGCTAGGGTTGGTAGGACCATAAACCTTTATGGCAATCCCTTCCAGGGTCTTTTCAAAGCTGGAGGCTATCTTGTCCTGGATCTTCTGAGGAGTCGGTGGAAAAAAAAAAAAAGAGAGAGAGAGAGAGAGAAAGTCAAGTTTCAGGCACTGTAATTAAAGGTAGCTTTGCAACAAAGAGCTTGTAATCCTCTATTTTATCCTGAGGAATTACACTGGCTGACTTCTTTGGTCTTTTCATCTTTTGGGTTGTGATGATTCTAGGCAACAATCAGAAAGAGGCAAGAGGTGACATAATTCTCACTGAGTTTGCTTGGGGATGTCAGCTTGTGACATTCATCCTGCAGACCCCCCCCCCTTTTTTTCTTGCTAGCTGTCAGTTCCATGGTGGGGGGGGAACGAGGTGCCCTTTTAACATCTACTGGGTGAGTTTTCTCTACCTGCAACTTGGAAATTGTTTAATTGTTTAAGGGAAGTTCACTAACATCTACCACAGGGTCTTTATTTCTTCTTAGGCATTTAAACACACACATATTTCAGTCTTTATAGGATACTGAGGTTCATTGCTGCTCCCTTATTGCAATTTTATGTTGCTGCTGAAGAATATTATCTTGCTAAGGAAAAACTTCTTCTTCTTCTTCCTCTTCTTCCTCTTCTTCTTCTTCTTCTTCTTCTTCTTCTTCTTCTTCTTCTTCTTCTTCTTCTTCTTCTTCTTCTTCTTCTTCTTATTATTATTATTATTATTATTATTATTATTATTATTATTATTATTATATATTATTATATTATTATTATTATTATTTTATTATATTATTATTATTATTATTATTATTATTCTTCTTCTTCTTTCTTCTTCTTCTTCTTCTTCTCTTCTTCTCTTCTTCTTCTTTTCTTCTTCTTCTTTCTCTTCTTCTTCTTCTTTTCTTCTTCTTCTTTCTCTTATTATTATTATTATATATATTATTATTTTATTATTATTATTATTATTATTATTATTATATTATTTATTATTATATATTATTATTATTATTTATATTATTATTATTATTCCTCCTTCCTCCTCCTCCTCTCCTCTTATTCTTCTTCTTCTTCTTCTTCTTCTCTCTTCTTCTTCTTCTTCTTCTTCTTAATTATTATATTATTATTATTTATTATTATTATTAGATTATTATTATTATATATTATATATTATTATTCCTCTCTCCTCCTCTCCTCCTTCTTCTTCTTCTTCTCTTCTCTTCTTCTTCTTCTTCTTCTTCTTCTTTTCTTCTTCTTATTCCTTCTTCTTCCTCCCTCCTCCTCCCCCCCTCCTCCTCCTCTTCCCACACAAAATCAAACAATACACCAAAGTTATAATCAGCTCCTTTTGTTCTGAGAAATAGTGTTATCTCAGATTCTACAGATATATGCAGGTCGGATAAGCAGAAAATAATACCCGGGCTGGATCCCCAGGGACAGATTTTCATGCTCTTTTCTGGGAAGCTGATAAGCTCCCTCCTTCAGATTTATGACTTCCCTCCTCCTGTTTACAGCGTTGTTTCTTTTCTTCAGCACAAACATCAACATCAGATTAGAAATAGGTTGGGGGGAGCTAACCAGCCCATTCATAATATCAATAGACATGTAAGGCTGACACACACACCCCCATCCAAAGATGGAAGTATTTCTAGACCATGCTGGTGTCAACTGGGTTTAACTGTTGTATTTATTTACCATTGATTTCAGTTGCCCTTGCTGGCTTCCCTCTCCTTTCAAAGCAGACTATGATTGGTTAGGTAGCATGATGGGCTACATGGCTGAGTGAGGTCACGCACATCTGAATCCAGGATAGATGCAAAGAAAAAGAAGCAAAGATATGGGTGAGGTGTCACCTTAGGAAAAAAAACCCAGAAAAGGGCATTTAATTGTAGAATTGACTTGGAAGAGAAGCTTCATTTCCAGGCAGTGATGGACCAGGTGTGATGTAGCGCATCTTACCTTCTAAAGAAGAAGGATGTGCATCAGTTAAATCCAGAGTTTAAAATTCACAGAGTTTAAGATTAAGAAGGCCAACTGTGGATTTAGAGCCAGTTTGATCTAGTGGTTAAGGCACCAGGCTACAGACTAGATACTAGGAGATGGTGAGTTCTAGTCCCACCTTAGCGATGAAAGCCAGCTGTGGATGACTTTAGGCCAGTTACTCTTTTCCAGCCTAACTCACTTCACAGGGTGGCTGGTGTGTGGAAAACGGGAAGAGGAAAGTCTGTCGGATAACAAACAGAAAGACTGAGCAAAGAAAATGACTTATTTTCGTGTGCTCCCCATGTGTGTGTATGCAAGCGGGGCTAAATCTCGTTTTCTCTTGTGTCAGTCTAATTAAGCAAACAAGCAGAAGCCTTTTGCCCAATTAAGATTTACAACAAAGAGCTGAGTGTCTCTCTCTGGAGTCCCATTTGGTCTAGGAGATGACAATGGCAGGAAATGAAATGAAGAGCTGTCTTTTGCCGGCCCCTAGCTGAGTCTGGTTTCTTGAAATTAATGCTTTCCATAACTCTCTTCTGTTAGTGTTCATTTAACAGAGTAACAGAATAATAGAGTTGGAAGGGAGCTTGGAGGTCTTCTAGTCCAACCCCCTGCTCAAGCAGAAGACCCTATGCCAATCCAGACAAATGGCTGTCCAGTTTCTTCTTGAAAACCTCCAGTGATGGAGCACCCACAACTTCTGGAGGCAAGCCGTTCCACTGGTTAATTGTCCTCACTGTTAGGAAGTTTCTCCTTAGTTCTAGTTGCTTCTTTCCTTGACTAGTTTCCACCCATTGCTTCTTGTCCTGTCTTCAGGTGCTTTGGGGAATGGCTTGACTCCCTCTTCTTTGTGGCAGCCCCTGAGATATTGGAACACTGCTATCCTGTCACCCCTAGTCCTTTTTTTTACTGGACTAGACATACTCAATTCCTGCAACCGTTCCTTATATGTTTTAGTCTCCAGCCCCATAATCATCTATCTGTCTGTCTATCCTATCTATCCTATCTATCCTATCTATCCTATCTATCCTATCTATCCTATCTATCTATCTATCTATCTATCTATCTATCTATCTATCTATCTATCTATCTATCTATCTATCTATCTATCTATCTATCTATCTATCTATCTATCTATCTATCTATCTATCTAATCTATTATCTATCAATCAGCTTTATTTCTTTCTATCATCTATCAATCATCTATCTCTATTATTTCTATCAGTATCTATCTATCTATCTATCTATCTATCTATCTATCTATCTATCTATCTATCTATCTATCTATCTATCTATCTATCTATCTATCTATCTATCTATCTATCTATCTATCTATCTATCATCATATTTCTTAATCACCCATCTCCGTCAGAGAGGAACTTTGGGAAGTATCGGTAATCAAGACCAAAGAAGACAATGTTCTAAACAGTTTTCATTATAATTTGCTATTAAATTGGAAATATAGGTTGCACAGACCCAAAGAACATGAGATGCCCCATAAGATTCCAACTGGATACTTCCAAATTCATGGATCAGCCCCTTAACTCCTCTATCCGTTTTGTTCCTGCGATATGATAAGGCTGTAGTGAGGTTAAAATGTGTGTGAAAATGAATGAAGTGCCTGACCCAGTTCTTAATTTGGGATAAATCTCTGTCTCCTGGCACCAGTTTAATACCATTAAACCTCAACCAGCGTCTTGCAATCCTTAATGAGTTTGTCTTTGAGTTTTTCTTCTGCTGGCTGGGTCTTATATTCTTCTCTCTTTGCTCTGCTCTCCTGGAGGATTGTTGCTAGCTATAAAGATAAACAAAATAAGCTTTGCATGATAGGGCTTTCCAGATCAAAGGAAGGCTGCTGGCGAGGACCCTATTCTTCTGCCAATTTATTAGGTCAGATAAGGTTCTCCAAAGATTGCCTACAGGGTGGTTAAGACTTGAGGCTGGAAACATACAGAAATGACCTACTTCTAAACATTGCTCGCCCCATGTGATAAATACTCCTGCATTTGATGAGGTTTAGACCACAGTCTGATATTCTGGAAAAGGCCCTGGTGATCCTACCTTCACTGGATCATGCTTTTACTCACAGTTGCTTGCTCTGGATCCCATGTGGACATGGGAATTTCTAGGGATGAAGGGGAGAGGCAGACACTTGGTGGTGGGAGAACTGTGGAGGGAGAATGGGCTGATGCAAGATAAATTCACTAACCCAAGGAAACAGCACTGTGGGTTTAGAGTTGGTGAAACAATCTGATGCTATATTAAACTTGCCAACTTTTGTGAAAGCCAACACTAATGAAACGAAGGAATCTGAAATTCTCTGATATAACAGAATAACAGAGTTGGAAGGGACCTAGTCCAACCGCCGGTTCAGGCAGGAAACCTTATACCATTTCAGACAAATGATTTCCAATTTCTTCCTTAAAAACCTCCAGTATTGGAACACCCACAACTTCTGGAGGCAAGTCATTCCACTGGTTAATTGTCCTCACTGTCAGGAAATTTCTCCTTAGTTCTAGGTTGCTTCTCTCCTTGTTTAGTTTCCATCCACTGCTTCTTGTTCTGTGTTCAGGTGTTTTGAAAAAAATAGGTTGAGCCCCTCTTCTTTGTGGCCGTTCCTTGGATGTTGGAACACTGCTATCAATGTCACCCCTATAGTCTTTCTTTTCACTAGACTAGAGATACCCAAATTTCGGCAACCGTTCTTCGTACGTTTTAGCCTCCAGGCCCCCAATCATCTTTGTTGCTCTTCTCTATACTCTTTCCAGAGTCTCAACATCCTTTTTATATTGTGGGGACCAAAACTGGATGCAATATATTCCACGTGTGGTCTTACCAAGGCAGTATGAAGTGGTACTAACACTTTACGTGAACTTGATTCCATCCGTCTGTTAATGCCACCCAATGTATCTGTTCCTGCAGGTTGGGGGGGGGGTGCATGGGAGGGGTTTGGTATTCTCCAAAACCTGGTTTTGAATCAGCTGCGATTATAACCCTCAACTGAGCTTACTGTTGTAAGCTTTAGAAGGATAGGTGGGTCCCTCAAAGTCTTTTCTGTGCTGGGTTTGGCTTGACCTCACTGGAATTAGCCTGGACAGAAGAGTCTTAAGAATTCATTTCCTTTGAGAAGAACATGGAGAGAGGTGGGGGTTGCAAAACCTGTCAAAATGGCATCTCCTAGCGCAGGCGAAAGGCTGCCTTGGTGACATGCCCTGGTTTGTCCAAACTGGTTTTCTTGTCCAATTAAGTCAGAACAGTCTTATGCACTTAAAGCTTCTACGATTCCCTGGAGGAAAATGCCAGACCTGTCAGAGAAAACAAACAGGGGCTTTCTTAGCCTGTGTGTGTTCTGATTAACAAACCTATTAGGGCTATAAAACCTGGGACCTCTGTTTTCTGGGTAAGAGTGTACATTGGAAAGCTGTTGACAGCTTCTACGGTTGATCCTTTTACACATGAGCTGGAAACCTATCAGCAAGTCGGGGGGCGAGCACCAGGACTTGAACAACAATAACAAATACAAAATTAAAAATAGTCAATATAAAATAATAATAATAATAATAATAATAAAAGGGAAGTTGAGCGATTGCGGAAGAAGAAATCAGTGGCTGAATCAACGGTAATAGGAGCCCTTGAAGCAATACCGAAAGGGCTGCCTAGAAAACAAGGAAATTTTGAACTTATTAGACCTGAATATTCTGACTCTGCAAAAAAAAAGAAAAAACTCTATTCCAGGGGGTCTTCAAACTTGGCCCTTTTATGACTTGTGGACTTCAACTCCCAGAATTCCTCAGCCAGGCACGCTGAGGGCCACGTTTGAAGACCCCTGCTCTGTTCGGAACTCAGACGTTACCTTAATTGCTCTTAGGTCCTTGGTTAGGACTTGAACTGTTAAGTTTTTGCCAGTCCCAGACTGTGAATCGAATTGAAGAATAACTGTAGTAGTAGTAGGAATAGTAGTATTAGTAGCAATAAAAGCTGAGGTAGAGAATTACAGAGATTTATTTGGCTGGCTGAGGAATTCTGGGAGTTGAAGTCCACCAGTCTTAAAGTTGCCAAGTTTGAAGACCCCTGGAGTAGAAGGTCTTCCTCATTCGGCAAGATAATGTTTGATCTACATCATTGGCAGGGAAGCGTGGAAGGTTGTGGCACAAAGGAAGTGTGTTCATTTGTTGCAGGAAAGGAGACGCATGACTGCCATTTGGAACTGCAAGCAGGCCATTTCAGATCAATGTCTAATTTCCTCACCATCACGGCCAACTTCCTCCTCTCCTCTCTTAAATGCCTCGCTCAAAAAGGCAATGCCATTGCTAATTTCATTTCTGCACTCCCTCAACAGTTCAAAGTGGTTTGCATCCAAATTTAAATCATTTCAATAGATAAAGAAGATGGGGATTAACGTCAACAAAGGGCCCTTCTGAAAACCGTTTGAAACTGAATTTTAAGTTGAAAGCCAGGCTGAAAAGATAAGTCAGTGTTTCTCAACCTTAGCAAATTTAAGATTTGTGGACGTCAGCTCCTAGAATTCTGGGAGTTAAAGTTCACACATCATAAAGTTGTCAAGATTGAAAAATGCTAAGATATTTAAAGCCGTCTTGAACAAAGTAGATCTTTGATATCTACAAGGACTCATTCTACAACTTAGGGGAAGTAGGAAGGACAATCCCAACTCATACCAGTGCATGTAGAAACCACATATGGACTTTTCCTGACGACTTCCGTCATAAGTCATAAAATCATGGAATCATAGGACTGGAAGGGACCTTGGAGGTCTTCTAGTCCAACCCCCTTACCCAAGGCCTTATTGCATCTTGGACAAATGTCTGTCCAATCTTTCCTTGCAGCTGTCTCAGCAACTAGTGGAAAGCTGACCCCTATTTCCTAAAGCTTGATTTGGTTGAACTAACTCAATTGCCTCACAATGAATTTGGAATAGTTGCGTGGGACCTCAGACTTGAAAAGAGAATCGGTATCTGTTTTCTGCTGTTGACTAGTGGATAACAAAAGACTTATTTTAATCTACACTTAGCAGGGCATTTTGTTTTTGTAACCCATTCCCTACGTTCGGAATGTCAATGGCTCCGAGGAGTACAGATTTTAAGTAGGATAATGACTACTGCTATCTACCCAGCTAAATCATGAAATGAAGTTACCCAAGGAAAGCAAGTGATTTTCACCCAGGAAAATCTGACTGATAGATAAATTAAGAGACACAGCAGACGGGAGTAGGTGACTGACTGTGAGTTGAGGTCAATGGATCAAAAGGTAGCAGGCTGTAAATCTCCTCATAAACAAATAATGATTTAGGAGAATTACACCTCAGGCAAGACAAGGGGTAGCTTTTAATCGCTTTGCCCACAGAGGGAGAAGGGATAGAAAGGAATCTACTGAAACATCCATCACAATCTAACCTCTGGGAAGAACAGGGTTGAATGTGGATGAATGATACTCAACTAAAGCCCATTCGTTTATGGTTATTCATTTATGGGGTTCAGATCTAACCTTTCCTTTGAAAGTTCAAGGTGGCGTGTTTCTGTCATCCCATTCGTTCCCCCCAACAATAGCGCTATGGGGAAGGTTGGGCAAAGAGAAAGGGACTGGTCCAGTCACCCAAGAAACTTGTGGTCAAATAAGACCTTGATCCTGTGTTTCCTTGGTGTGTGTGTGGCCTTAATCTAGTTAAATAGTTGATGGAACACCATCAACTAGTATGACCTGAAAAGAAATCTAGTAAAAAGAAGGACTAGGGGTGACACAATAGCAATGTTCCAATATTTGAGGGCTGCCACAAAGAAGGGGGGGGGCTCAACCTATTTTTCATCAGAAGGCAAGACAAGAAACAATGAATGGAAACTAATCAAGGAGAGAAGCAACCTAGAACTAAGGAGAAATTTCCTAACAACGAGAACAATTAACCAGTGGAACAGCTTGCCACCAGAAGTTGTGGGTGCTCCATCACTGGAGGTTTTTAAGAAGAGACTGGACAGCCATTTGTCTGGAATGGTACTATAGGGTTTCCTTCTTGAGCAGGGGGTTGCTCTAGTCTAGAAGACCTCCAAGGTGCCTTCCAACTGTGTCATTCCGTTATTGAGGGAGCGGAGAGGGGTCAGCATCTGGTTACAGAGGAGAAATGTTCAATTGAGAAGAGATTCTTAAATTCTGTCACGCTAGTCTTCCTACATTATGAACCATTGGATTCCATGGAACCCAGTGAGGATTCTATGGAATCCTTTGAAACTATCTAAAACCGATCTTGCAAGAGTGGAGGATGCTATAGACCCATCAGAATCCAGAACTGAGTAGGTTCTCCTGCAAGAGAGAATCTACTTCTCTCTCTTGCAGGAAAACCCTGCATCTTGTAGGAGAACCTTCATCTCAGCTTCTCATCTTTTCTCATCTTCTCATTTTTCCTACTGGCTACTCCTATTGGTATCTTACGAGTTGCCACTTGCCTCTTCCGCTCATCCATACCTTTAAGTAACTCTTCCGCAATTTATTTCTCCACTTCCTTTTCTTCTCTTTGGCTTAGGGGGGGAGGGGTCTGGTCTCTGTTTCAGTTTTTTTTCCTTTTTTAGTTGCCTCCTTCTGCCCAAAGCTGTGCGATCCAGCAAAGCTGTTTGTTAATCTCTTTTGGCTTTACGTGATCTCTCAGGAGCCCTGCAGGTGGCACAGTGAGTCCTCTGGAAATTGACAGTCTTGTCGGTTCTTCAGTCTTGAGCAAAAAGTATGGAAACATTTTCCAACCAACAATAAAAGGAGTCCAGTTGCCATGTCTCAACTTAATCTACCTGGGTATCTGAGAATCCTCATCCCCGGTGGGTGAGTCCACTGTTTTTCCAGGAAAATAAGGAAGCCAACCAGCATCAGGCATGAGACCCTAAGAATTTGAGGCGTTCCACCGGATTCCTGCTGGGAAATTCACAGGATCCGTTCTGTGCCACTGTGTCGGCTGACTTTCTTTCTTTCGCCTTCACCCCCAGCTCTGTTGTCAAGTTGTCGAGAAATACGCAGACAGTTGTGGAGTTTCCGTATGTGCCTCTGAAGTAGGTATCTGGAAACGTTCCGAAGCTGTCAGACTATGCCATCAATTATGCTTCATTGCACAGTCATCCAGATATGCAGACTGGATTTGGCATTTTTTGCCCAGCTACCCAGTCCTTCCCAAGAATAGGCAGATGTGGATGCTTGATGGTGTTAAGGTTCTCATTGCAGGATGTGAGCTGTTCCAAGTAAAGCTGCCTTTTGCAATTGACTAAGGGTGATTTTTGTCAATGCCAACGCTGTTCAAGGGAAGAATAATAATAATAATGATAATAATAATAATAATAATAATGGAAGAAAGAGAAGGAGAAGGGAAAGGAGAAGGAGAAGGAGGAAAAAGAGAAGTGAAAGGAGAAAAAGGAGGAAGAGAAGAAAAAGGAAGAAGGAGGGGTGTCTCAATGTAAAACCTCAGAGGGAGAATTCAGCCCAGCGCTTCCAGGCTGATCAAAGCCAGCTGGCCTCTGCAGTGGGCAGGCCGTTAGAAAAGCCAGCTGGCCTCAGGGACGGAAGGGGTATTTCCTGCCCCATCCACACACACCAGACTGTCCAGCCATGCCTGGGCAGGCGAGGGGGTGGCCTGCCTTGCCTTTGTTCCTGGTCACTGCCCTCTTTTCTGTCTCCAGGCCTGTCAACAGGTGAGAAGGAGAAGGACTTCCCCTGTGGTTTGTTCCCCTTGCGAGCAATTCTGGCTTGAGCCCTGCGGCCAACTAGAGAGGGTTGCAACTCTTCCTTTTCAACCTGTTTCTACGCACTTGAGATCTTTGGTCTATTCCGGATTAAAATCTGTAGTATGTACAGAATACAGACTTGGAAGGGACCTTGAGGTCTTCTAGATCAACCCCCTGTTCAAGCAGGAAACTGTGAAGGATTCAGTAGGTGGACAAAATTGCCAAATCCAGTCTAAATATCTGGCTGTGTGGTCAACCATCATTCATTCATTCATTCATTCATTCATTCATTTCTTTCTTTCTTTCTTTCTTTCTTTCTTTCTTTCTTTCTTTCTTTCTTTCTTTCTTTCTTTCTTTCTTTCTTTCTCTCTCTCTCTCTTTATTTATTTATTTCTTCATCCCTGATTCCCTCTCCTCTTTTCTCTTTCTTTCTTTCTTTCTTTCTTTCTTTCTTTCTTTCTTTCTTTCTTTCTTTCTTTCTTTCTTTCTTTCTTTCTTTCTTTCTTTCTTTCTTCCTTTCTTCCTTTCTTTCTTTCTTTCTCCTCACCTAATGCATGACTGCTTCTCCTGCTTTTCTTTCAGCCCGAAAAAGAAAGTAAACAAACCGTAATCAATTGTCCCAACATTAGGCCGTCATAATTCATCTATTCCACATTAAGAAGCTATAATCCATCAACTTGACATGAGAACAGAGAATGGATGCTGGGGACCCAGAAAAGCTCCTGGTGTAAAGCCGAGCAACTTGGTAGTGGTCTCTGTCCAGTTGCACCCGGTGAAGATTTACCTCTCTGCCCCCCTCCCCCCCCTGAATTTTGTTTTCTTTGCGATATATAATTGAATTCAATACTCTTCGAAATGGATGAGCTGCTTTGTGCTGAGGATGTTGCAATGCAAGAAGAAGCACCCTGGTACCATTTCCTCCCCAGGGTGCTTACTGTGCAGCTTTGCAACTCTTTGCACATAAATCCAGGGCTCTGTCCTGGGCCCAGTGCTCTTCCACATCTTCATCAACGATTTGGACGAGGGGATAGATGGGGAACTCATCAAATTTGCGGACGACACCAAGCTGGCAGGAATAGCCAACACTCCAGAAGTTACAGGCTTAAGATACAGGAGGAACTGGACAGACTTGAACACTGGGCGCTGTCTAACAAAATGAAATTCAATGGTGAAAAAAGTAAGGTTCTACATTTAGGCAAGAAAAACCAAATGGACAGGTATAGTGTAGGGGGTACCTCGCTCAATAGTAGCAACTGTGAGAGGGATCTTGGAGTCCTAGTGGACAATCACTTAGATATGAGCCAGCCGTGTGCTGCAGCTGCCAAAAAAGCCAACACACTGCTAGGCTGCATTAACAGAGGGATAGAATCGAGATCATGTGAAGGGTTACTACCACTTTACAATGCCTTGGTAAGGCCACACTTGAAATACAGCATCCAGTTTTGGTCACCACGATGTAAAAAAGATGTTGAGACTCTAGAAAGAGTATAGAGAAGAGCAACAAAGATGATCAGGGGGCTGGAGGCTAAAACATATAAGGAACGGTTGCTGGAATTGGGTGTGTCTAGTTTAATGAAGAGGGGGGAGATGATAGCAGTGTTCCAATATTTCAGGGGTTGCCCCAAAGAAGAGGGAGTCAAGCTGTTCTCCAAAGCACTTGAAGGCAGGACAAGAAGCAACAGATGGAAACTAACCAAGGAGAGAAGCAACCCGGAACTAAGGAGAAACTTCCTGACAGTTAGAACAATTAACCAGTGGAACAACCTGCCTCCAGAAGCGGTTAATGCTCCAACATTGGAGGTTTTCAAAAAGAAACTGGACAGCCATTTGTCTGGATTGGCATAGGGTCTCCTGCTTGAGCAGGGGGTTGGACTAGAAGACCTCCAAGCTCCCTTCCAAGTCTATTATTCTGTTACTCTGTTAAATGAACACTAACAGAAGAGAGTTATGGAAAGCATTAATTTCAAGAAACCCAACCACCCCATTAAAACCCCCCCACACATTTTGCCCCCTGATTCTTCCAGGATAACAATACACCTCGGCCATTTTCTACAATTCTCGGTGTGCTGAATTCTCTCTCTCTCTCTCTCTCTCTCTCTCTCTCTCTCTCTCTCTCTCTCTCTCTCTCTCTCTCTCTCTCTGATTATGACCAAGTCCAGGGGCCCTTTTCCAAACAATGCCTATCCAGTATACGTTGAGAGGGCAGATCTTCTTAGGTCAGGTTCATTAATGTTGGATAAATGGCTTGAAGGACGCCCATTAATGTTCCAGGGCAGCTCCTATAGATTCAGGACCTGGTGCCTTGTCTAAAATCAATTTCCTGCTCTGCTAATATAAAAAGGATTGCATTTTTCTTTGCCTGTATCCTCCTGTCTTGCAAAGGGACCAGGAGTTCCAATTAGAGGCCGAGATAGATACAGATACCTGGTGGCGCTTAACTTTTCAAAAGGAGAGTAATTGTTTCAGGTTTCAGATTAGATGAGAGATGGAAGTGGAGAGAGAGACAGAGAGACAGAGAAACACACACACACACAAAGAAACACAGAGAGAGAAACACAGAGAAAGGATCCTTCCTTCCTTCCTTCCTTCCTTCCTTCCTTCCTTCCTTCCTTCCTTCCTTCCTTCCTTCCTTCCTCCCTCCCTCCCTCTCTTTCCTTCCTTCCTTCCTTCCTTCCTTCCTTCCTTCCTTCCTTCCTCCCTTCCTTCCTTCCTTCCTTCTCTCCCTCCCTCCCTCCCTCCTCAATTTCTCTTCTAACCTCAGCTTTAGAGGGTGCAGAGCTGGGGATAATAGCTTGCCTCAATCAGAATTAACAGAATAACAGAACTGGAAGGGATCTTGGAGGCCTTCTAGTCCAACCTCCTGGTCAAGCAGGAGCCCCTATACCATTTTTGACTAATCTCTTTTCAAAAGCCCCCAGTGATGGAACACCCACAACTTCTGGAGGCAATCTGTTCCACTGGTTAACTCTTCTCACTGTCAGGAAATTCCTCCTTAGTTCCAGGTTGCTTCTCTCCTTGATTAGCTTCCATCCGTTGCTTCTTGTCCTGCCTTCAGGCGCTTTGGAGAATAGGTTGACCCCCCCCCCCTTTTCTTTGTGGCAGCCCCTCAAATATTGGAAGACTGTTATCATGTCGCCCCTGGTCCTTCTTTTCACTAGACTAGACATACCCAATTCCTGCAACCGTTCTTCCTTGTGTTTTAGCCTCCAGCCCCCTAATCCTCTTTGTTGCTCTTCAATCCATTCACTCTAGGGAATTTTCATGTATTGCTTTGTTTTATTTTCAAGATCAGTTCTCTTTGGCTCCATCTCAGGAGATCAAGGTTCAAGAAACCAATGCAACTGGCAGTTCAGAATCCTTCCAACCTTTCCCCCACGGATTGTGGCACGGTTGGCTTTACCAGACCTTTGAAAATCTGTCTTCTCCAGCCCAGCTTTTGGACAGGGCCAGCTGTCTGCCTTCCTTCTCCGTCTCTGCATTGCAGCTGTAAAAGAAATGGCTGCCATTTGATTTATGGAAGATACAGGGGGAAAGGTTTGCATGGATGGTCTTCACCTTTTCGCCCTGGTTCCCTTTCCGGCTGCGATGATTCCCCCAGCGTCTCTTTTTCGATCCCCCCCGTATCCCTGTGATTTAGTGACCTTGCTCAAATTCCCCAGTTATTCAACTTGAGAACATTCCTTCCTGCTTTTCCAAATAAATCCGTGTGTCGTGATCTGACCCACCAGATGGGCAAAAGCGAAAAGGATTGATTAGACATTGGAAATGACGATGTGCTATATATCAAACAGGTTTTTTGGGGGGCAGGTGAGGGAAATACGGCCTTCCTTGATGGGATCTGAAAAGCTTCGGTCTGCAATCACGTAGTGCCAGCTTTTTTAAAATTTATTTTGCAGGAGATATTGGATTAGAAGAGGAAAATGGTTTTAAGGGCTGTTGGGGACTCAGCAATCCAAAGAGGGCACTTGCTTGGAGAGGGAAATCTCCTGGCAAATTATATACGATGTCAATTTCCTTTTTCTGTCTATTATTCCACATAGAATCTCTCCATTCTTGTCCTCCGCTAAAGTTGAGACTAAAGACTTTATTTATATGAATATAGGCAATATAAAGGCAGGCACAGCCACACTTCTCTGTGCATTAATGATTCACCTGTGGAGATGGTTACCAGCATCAAATTCCTGGGTGTGCAGTTGACGAGTAGGCTGACTTGGTCGCTCAACAGTGAGAAACTGGTGAAGCGGGCACAGCAGCGCCTGCATTTTCTGCGCCACATGAGAAAAGCACATCTTCCTTCCCCTGTCCTGACCACTTTCTACAGGGGGACAATCGAGAGCATCCTGTCATACAGCATCACAGTCTGGTTTGGAGGCATCACTGCTTCAGACAGGAAGGCGGTGCAGAGAGTGGTGAGAATGGCTGAAAAGATCATTGGCTGTTCCCTCCCTCCCATCCAGGACATAGCACAGAAGCGTTGCTTGAGCAGGGCCCGCAAGATTTTCTGGGACACTACACATCCTCTTCACAACCTGTTTTCCTTGTTACCTTCTGGGAGGAGGCTTCGTGGTATCCGTAGCAGAACATCCAGATTCAGCCATAGTTTCATTCCATACAGCATTAACCTTGCGAACTCTCAAGCTTCCTCCTTGCGTTATGTATTCAAGATGGACAGTATTTAATATTTATTTGCTATGTATATGTAGGGATGTGGGTCTATATATATGTTGTACATAGTATGTTTAGGTGTGTGTCATGTATGTGTTTCACTTTGAGAGCGGGCAACTCAATTTCATTTTTGATGTGTGCCATTGTGCCCACAATATAAAAATGACAATAAAGGTTATCTTATCTTATCTTATCTTATATAGGTAGCCCTTGACTTATGGCTACAACTGAGCCCAACAGTTCTGTTCTTTCTTACCGAAAGGAAGACTTCCTTTGCCTCCAGAAATCCTTGCCCTGCTGTTTTGGGCTTCATATCTCCATCCGCCTCCTGCTCAGCCATGACTTGTAAAAAGATGCTTCCTCACCTGACTCGGACAAGTTCTAACAGTTCCTCTCTGGTTTTTAAAGCACTCGAAGCCCTGGGAATATGTTTCCAATATCCTCTTTCTTCTCTCTATTAGCCTGTTACCCTGCTCCATGCTGGGGGGCTCCCGACCTTTATGGCAGGTGGAGAAGGGGAGAGGGAGGGGGTGAAATCCAGACTGCATTGAGAATCTGTAGCCTAAAGCTGATGATGGATGGTGTTCCCTTAGCATCTCTTGTGCTTTTAACCTACAGCAGGCTGCTGCTGCTGACGGTGATTCAATTATCCTGGTTGGCACACGGGCCTAACCAATGGCAAATGGATGGCGTGCCAAGCAACTGCTAATCGGGGTTGACGTCGATCTATTGTGCAGCTCTTTAGGGAAGGTGGAGGGTTCAGATTGCGCAGGAGGGTTGAGAAGGTTACCGGTGTTATCCGTCTCCTTGAATACAAGGGTTCACCAACGACCATGTCATGCTTAAAGGTCTTGCAGGGCCTTCTGAAGAACCATCAAAAGGTCCTAACGACCTCACCCCTCCAGGCTAGGAGAGAGTAAAACGGGGTATCCAGTTTTTTTCTTTCTTTATTTTTTTATTATTATTTTTTTTGCAAAAGTTACACCGTTATGATCAGGTTAAGAAAAGTCACCCAGACGACACGTGAACGGGGAGAAGACTATTTCAGCCTATCCCATTAGCCTAAAGGGGAAGGGGAAAAAATCAGTGTGTTCTGTCTTCGTCTTGGGTGAAGACGAACAGAGAGCCAGGGAGGAAATAATTGGATAGAACAAGGGACTATTTGTGCTTGCAAATTGTGATTCAGTTCAAAATGTCTAGATTAGAAGATCTCCACGGTTCCCTTCCAACTCTGTTATTCTGTTATTCAATCCTGCAGTCCCAACCTCTTGAGAACAGGAGATAGCGATGGGGTGTAGTTAAGCTGAACTGTAAAAGAAACATGAGTTTGGTTTAATTGGGAGCCTAACTCTGTGCAAACATCACCCCCCATCATCTGTTTCTCCCAGAGTGGGTGGGGGAACTGCATCACACTGATTTGTTCACGGTCTGGCGACCAAGTGTGATGAAATTACCAAATGAAGATCGAGTTCTTCTCTCCTGCAGTTACTTTTGCCGGAGCGCACCCCGTCTGAAATAATGAAGCCGATCTGATGAAATTTTCACTGGCTGAAGCAGTCATGCTAATTTGGAGATGGGCTTATTAGTTTAATGACTGATCCAAATAATCAAAAGTCATTAGCATTCATGCCATTACTGTCAGCTAAACATGAGCCCAGGGCCTCAGTGCACAAAGATGGGACAGTCGCAAACACCACGGCTTGGTGTGTGTGCAGTAAAAACCCATATGTCTGTGGGAGAAAGCAAATAGCCAGCATGGAATCCATTAGGTAGATGGGATTTTACACAAGGGGGAGGAGGAGGAGGAGGAGGAGGAGGAGGAGGAGAGGAGATGGAGAAAGAGAGGGAGGAAAAAGAGGAGGAGGAGGAGGAAGAGGAGGAGAGGAGATGGAGAAAGAGAGGGAGGAAAAAGAGGAGGAAGAGGAGGAGAGGAAACATTTCATGAAACACCTGCAAAGAAAACCATCAAACTCACAGAGTACCAAAGACCTCACAGTTCAAGCCTGAGCCACAAACACTTTCTTTGATCAGAAACAGACTTTTTTCATGAGTGGGTGGCAAGACCCTCGTTGTGTGGGACCCGGGACGCAAGAACAAGGAAAGAACGGAATGCTTTGTCAAGGAGCTAACCACGCCGCCAAGGGTTTTCTGACCCATTCATCATTGGATCTGCCCCACCAGCCTGGATGTGGATGTCCCCCCTTTTCCAAACATCTCTTGAGTCTCCCAGAAATGTGCTCCTCTGATTACTTCTTTTCTCCCCTTTCTTCATGGCGCGCGGCTTGACCCCAAATGTCCGTCTCTTGTCTTCAGACCATCTCAATGACCTCCTCAGCCATGCTTGTCCTTTGAGCGATCCAGAGGAACTCTCTCTCTCTCTCTCCCCAAACCAAGGGGGGGGGGAAACCTCTCCTCTCAAATTGCTCACGTTTGGGACTTTTAGCTTTTTAAATAATAATAATAATAAAGTTGGAAGGGACCTTGGAGGTCATCTAGTCCAACCCCCTGCTCAGGCAGGAAACCCTATACCATTTCGGACAAATGGCTGTCCAGTCTCTTCTTAAAAACTTCCAGTGTTGGAGCACTCACAACTTCTGGAGGCAGGTTGTTCCACTGGTTCATTGTTCTCACTGTCAGGAAGTTTCTCCTTAGTTCTAGGTTGCTTCTCTCCTTGATTGGTCTCCATCCGTTGCTTCTTGTCCTGCCTTCAGGTGCTTTGGAGAATAGCTTGACTCCCTCTTCTTTGGGGCAGCCCCTGAGATATTGGAAGACTGCTATCATGTCACCCCTCATCCTTCATTCTCTTCATTACACTAGACATACCCAATTCCATCAACCTTTCCTTATATGTTTTAGCCTCCAGTCCCCTAATCATCTTTGTTGCTCTTCTCTGTACTCTTTCTAGGGTCTCAACATCTTTTTTACATCGTGGTGACCAAAACTGGATGATGTGTTGTAGCATTGTCTGGCTTTTGCCCAAGGCTGTGGCTACACTTTCAGGACTCAAACTGTGTGAATCTAAGCAAATGTTTCAGTTACATCCAGGGCCAGAGGTGATGCTAGAATCAGGATTATAGCTGGCATTTGAGATTCCACTGATGTTATGGGGTCAGGGGTGAACAGAGCAGAGTAAGCCCTCTCCCTTGGCTTGTATGCCTCTGGGGAGAAATTTCTGATTTGACAAGGTTGTCTTAAACATAATTCCACGGGGGAGGGGGGGGACACCGCTCAGCTATCGGTGCCAGAGGAAGCCTGCCCTTAGTTTTCAAGTGTCTACATTGGTCAAGAGTTTTTCTTACGTTATTAAAATGCCCCGCAGATTGACCCTGCTGTGGTAGAGTTTGCAGAGAGATTTCTCTTTTGCTGGTACTTGAGTTTTGCACGCAACCCTTTATGATCCATGGAAGGTGGCTGGTCCACCGGATCTCTCATCTCATTCCTCACCGTAATATGTCTGGGGTTGGGGGGCGACATTTATTTTAATATCAGGGTAGGCAACCGGGGCGCCCTTCTGAAATCCTGGCCACGGTTCTCACAGCTTCCTGCGAGGACCATGTTGGGTGATGGGAATGATGGGGACAAGTTGAAGTCTAAAACATCTGGAGGGCATCAATTTCTACACACTACTGTGAGGACCCTGTCATTTGATGGAGACAGGGAAGGGAAGCTAATAATTATGGAGAAAAAGAGGCCCATGGAAGGTTTTCTTCCCATGTACTCGTACCAATCAATCAAACCTTTATTACGATCACAGACTAGCAGCAGAAGAGAGGGATACAAAGAATCAATAATTTTAAAAGGTTAAAAAAAAAAAAATACCCAAGGTTAAAAAACATTTTCAAAAAGTAATATGTGTAGGTAGATAGATATAGGTAGGTAGGTAGGTAGGTAGGTAGGTAGGTAGGTAGGTAGGTAGGTAGGTAGATAGATAGATAGATAGATAGATAGATAGATAGATAGATAGATAGATAGATAGATAGATAGATAGATAGATATATACTAGATAGATAGAAGTAGATAGATAGATAGATAGATAGATAGATAGATGGATGGATGGATGGATGGATGGATGGATGGATGGATGGATGGATGGATGGATGGATGGATGGATGGATGGATGGATGGATGGATGGATGGATGGATGTTGGTAGCATCCAACTAAATCTTCTCCAATTTTGTGACTGTCCAATCTCTTCTTAAAAACCTCCAGTGATGGAGCACCCACGATTTCTGAAGGCAAGCTGTTCCACTGGTTAATTGTCCTCACTGTTTCTCCTTAGTTCCAGGTTGCTTCTCTCTTTGGTCAGTTTCCAACCATTGTTTCTTGTCCTGCCTTATGGTGGCTTGGAGAATAATTTGACCCCCTCTTCTTTGTGGCAGCCCCTCAGATACTGGAATACTGCTATCATGTCACTCCTATTTCTTCTTTTCTTTAGACTAGCCAAACCCAAGTCCTGCAGCCGTTCTTTGTATGTTTTAGTCTCCAGACCTTGGATCATCTTCGTTGCTCTTTTTTGAACTTTTTCCAAGATCTAAACATCTTTTTTCTAGTATGGTGGCCAAAATTGGTTGCATTACTTCAGGTGTGGTCTTACTAGGGTTTTATAAAGCAGTATTAATACTTCGTGTGATCTTGATTCTATGTCTCTGTTTATACAAGCCAGGATTGTATTAGCTTTTTTGGATGCTGCTGCACACTGCGGGCTCATAGTCAATTGATCGTCCACTAGGACTCCAAGGTCCCTCTCACAGTTACTGTTTTTGAGCCAGGTCTCGCTTAATCTGTACTTATACCTTTGATTTTTCCTGCCTAAGTCTAAAACTTTGTCTTCTCCACATTAAATTTCAATTTTAAGAGTGTCTGCTAGGTTTTCAGAAGTGTGTCAAATCAAACTTTGCTACTCATGATTACCAGGAACACACACACAACTCCAGAGTCGTCTTCTCTATCCAAGGGGGCTGTGATGAAAAAAAGGAGAGATCTGGGTAGATCTGAGATGTCGTTTGATTTTTCCTAGCTGACTTCTGGGCCTGACCAGCTTATCCTGCAAAAAGTTTTCCTTTTGTCTCTCATACAAACTTCAGCAAAAGCAACTGAGTCTAAACGTATGCATACCTGGCTGTGCGTGTATGTCTGTGTGCGTTTTTAATTATTATTTCATTTTAATGCATCTGCTGCGCTAAGGTTACCTTCCTAATGCAAAGATCAGCTCAGTAATTATTAGTGGAGGTAAAAGCCGAACCAGGCTCTAAATAATACCATGTAGGCAAGTTTTTCATTCTGACTGAGAATTATTGATCTCTGACATTTAACTCTGGCAGGTCGGTGCCTGCAATTTATTTATTTTTTATTTTTGTTTTTGTATTGTTGTTCTTCTCGTTTCTTTTTTTTCTTTTTTTTTTTCACCAGAAGGCTTTCATTCACTTAGGCTCCAATTCTATACACATTAACGCAGCTGCAAAGTTTGTGCAACTCAACGGAAATCTCTCTGCAGAGTCAATCCTTCTGCAGCCTTCTCTTGCGGGGCTGATAATTCCAAATGTGTGTTATCACCCACGTGCGGAAGAACTGAGAGTAGAACAAACTCTAGGCAGACCTCAATTTATACTCTTTCACTTAGTGACTGTTTGAGGTTGACCATGGCATTGAAAAAAGTGACTAATGACTGCTTTACACCTGACCGTTGCAGCATCCCCACGTTTTTTTTTCAGTGCGGTTGTAACTAGAATTAAGGAGAAACTTCCTGACAGTGAGGACAGTTAACCAGTGGAACAGCTTGCCTCCAGATGTTGTGGGCGCTCCATCACTGGAGATTTTTTAAGACTAGACAGTCACTTGTCTGAGATGGTATAGGTTCTCCTGTTTGAGCAGCGGGCTGGACTAGAATACCTCCAAGGTCCCTTCCAGCTCTATTCTATTCTATTCTATTCTATTCTATTCTATTCTATTCTATTCTATTCTATTCTATTCTATTCTATTCTATTCTATTCTATTCTATTCTATTCTATTCTATTCCATCCCATAATTCTATTCTATTCTATTCTATTCTATTCTATTCTATTCTATTCTATTCTATTCTATTCTATTCTATTCTATTCTATTCTATTCTATTCTATTCTATTCTATTCTATTCTATTCTATTCTATCCCATAATTCTATTCTATTCTATTCTATTCTATTCTATTCTATTCTATTCTATTCTATTCTATTCTATTCTATTCTATTCTATTCTATTCTATTCTATTCTATTCTATTCTATTCTATTCTATTCTACAATTTCTCGGAGAGAGTCAACCTACCTGAAATTCCGATGGATTGCAATGTTTGACCTGCCCTTGATCTATGCAACCCTAAATGAATATATTTCAAGATCTGGGGGGGGGAGGGGGGTTACCTCCTCCCATTCACCCAGTCCTCCAGGCTCTTCATTAGTCAAACAAACAGGACTTTTTCAGAAGGTCACTCCACCTGTAGGAATTCCTTGCTGTCTCTAAAACTGGCTCGTTCATCATCAACCCTCATAATTGTTGTGGAATGTGAACTGGTAGCCTGTTCCTAACACTCCTGACAATGCCCCAAGATGACAGCTTGATGTTCAAAAGCTAGGCTTGACCCTGAGGGGAGAACAAAACTTGTTTTGACAGAGCAGGTATGACATGAAAACAGGGCTTGTGCCAAGATGCTGAGGAACAAGGTGTTACTTTCTCAAGGTTGAGTTATAACCACCTATTACAAAGATGACATGGATTTCCTGCCCTAAAAACGGTGAAGCCTAGCAAGATGGGGTCAGACCAATGATCCAAGGGAGAATTTATTTGATGTTGCCCGTAAAGACACCCGGGCGGAGTATTTTGCGATGGCTCCGCTCGTCTTCTCTTCTTAATCTTTCAGCGGAGAAGTTTCCAGACAGGTTTGTAGCAGAATTTATATATGACAATATATGAGGGGCTGCCATAAAGAAGAGGAGCTCAATCTATTTTCCAAAGCAGCCGAAGGCAAGACAAGAAGCGATGGATGGAAGCTAACCGAGGAGAGAAGCGACTTAGAACTAAAGAGAAATTTCCTGACAGTGAGAACAATTAACCAGTGGAACGGCTTGCCTCCAGAAGCTGTGGATGCTCCAACACTGGAAGTTTTAAAGAAGAGATTGGACATTTGTCTGAAATGGTATAGGGTCTCCTGATGGAGCAGGGGGTTGGACTAGAAGACCTCCCTTCCAGCTTGTTTTTCTGTAATTCACCGTACTAGATTCTGTCTAGTCTAGTGAAAAGAAGAACTAGGGGTGACATGATAGCAGTGCTCCAATATTTGAGAGGCTGCCACAAAGAAGAGGGGGTCAACCTACCTTCCAAAGCACCTGAAAGCAGGACAAGAAGCAATGGATGAAAACTAATCAAGGAGAAGTAAGGAGGAATTTCCTGACAGTGAGAACAATTAACCAGTGGAACAACTTGCCTCCAGAAGCTGTGAATGCTCCAACACTGGAAGTTTTTAAGAAGAGACTGGACAGCCATTTGTCTGAAATGGTATAGGGTTTCCTGCCTGAGCAGGGGGTTGGACTAGATGACCTCCATGTCCCTTCCAACTTCTTCTTCTTCTTCTTCTTCTTCTTCTTCTTCTTCTTCTTCTTCTTCTTCTTCTTCTTCTTCTTCTTCTTCTTCTTCTTCTTCTTCTTCTTCTTCTTCTTCTTCTTCTTATTATTATTATTATTATTATTATTATTATTATTATTATTATTATTATTATTATTATTATTATTATTATTATTATTATTGTTGTTGTTGTTGTTGTTGTTGTTGTTGTTGTTGTTTGTTGTTATTGTTATTATTGTTATTACTTTCTCCCACTTCACAAGGTCATATGGAGAAAATAGAAGCAAGAAGGAGTATTAGATATGTACCCTGCCTAGAGTTGTTTATAAAACAGTAAAGACGGGATATAAATTAAATAATAAATTTTAAAAAATGGTGAAATTCTCATGGTGGCGTTTTATTTATCGACAAGATAGTCAAGGATTCTCCGTGAATGTTTTATCTTCATTATTCAATCTCCCATTTCTCTGGGACTTTATGGCTCATCTTTGGCTGAAATCCAAAGGAAGACAAGGGCAGAGAAGTCCTCCAATGAAACCTTTCCAAAATCTTAAAATTACTTTGCCAGAAATAGACCCTGGCAACCATAACCTAAAATGAAAAAAAAATGTGAAAGATATTTTCCAGAAATCTGAGAATAAGATTCCTTCTTCTTCAGAGATGGAAAGCCAAGGTAGTTGTCAACACTTCAGTTATAACTGGCCATGCCTATACTGGGAAAAATAACTTAGGCTTGACTCATCCCTTGCAAAAATCATGCATTTTGCAAAGTACTACAGATGAGCAAAATCCTGGACAACTTGCTACCCCTAGTAGTTAGCCAACACAGTCCTGGGCTGCATGAACAGAGGGATGGAATCAAGATCACACGAAGTGTTAATACCACTTTGTAATGCCTTGGTAAGACCTCACTAAGAATACTGCACCCAGTTTTGGTTGCCACGCTATAAAAAAGATGTTGAGATTCTGGAAAGAGTGCAGAGGAGAGCAACAAAGATGATCAGGGGGCTGGAGGCTAAAACATAGGAAGAACGGTTGCAGGAATTGGGTTATCTCTAGTCTAATGAAGAGAAGGACTAGGGGTGACATGATAGCAGTCTTCCAGAATCTCAGGGGCTGCCACAAAGAAGAGGGAGTCAAGCTATTCTCCAAAGCACCTGAAGGCAGGACAAGAAGCAAGGGATGGCACAGTGGTTAGAATGCAGTATTGCAGACTAATTCTGCTAACTGCCAGCAGTTTGATCCTGACCGGCTCAAGGTTGACTCAGCCTTCCGAGGTTGATAAAATGAGGACCTAGATAGTTTGGGGCAATATACTGACTCTGTAAACTGCTTAGAGAGGGCTGTAAAGCACTGTGAAGCCGTATATAAGTCTAAGTGCTATTGCTAATCAAGGAGAGAACCAACCTAGGACCAAGGAGAAATTTCCTCACAGTGAGCACATTTAATCACTGGAACAGCTTGGTTCTAGAAGTTGTGGGTTCCAACACTGGAGGTTTTTAAGGAGAAATTGGACAGCCACTTGTCTGAAATGGCATAGGGCTCTCCTGCTTGAGCAGGGGCTCAGGCTAGAAGACCTCTATGGTCCCTTTCAACGGTGTTATTCTGCCCGTATTGGAAGCTTTGCAAAGCTTTCAATGGGGAAGCCACATCCGTTTGATACAGCAGCCTGCCCATTCACCACGGCTAGCAGTAACAAAAAGAAGAACCTTAATTTTTTTAAAAAAATTTTTTTGGTACCCAATTTCTCATCTGCCTGTGCCAGGTCCTTGGGAAGGACTCAGTCGGTGGACAAAAATGCCCAATCCAGTCTAAACATCTGGATGACTGTGCAACCAACCATCGTAATAATCCTTAAGGAATGCAGCTCAGAATATCGGCTCATGAAATATGAGAAGCAGCTTTAACATCACTCTGTCTTCCATTTTCGGAGCGCCGATGGCTGTTGGTATATATGTGGGAAAAGGCAGAGGGTGTTGGGGATAATGTTTTGGCTTCTTGAAGACCAGCAGGCGATGGGAAAATGTTTCCAGAAAGGGTCTCATTCTCTACCCACTGTAAAATAATCACTGGTGCTCCCTTTCATTAATCCACTGCACAGCTGTGCTGCAGGAGGTGACGGGCAAATATTAAATGCAAAAGAATTCACCCACTTGGGACTTAGGTTTCCACAAGCTCTCCTACTCACACTAAGTGATTCATTAGTTCTTCACGTTGTTTCCTAAAATTAGCAACCAGAAACCCTGGCCAGGAACGCTAATTCTCTCTCTTGCGTGAACTCATGTTGTGCCAAATATTCTCCTACCAGTTCTTTTTATTTTCTTTTTCCTGCACGAATGGGTTCAGTTAGCACACATCCATTGAAGGCTGTTTGGGGACTTCTTTGCAATTGGAGTGCTCCTTCATGGCCATAATAAAGATTTGATCTTCAGGACTTGTGTAGTTTGGAGAAGAAGTGAGATGACAGGGGATCTTGGGCCTTTGATGTATGATGTTGAATTGTGATGTTAAATGGGAAGCTTTAAAAGTAGAATAGAATGGGATGGGATGGACAAATAGATGATAGAAGATAGACAGACAGACGGACAGACAGATAGATAGATATAGACGATAGAGGATGATAGACAGACGTTAGATTGACACAGATGGGCATAGACAGACAGACAGACATATAGATGATAGATAGATAGATAGATAGATAGATAGATAGATAGATAGATAGATAGATAGATAGATAGATAGATAGATAGATAGATAGATAGATAGATAGATAGATAGATAGATAGATAGATAGATAGATAGATAGATAGATAGATAGATAGATAGATAGATACAGACAAGCATAAATAGACCGACAGAGAGATACTCCTGAAGATTTGAGAAATGTATGTTCACATCCTGTCTGGCCATAAGTAGTCAGATGAACTTGGAACCATCTCTTTCAGAGCATCTTGGACCTTGAAGGATAGGTATGATACTAACATAGAATAACAAAGTTGGAAGGGACCTTGGAGGTTATCTAGTCCAACCCCCTGCTCAGGCAGGAAACCCTATACCATTTCGGACAAATGGCTGTCCAGTCTCTTCTTAAAAACTTCCAGTGTTGGAGCATTCACCGCTTCTGGAGGCAGGTTGTTCCACTGATTAATTGTTCTCACTGTCAGGAGGTTTCTCCTTAGTTCTAGGTTGCTTCTCTCCTTGATTAGTTTCCACCCGTTGCTTCTTGTCCTGCCTTCAGGCGTTTTGGAGAATAGCTTGACTCCCCTCTTCTTCATGGTAGCCAATAAAGCATTTCTAACTACTAAAGCATTTCTGCTGATTGATGCAAAGACCCATCCCAGAAATTCTGCATGGCTTCAGAAGTTCTTCTTGGGCTGCTGGTACATTGCCCAAGAAATGTCCTTCAGAAAGACGTGCTTTGTGTCAGCATTTTCCTTTTGAAGGATAATGGGAAACAAATTTGCCCCTGTCTACCAAGCGGCTTAATGGGACTCATTTGGGCTATTGTGTATAGGACGGCAGCCTAAAATAAGTAGGGCCATAAATAAAACATCTCAAGTCTTGGACAAAGTATTCAACTTGAGAACTGCAAGTCCTGACTGCGTGTCCATCATGCTCCCCAATCATTCTTCATCTTCTGAATCAGTGAATCTATGATGACCTCCTTAGAGCTGGTAGGATCGGATAGCAGCTGGTAATTCTTAAGGCAAGTAGAATGGAGAAGGTTTATTGGACACTATTAAGGAAACCTAACTAGATTACACTTAGATCAGATCTAGTTTTTGTCCTAGGCCCACCGTAGGTGTAATGGGTGACCTTGTGGAACCAGGAAAGGAGATGCTGCTTAGGAAAAATCTGATAAGGGAGGGAGGAGCCCTCAGTGGCTTAACAGTCAGGGGAAGAAATTTAGGAAGGACCTGCCTAAATGATTAGGCAATTAAAAGTGTGGGTAGGGGATTGTAGCTTCAGACTTGCAAGATTCTGTTAATGTAGCCTTACAATTGGTTGGAGAACTCTCTCATACACACAAAATGACAGAGTTGTAAGAGACCTTGGAGGATCTTCTAGTCCACCCCCTGCTCGACAGCCATTTGTCTGAAATGGTATAGGGTTTCCTGCCCGAGCAGGGGGTTGGACTAGATGACCTTCCAACTCTGTTTATTCTATTCTATTCTATTCTATTCTATTCTATTCTATTCTATTCTATTCTATTCTATTCTATTCTATTCTATTCTATTCTATTTTATTCTATTCTATTCTATTCTATTCTATTCTATTCTATTCTAGTAAATAAGGAAGTTAGTAAGTGTGCGTGCATGTTTGTCTATAAAAGATGAAACAGGTTGTGATGATTCAGGATGAACCTTGTGACTCACGTACTCAGGTAGTTCTGCAGTACACAATGGCAGAACCCTTTCTTTTGTTCTCATGGTTTGTATTTCCTTTTGTGTGAAGGCTTTATGCAGATTTTGCTCATCGTGCTTGCTTGTTCCTAAACGTTCAGACCTGTTCATCCCCATCAGCTACCTGCTCACCTTCCCCAGGGCTAGATACACTTAATAAAGAAGGCAACAAATGACTCTGGACTCCACCTGAAATCAGTTCTAAGCTGGTTCTAATCATTTAATTCCATCTGATTGGTTGAGATTAGCAACATCAAGTTGATTCAGCACGACGCTTCGAATCCAACTGCAGAATTGTGTCAGTTAAATTTGGAAAGCTGTACGAATGAGAGGAGAAAAGGAAGGGCTTCTCAAATGGTCAAAATGATTTGGAGGCCTCCAATTGGGGGAGAGGATTTGATCCCAATCGTCCAGCCGATTAGGAAAATCAATTCTGTGTGAAGATTTCTTTTTCGTTGCTGATTGAATTGTTCTCTGATCTTACTGCTCATCTGTTCACGCTCTTTTCATTTTTTTTATTGTTGTAAGTCTCGTAGAGTAGCCACACGGTGACATAGGCAGCAAATAAATTTAATAAAAAGTTAAATAAATAATAAAGATTCCATTAAAATTGCCTTGGAATCCAATCTTCAAATCAAGGTTTCTCATTAGCCTAAATTAAGATAAAATCATAATATTTTGTCTCATATATTGTATTATCCATATTCCATACATCTTTGTTTGTCTGTCTATCTATCTATCTATCTATCTATCTATCTATCTATCTATCTATCTATCTATCTATCTATCTATCTATCTATCTATCTATCTATCTATCTATCTATCTATCTATCTATCTATCTATCTATCTATCTATCTATCTATCTATCTATCTATCTTGATTAGTTTCCATCCGTTGCTTCTTGTCCTGCCTTCAGGCACTTTGGAAAATAGCTTGACTCCCTCTTCTTTGGGGCAGCCCCTGAGATATTGGAAGACTGCTATCATGTCCCCCCTGGTCCTTCTCTTCATTAAACTAGACATACCCAATTCCAGCAACCGTTCCTTATATGTTTTAGCCTCCAGTCCCCTGATCATCTTTGTTGCTCTTCTCTGTACTCTTTCTAGAGTCTCAACATCTTTTTTACATCGTGGTGACCAAAACTGGATGCAGTATTCCAAGTGTGGCCTTACCAAGGCATTGTAAAGTGGTATTAATACTTCACGTGATCATTGATTACATGACCCCTGTATATTCCATAAATAAATAGAATAAAATAATCCTAAAATGTAAGTGGTCTCAATTCTGCTCAGCCATTCCTTTTCTTGCATATTCTTAGATGATATCCTTTTATGGATTCCATGGCACCAAAATAAGATATTTTATCACGGAGAAGACTGTCGCCCAAAGCTGCGGAAAGCCGGGAAAGACAACTGACAGACAGAGAGTGAGCATCGAAGTCAACCAGACCATGATTATAAATCGTCTCTTTCTGAGGTCTGTTTGATGTCTTGCCCAAGGCCAGGTGGAAAATCTTTCCACTATTCCTTCATTCCCCTTTAGGTCACTTTCCCCTCATTTTTCAAGAAGGAATCTGAAGGTTTGGCTGAGTTCCTTAGCACATTTGTTTCCCATTAGGTGACTTTGCACTTTTGCACTGTGTTATGCTAGATAATTGCTTTAATAACAAACTGAGGAAAAGCTTTTGAACATTTTAGGAAGTAATTTTCTCTCCCTTAAAAAAGGGGGAGGGGGTTAGGAAACCCCTAGACAGAGGGGAGGGGTAGGGAGAGAGAAGAAGAAAAAATCCCTCCCCTGTTTTGTTGAGGATACACTGATTTGGGGTATAAGCTGTATGTCAACCCATTTGTAGCCAGGAATGCTTAGTTGCACATATTTCCTTTTCATCTACTTTGTATGAGAAGGGGAGGTGTAAAAACAATTTTTTTACATAGTTACTGTAAACATATGAATGGACAGATAATGACAGAGATAGATAGACGAATGAGAGAGAGAGAGAGAGAGAGAGAGAGAGAGAGAGAGAGAGAGAGAGAGAGAGAGAGATGAACTGATGATAGGCATACTGTAGGGATAGATAGATAGATAGATAGATAGATAGATAGATAGATAGATAGATAGATAGATAGATAGATAGATAGATAGATAGATAGATAGATAGATAGATAGATAGATAGATAGATAGATAGATAGATAGATAGATGAGAGAGAGCTGATAGATAAAGATAGATATATAGAGAGATATGACAGTGATGAGAGATTGACTGACTGACAGACAGACATATACAGTAGATATCCTGATTGATTGATTGATTGATTGATTGATTGATAGATAGATAGATAGATAGATAGATAGATAGATAGATAGATAGATAGATAGATAGATAGATAGATAGATAGATACAATCAGACAAACAGACATGGATATAAATAGAGAGATAGAAGGAGAGAGAGAGAGAGAGAGAGAGAGAGAGAGAGAGAGATGATAGATAGGTGATAGATCAGTGCTCCTAATAGCAAACCTATAGTATATGGACTTCAGACATAGAGACTTTTTATTTAGTTTCTTCTTATATCAAAATGCCGTGTAAGTTCTTGGTCTTCGATTGTTGTGCTGGTCATTTTGGGACCCTCTTGTCTGATCAAGCTCCTGGTACTTCTTCTGAAGTCTAACCCTAAGATATTTAATTATTTACTCATTCCAACATTTTAGAGGGCTCAAGCCACAGATTCTTAAACATTGGCTGAAGTCAGAGGAATGCTGTCAACACATCATTCAAAGTCCTTTTATTCTTCTGATGCCTTTCTGCTACTAACTGAACTGCTAGCCACCTTGCAGCTGAGTTGCAAGTTCTCATGATGTTCCTCTTAGAAGATTCGTGAATTCAAAAAGATGAAGCTGATATTTCCCCCAAGACCGAGGAGCAAGAATTAAACACTCTCCAGGACTGGAGACAGGAAATAATTATTCCTCTCCTTCAAAGGCACATCTGATTGAACAAAATTGCCAAACCACATCAGCAATCCCAATCAGCAGTGAAAACCATTAAACAGATTAGGCTAAAAGGACACAAAGTAGGAGAGCCCATAACATCTCTCCTCTCGGATTTCTTGACGTTAAAATTACGTTTTGAGGGCTGGAAAAGGAAACTTTGTGAAGTATGCTGATTTAAGACGCGTTAGCCCTTTTAAAAGCCAGCATTATTTCCAACCGTTCAGGATATAACAGAATTAGAGAAAGTTGGGGATACAATTGCTAGGGAGCCATCTGCTTCCTTATACAAAGAAGAGGCAACCGGGGCCATTTCTTTACACAGGTGGGAGTTACGACCTTTCTTGCACAGTTGTTGAATCACTGCAGTTGTCACACGATTGTTCAGTGAATCTGCTTCCCCTGTTGACTTTGCTTGTCAGAAGGTCGCAAAAGGGGATTACGTGACGCTGCAAACGTCATAAATCCACGCCAGTGTCTGAACTTTGATCACGTGACCGTGAGGATGCTGCAACAATCGCAAAAGTGAGAAGCGGTCATAAAGTCGCTTTTTTCCCAATATAATTTAGAGCCGTGTCGGCGCAGTGGTTAGAATGCGGTACTGCAGGCTAACTCTGCCCACAGTCTGAAGTTCGATCCTGACAGGCTCAAGGTTGACTCAGCCTTCCATCCTTCCGAGGTTGGTAAAATGAGGACCCAGATTGTTGAGGGGCAATATGCTGACTCTGCAAACTGCTTAGAGAGGGCTGTAAAGCATACGAAGCGGGGTATAGGTCTAAGTGCTATTGCTATTGCTAGAATGGTCAGTAAACAAATAGTGGTAAGTTGAGGACTATTTTGTAATACTTTAAAATCACGGAGAACCACTAGCAGATCTTGTAAGCAATGCTGGGTTAGATGAGTCAAAAGGTCTGATTTATTAGAAGATAGAGTCCAGTTCTTCAGCAGAGTCCAGCCTTTTGGTGGGAATATCAAATAATAAACATCTTTGGAGGAGACACAATGTTCTAACTGCTCCTCTCTTGAAAATAAGTTTCATAAGAACGTATAATTCAAAACTGTATTGGACAAACTGGACGGTCCAGAGACTGCAGAATAAAAGAAACACGAGAAGAATACTAGGCTAAAAAAAAAACCAACCAAAAACATTTTGTCCGCCAGTCTGAATATCTGTGATGGGGTCAAATCACAAAACAGAGCCAAAGAACATCAACATCCTGGATCTGGGAAGCAAATGTTTCTTTTGAATTATTAGAGAGAGGCCATAGAAATCCATATGCTTCCCAATAATTGGAATCGGAAGGAAGACTATTAAGTATCGTCTATTTGACATTTAGTGGCTGGGTGAAGACATTCCACTCCATCTGTTGAAGGCAAAATGTGCCATTTGTGGATGAGGTCATTCTTAAAATGACTCTGAAGAAGCCAGCCGGTCAAACATCTACCTAGATTCATTGCCGCGCATGGTTTTACCTAGAAAACTCATTTCGCGGACGAAGAATGCCTGGGAAAACCTACGTTGTGTGAAATGCAATTATTCTATCGTGGAATCTAAATGCAGGAGCCAAAGTCGACAATCAAGTCTCATTGCAGTGTGGTTGTTGTATTTTTTTAGACAGTACATGCTGGAGAGGGTGGTCTAGTTGTAGCTTCAAACAGTCACTAAACGAATAATTGTAACTTAAGGACTATCTGTATCTGAAACCTGATTTTCCACACAAAAAAGGGTGCTCAGAGTTTGGGAAAGATCTCCTGAAACCAAGCCAGTTTCAGCAGCTTGTTTTTTTTTGGATCACAGTAGTTAAGTCGATGTAAAACCTCTTTCCTCTGCAGTCGGCTTCTGGAATCAGACGGAATTTGTATTTATTTATTTACAGTCCTGGTAAATTGGTCTAATCCCCCACGTCAAGCTATTTAAGCCGGTCACCATCACATTCGGCAGTAGCAAATTCCAGGAGTGAACGTCTAGAGAAAGCAAAGAAATGTTTCCCTTTGTTTGCTCAAATCCGCCACTAATCAATACCCTTGATCACAAGACATTCCAAGATCTGAAAAGGGGAAAAAGAAAAAAAAGGAAATCTCTAAAGTACTTCTACTTTCACCTAAGGGTTTGCGCCTCTCGATAACTCGACAAAGGCGAAAGGCACAGAAGGGGAAAAAGGAATGTGCAAAGGATTTTTTTTTTCATCCCAATTCTGGTGACGCTTCAAGGTTTCGGCTGCAATGATGGCATGAAAGACAATGGAAGAAGCATCGGACGTCTTAAATATTCCCAGGAGCATCTTTGCAATTCCCCTGTTATTTGTCTTTTTAAAAAAAAAAAATAGGAGGAAGGAGCTGTTAACTCAACGAAGAAAGGTGGTGTTTATTATGCCTTTGTGTGCTGAGACTGAACGTTTCTTTGGCAGCCATGTAGGTGGTACTCCTGCCCATGTATGCTTACCGTAATAACAAAAGGTTAGGCTCACCATGTTATTTGGATTCCAAAGAACCGTAGAGTTTAAAGTTGGGAGTTTGGTGAAGTCAACTCTAATTATAGAGATTTCCTTCCTTCCTTCCTTCCTTCCTTCCTTCCTTCCTTCCTTCCTTCCTTCCTTCCTTCCTTCCTTCCTTCCTTCCTTCCCTTCCCTTCCCTTCCCTTCCTTTCTCCCTCTCTCCCTTCCTTTCTCCCTCTCTCCCTCCCTCCCTCTCTCCTTCCTTCCTTCCTCTATCCCTCCCTCCCTCTCTCCTTCCTTCCTTCCCTCCCTTCTTCCTTCCTTCCTCTCTCCTCCCTCCTCCCTCTCTCTCTACTTCCCTCCTTCCTTCCTTCCTCTCTCCTTTCTTCTTCCCTCCCTTTATTCCTCTCTCCCTCCCTCCCTCTCTCCTTCCTTCCTCCTATCCCCCTCCCTCTCTCTCTCCTTCCTTCCTTCTTCCTCTATCCCTCCCTCCCTCTCTCTTCCTTCCTTCCCTCCTCCCTTCTCCTTCTTCCTCCTCTCTCCCTCCCTCCCTTCCTCCCCTCTCTCCCTTCCCTTCTTCCTTCCTTCCTCTCTCCTCCCTCCCTCCCTCCCTCCCTCTCTCTCTCCCTCCCTCCCTCCCTCCCTCTCCTCCCTTCCTCTCTCCCTCCCTCCCTCCCTTTCCTTCCTTCCTTCCTCTTTCCTTCCCTGCATGAAGACTCCACCACTTCCTTGAAGCCCCATCAAGTCAGTCCCAGCATTATCGTCCACACATGCGACACCCTCCCCCTTTGCCAGCAGTAGGTGCCAACTGCCTTTTGTTGCTGCGATCTTGCTGGTGTTTGATTGCAGCATGGAAATGAGCAATGCCACACTTAGTTAGGGAGACAGGCAAGCCCCCGCCGCCCTCCCCTTCTCCTCGCTGCGAAGAGAGCAAAAGTTGGAGCTGGCAAGAGAGGAAAGCTTTCCTCCAAAGTCTAATGTGCTTGGCAGGTTGTTCGGTGCCATTTATTCAATGCCCCCAAGTGGGTCAAACATGGGGAGGAGAGGGGGAGAGGGGAGGAACGTGTGGCCTGGATGGATGGGAAGTGGCAGGCTCTGTGGCAGAGGAGGACCATTGGAAAGCCACCAGTTTGGGATTTAAGTCACACGAATCTAGTGGCAACGCCAAAGGGCTGAGCTGCCTCCTTTGATGGACTTTAGGCTTAATGTTTCCTGCCATTTAACAGCCCTTGTCAGGGTTCATTAGCAAGCAAATATTCAGATCTCCACTCGAGAAAAAAATGTTAATCTCGGCAGTGTTGGCTGAATATTTAAATGAAGCAGCGAAGAACAAGCAGCCCAGTCAGTTGAGACCTTAGCATCCCGAAGAGAAAGGGAATGAAAGAGAGCGGAGGGTGGAAATGCACATTTATGGGTTGACCAGGAATCTGGAGCTCCAAGATCTTCCATGTTGGAGCACCAGCTCCAAAGCCTGAAATTGGAAGGTCTTGAAGGAAGGTGATAAGCTTTTTCTATGGAGCTGTAGGTCAACCCCAGGAAACCAGGAGTCCAGGAAGTTCAAATGAATACACGTAGGTTTATTCTACGCTAAAGCTCTCTGCAAGAACCTGAACTACAGATGGTCAAAGCAAAGTGGCAGTAGGTTCTATTGATTCTTGTCAACAGAATTCAAGGTGGGGTGGACTTAGATCTTTTGTAGGCTCAAAGAGACTTGAGACTGATGATGTGTTTGACCCATCTCTTGGGCTCTTCCCTTCTTCAGCATCTCCTGGTAATTGGCCCAAAGTTACCCAGCTGGCTTTTATGGCTCAAGCTGGTTTCTAGGCCAGCACCTTCACCACTACACCAAACTGAAATTTTCTTCCTCTTCCTCGTCTCTTCCTCATCTCTCCTCCCTTCCCATCTCCTCTCTTCCCTTCCCTCTCTCCTCTCTTCTCCTCCCTTCCCTCTCTCCTCTCCTCCATCTCTCCTCCCTCCTCCCACCTTCTTTAGACTTTGTTCTTCTTTCGTTAATTTCTCTTCTGCCCTCTCTCCCCCCTCTCCTATTTCCCACTGAGGGAAGAAGGCCGTTCCCATTTAGAGCTAATGGCTTTTACCTGCTAATGGCAGAGCTGATCTGACTTCTCTCCTTTGCTATTAAACTGACCTGAACTTTTCTATTTCCTGAGTTGTTTGAAGTAGCTCAGAGTTCTTTCTGGCACACACCTAGACACAATTGGCTCCCAGAAGAGTCCAGATGTTCAGATTGAGAATCAAAGAGGCCCTTGCAGACCCTTTCTCCCTTATGCTGGGACTGCGGTTCATCCTTGTGTGAGCCCCAAACTCTTACTGTTTCAAAAATGGTTATTTGTTTACTTCTATCCTGCCTTTATTATTTTTTTTACAAATGACTCAAAGCGGTGAACATATCCAACACACCTTCCTCCTCCTGTTTTCCCCACAACAACCCTGTGAGGTGGGTTGGGCTGAGAGAGAGAGGGACTGGCCCAAAGTCACCCAGCCGGCTTTCACGCCTAAGGTGGAACTAGAACTCCCAGTCTCCTGGAGATTGGCCCAAAGTCTCCCAGCTGGCTTTCATGGTGAAGATGGGACTAGAACTCCCAGTTTCCTGGAGATTGGCCCAAAGTCACCCAGCTGGCTTTCATGGTGAAGATGGGACTAGAACTCCCAGTTTCCTGGAGATTGGCCCAATGTCACCCAGCCAATTTTTGTGCCAAAGGCAGGACTAGAACTCACGACCTCCCACTTTCTAGCCTGGTGCCTTAAATGTGACACCAAATTGGCTCTTTTGCTTCTATTCCTCTTGGCTGCAAATTATGCTGTTAAACACACACACACACACTCACACACACACAAACCCTGAAATGATCCCCAACAACATCTCTGGGCATAGCACTCTTTGTACCTAAGCTCTTCAGTAGAGTTGGATTCATTTTTGACCGAGCTAATTAAGTTCCGTTTTGCTTCTTAAAGATCAACCAAAGATAGATGGACTTGGTTGATGAAAGAATGAAAGAATGAAAGGCTTCTGAGTTACTAGTTCAAATCTCTGTCCTCTTCTGGAAACGCTTTACAGAAAACGTTTTGCATGGGGTAATGAATTAATCTTTTTTCTTTCTTTCAGTTTGCACAACAAGCTAGATTTAGAGACCACATTAAGCTGTTTTTAAAAAAAAAAAAGCTAAGCTTAAATCCATTGGGTTGAATATGTTGTATAAATGCAGCTGCTGGGTCTTTAAACAACTCAGTCCTAAGTGAGTTGAAGCATTTGGTCTGGTGAAAAGTGAATTGTTTTGATCTCCCGTAGTTCAAATTATAGCCGGAGTAAGTGTTAGTAATTTCGTGTTACCTTTTCCTTTAATCTGCTCCACTTATTCTCCCTTTTATCCCCCCGTGTAAAAGATTGCGCTGCAAGGTCTGAGCTGGGTCCACGCAAAGAAGGATGCTGGGGAGACCAAATAAAAGAAGTGGCAATGGGGGGGGGGGAGAAAGGAGGCTAAAGAATGCAGGAATTAATTAGGCCCATCACAATGAGGGGGAAAGTGCCAGGCTGACAGTCAGTCAAGCAAATAAGGAGAGATGAGTTAAAAGATAGCCGCAGGTTTTTCCAAGGCTGGGGAATGGCTGCCAGAGAAGATGGAAGCCAAGGAAAGGTCATTTGCATGGAACTATGTTAGAAAATCTCTTTCTCCCCCCCCCTGTTATCTTGCTGGAAATAATTCCTTGTTTTGGGGGGGGCAGGGAAGGAGCAAGGGAAGGGAAGGGAAGGGAAGGAAAAGAGGAAAGGAAAAGAAAAGAAAAGAAAAGAAAGAAAAGGGGAGGGGAGAGGAGGGGAGGAAAGGGAAGAAGAAAGAGAGAGAGGGAGGAAGGAGAGGAGAGGAAAGGAAGGGAAAGGAAAGGAAAGGAAGGGAAAGGAAAAGAAGGAAAAGAAAGGAAAGGAAGGGAAAGGAAAGGAAGGGAAAGGAAGGAGGAAGGGAGGGGGAAAGGAAAGGAAAGGAAAGAAGGAAAGGAAAGGAAAGGAAGGAAAAAGAAAGGAAATAGAAGGAAGGAAATAGAGAAGGAAAGGGAAAGGAAGGAAAGGAAAGGAAAGGAAGGGAAAGGAAAGGAAAGGAAAGGAAAGGGAAGGGAAGGAAAGGAAAGGAAAGGAAAGGAAAGGAAAGGAAAGGAAAGGAAAGGAAAGGAAAGGAAAGGAAAGGAAAGGAAATAGAGAAGGAAAGGAAATAGAGAAGGAAAGGAAATAGAGAAGAAAAGGAAAAGAAAGGAGGAAAGGAAAGGAAAGGAAAGGAAAGGAAAGGAAAGGAAAGGAAAGGAAAGGAAAGGAAAGGAAAGGAAAGGAAATAGAGAAGGAAAGGAAATAGAGAAGGAAAGGAAATAGAGAAGGAAAGGAGAGGAAAGGAAAGGAAAGGAAAGGAGAGGTTTATCTCATTTGGACAATTGACAAGGAAGGGAAGGGAAAGAAAGGAATGAAGGGAAGAGAAGAAGGAAGAGAAGGAAAAGGGGATGGGGAAAGAGGAAAAGGGAGGAAGGATTTAGAAACAACTCTTCTTCCTGTCTCCCAAGGTCATTCTCACATACCATTATAGTAAAGGAGTTTTTTGTTGATCTGGATCATCATGAGGACTTCCCAATTGCTTTTGGGTGTGTCTGTGTGTGTGTGTGGGGGGGGGGAAAGACTCATCTTGTCCAATCCTTAATAGCAAAGACCAAATCTGCATTTTTGCAAAGCCAGATGGGACACAGAGACAACTTGCTTTACAGGCTTTGATGCTGTAACTGCTACATTAATCCAAATATAGCTTTTTTTTTTTCTGCTTACATTCCATTTGAAAGGCAAAAAATAAATAAAAATAAAAATAAAAATGCATAGAGCATCCAACAGGCAACGGGCCTGCTGTGTTATCTGCCCCGGCGTGCGACGTCAAACGCTTTGCTTCAGGGTTTGGTCTCTGATCACAAAAGCCCCCCCCCCCCAGTCGTAGAGGCAGGCTTTTTATTCTCTAGGAAGGAAGCAGTGTGGCTGCCTTGTCACCCCGAGCATGGAGGACATCGACCATATGGTGTCTCCTCCTCCCTCCCTCCTTTGCTTTTCTAGGAAACGGAGATTTCAAGCTTTCAGTGATGGGTGCCTCAACGGGGTCTAGGATTTTTAGATGGCCCTGGGGGCTGATAGCTGGCAAAAGGAAAGGGGCTTGGGGGACAGGCAAGGTAGGGACTAGGTAAAGAGGAACTGAATTAGCAGAAGAACAGAAGAACAGAGTTGGAAGGGACCTTGGAAGTCTTCTATCTAGTAGTCCAACCCTCCTTTTTGAAAGTTTTAAAGAAGAGATTGGGCTGAATCGTTTGTCTGAAATGCGATATTATTATGGCCGCATTTAGGTGGTCTTCAGGAGAATGTAACACCTTGAACTATCTTGGCTTTTAATCAATAACCTGTTATCATTTCCTGACCAGTGCAGAAGATACCTCAGTCAACTTCAGGTTGCATCCTGTACTCAGGGCTGCTTTCGCTACCAAGCAACAAAAACCATATTATTATTATTATTTTTTTAGAAGAGGTCCAGGGAGAATCCTCCTCGTCCAACATTTGTTCATAACCAGCAAAAGAAGGAAGATGAATATCTGGGTATTTATAGCTTTCTGGTCAGCATCCTTGGGAAGGGCGGCTATCTCCCAGCTCCCGACGGTGTTGTGCAAAGAAACGCATTAAGGCCAATTGGCAGAAGGGAAGATCACCTTTTGGATCCAGCTCCCTGCTCCTCAATTATTCACATCTCATAATTCCTGGCAAATCAGTGGCTGTTTATTCATGCCCATGTATAATGGAAGAGCTTTCTAGGGTTCGGGCCAGATCTGCTCCTGTTTTATCCAGCCACACTTTTGAGAATCGCTTTTGTAAGCTCTGTAGAGAATTTGGGTTCAAGAGGGTGGAGCGTGTCCAGAGCTCGCTGATCATCCAGTGAGGAGAAGCTTCATTTAATGTTGGGCTTCTTTAGGCAAGATTTTGTCCGTGGGTGTGAAGCAATAAACAACACAGCTTAGAAGAATCACCACTTCTCATTCTTGGTTTGGGGCCTGACAGCAGATAGGTTTATGGCTTGATCCAACAGAAGTCTGACGCTAAGCTGATGACACATTTAACTCCGCCCCTCTAGCTCTGCCCGCTCTTCTCCTGCAATAAGAGGATTGATGGAGTACAGGCCATTCTAGAGAACTTTGCTTGCTCTATGCAATGATGTGGTTGCTCCCAGCATTGGTTGTAAAAGCAACAAGTGAGATGAGAGGAGCTGGCCATCCGTGTGGGCCACCTGGAGCAGACACATCCATTGTCGTGTCCATTTTAGTCCTGATTTTGAGCTGCTTCTATTTCCAGGTAGAATGTTACTGTCCTCATTAAAATATGTGTCGTGGGATAATGTTGCAGGATCCAATCTGGGTCGGTCACCAGATTTTGTCTTCCAAGCTTTTGGACTCGTGCTGGAGCCCATCCTCATGGAACTTCTCTCTAGCCGAGTGTGTGCTGTTCTAGGTGTGCCCGTATTTATAGTGCCCGTTGTATCTGGCTTTTTAGATGCTAATTGGGGTGTGTTGATGGCTGGCTTTTAAGTCGTTAGCTGTCCTTTGCTTGTGCAGCCCAGCCCTCGCCTTCTAAGTACCGGATAGGCTGGTGGCAAATCAGCCCTCCTGTTGATTGACGAGGGGCCTTCCAATTATTTCCCCGGCTGTTTTTGTGCCTGCTTGTCCAACAATCTCTCCTCGTTTCTCAAAACATTCTGAGTGCTGAGGCCTTCGGGCTGCGCTGTTCTTCCTCCGTGGTGTGCCGAGCAACCTCCCCCACCGTGGAAACAGCCTCCTGTCTCTCTATCCCCTCCGGTGGCTTCATCAACACCCTCAGTGGTGATCTGTTTAACAGCCGCTCTGCACAAAGCCGGACAGTCAAGAAAGGAGATAAGGAAAACAAGAACCCGAAGAGAAAATGCACCCTCTCTAGACAGCTTTTACGCATCCGGAGCAGTGAGGTGGTTTCCCCCTCTAAATATTTAACGTGATGTTTATGATATGTCCTCTGGGGGACAGCTGCTTGAAAGCTAATGTTTATGAAGTAGGTCTGGAGGGATGAAGCTTATAAAGAGGAGGCTGTGCCAGAACGTTGAGAACAAGAGAAGGGAGAAGGAACTTTAGATCTCTACATAATCTGTTGAATTAAAAATAGTGAATGGGAGACACTGCTTTGTCTGAATCCCTTTTTTTTGCACCCCACCCCACCTATTCTTCTCTCTCTCTCCAATAGGAGAGGACAACTGGTAGCCATCAATTGCATTTATTGCTCCATGATCTTTTGGGAAACTCCTGCAACCGTCTCCAATTGCAGCCCTAAGCTGTTGAGTTCCACCACGTTGATCTGGAAAATAAAACTTATAAACCAATAAAGGAGAATTTTTTTAGCTGAGGATTGAAATGAGGGGTCCTTGGTGCTCTCTGAGATTGGTGGGGTTTTTTGCAGACGTTTCATGCCCCAAACTAGGTAACATCGTCAGTGCTAGAAGAGAGTGGGGTTTGTGGAGGAGGAGGACTGTAGACCCCTGGTGCTGAGCCTGGTGGTCTTCTTGCAGATGTTTCATTACCCAACTAGCTAACATCATCAGGGCACTGTTGATGTTACCTAGTTTGGGTAATGAAACATCTGCAAGAAAACCACCAAGCTCAGAGAGCAGCAAGGACCTCTTAAAACTTACAAGTCTAAACCTGACTTAACGTAGACGGAAAATGAATCCAGGAACGAGAGCTTGAATTGATGTTCGGTTACACCAAAATTACTTACTTATTGGGACAGAGTAGGTCTGTGGGAAGTTGAGGTACACTATTAACCATGTAAGACAAGAATTCCAGGACCTTGGATAGCTCTAAGTAAACATTTAGAAGCCCCACTTTCTTTGCCACCACCCCTCCCTTCCCAAGAATGCTCTATGGCTTTGTCACCAAACCACCATTGGTCCATAATTTTCATAAGCTGTCCTCCTAGATCTTTCTTTGAATGCAATATGCACAACTCTTGATATAACCTAGGATTTCTGTGTCCTCCCCTCCAGGTCTTGCTATTCCTCCTCCTTCTCGCAAACCCCACTTCCATCTAGCACTGACAATGTTATCTAGTTGGGTAATGAAATGTCTGCAAGGAATCAGCCAAGCTCAGAGCATACCAAGGACCCATCATTTAACCCTGAGCTACAAACATTCTCTTCTACTGGTACTTGTGTCTGTTTGTGTGTATGTGAGTGCAAGTGTGTATGAAAGAGGGAGACAGGGAGAGAGAGAGAGAGAGAGAGACTATTCCTGCTCTTCTGTAAGAATAGAATAGAATAGAATAGAATAGAATAGAATAGAATAGAATAGAATAGAATAGAATAGAATAGAATAGAATAGAATAGGAGAGGAGAGGAGAGGAGAAGAGAAGAGAAGAGAAGAGAAGAGAAGAGAAGAGAAGAGAAGAGAAGAGAAGAGAAGAGAAGAGAAGAGAAGGAAGGGACCTTGGTGTGTATGGGGGAGAGTCTTTCACATCACAGCGGTGAAGTATCCATAGGCAGAGGTGTGTGTGTTTGTGTTGGTGTGTGTGTGTGTGTGTGTGTGTGTGTGTGTGTGTCTGAGACAGAACACACCGCACGTTATATGCTGGAAAGAATAACACTCCGCTCTGAATCTTTGTTCTGTACATTGATATCCTGGACCTAGATGGGATCATAAATTTGCTGATGTGAGGCAGGTGGATAATATATGCTGCTTTTAACTGCTGGCGGTTTAGCTCACCCGGCATCCATTATCACCGGCAACTGAAATGTCTATCTGCATGGGCCTCTCTGGGTATGTGTTTGTGGTGAGAACCTCAAGTTTCCATCTTTTCCTGAAGTCCGCTCTTGCTAAAATAAACACCCATGCCATTATCCACTCCTAAGACCTTTGCTTTTTACTCTTTCCAAATCTGATATGGAAAGTAGTCACGGTTTTTAAGTTTCCCGTTGCATCTGGTTCCTGTGGATTGAAGAATTCTCTTCTCTTCTCTTCTCTCCTCTCCTCCCTTCCCCCTTCCCTCTTCTCTTCTTTCTCTTCTCTTCTCCTTTCTCCCCCTTCCCCCTTCTCTTCTCTTCTCTCCTCTCCTCTCCTTCCCTCCCCTCCTCTTCCCCTCTCCTCCAAAAGGTTGGACCACAATACTGTTCAACTGTGTTTGTTTTAAGCCTGTTGCTGTTCAGTCGCTAAGTCTTATCGGACCCTTCGTGACCCCATGGACCATAGCATGCCAGCTCCCCCTGACTTCTACTGTCTCCCGGAGTTTGCTCAAATTCATGTTCATTCCGTTGATGACACTATCTAACCATCTCATCCTCTTCCATCCCCTTCTCCTTTCTCCTTCCACCTTTCCCAACATCACCGGGGTCTTTTCCAAGGCGTCCTCTCATTTGGTGGCCAAAGCAACTGACCTTCAGCTTCAGTTGAAGCCTGTATGCCAAGCTAGTAAGTTACTTCAACCCTGTGTTATTGCTCATGGTGGTTCCAAAACATCTGAAGAACATCCGTCTGGTTTACTGATCAGCAGCAGCCCTCCAGGATATAGATGTAAGGGTTTTCCAACTCACATCTGGATATCTAAGGAATTGTTCATGGGCTCTTTCATATGCATTCTGTGTGTGATTTGCACCACTTTCCATTCTTCGGAATGACTGGGAGAAGCTTGGGAGAAGTGCAGGCACAACGTTCAATCAACAAAATGCTTATGTTCTTATTCCTTGAGTGGACCTTTCAGGTACTTGAGTTGCTCCACAAAGTACCTAGGAAGCAACTTTGATGTTAAACAAACCTGAATGTGCTTTTAAAGGAACCTGCTTAAAAATGCACATCAGCTGAGTAAACACTGCCTTCCCTTGCTGATGTGAACAAACAAATAAAGCCAACAGCTGAAATGCTTACCAGGCTCGCTCAAATGGCTAGGCAGAGATTTATAGGAAGTGAAATGCTAATTTGGCAAAAGGCATTCCTCTGGCATATGGCAGCAGAGCTTTTGTAAGATGAGGCAGTTTTGGTCGCTACAAAATAAAAAAGACGTTGAGGCTCTAGAAAGAGTGCAGAGAAGAGCAACAAAGATGATCAGGAGACTGGAGGCCAAAACATATAAAAAAGAGTTGCTGGAATTGGGTACGTCTAGTTTAATGAAGAGGAGAACGAAGGGTGACATGATAGCAGGGTTCCAATAACTAAGGGGCTGCCACAAAGAAGAGGGAGTCAAGCTATTCTCCAAGGCAGGAGTTGAAACAACGGATGGAAACTAATCAAGGAGAGAAGCAACCTAGAACTGAGGAGAAATTTCCTGACAGTGAGAACAATTAATGAAATTGACTTGCCTCTGGAAGTTGTGATTGCTCCAACACTGGAGGTTTCCAAGAAGAGCTTGGACAACCATTTGTCTGAAATGGTATAGGGTCTCCTGCTTGAGCAGCGGGTTGGACTAAAAGACCTCCAAGGTCCCTTCCAATTTGTTATTCTGTTATACATGCCATCTTTCCCTCTAGCACGTGTATAGGATGGATGGGCGGGCAAAGGAAGTGATACCAAAGTCTCAAAACGTCTTCAGGGCATGAATATCAGCTGATGACATCACTTCAGTTCATCCATCGGATCAGCAAGTATGCTTTTAGCAACACTGCAAATAAAATGGTCTTCATTTCATTTCAGCTGCCATTAGAGTTTCAGGTTTGTCAATACCCATTTGGCTATCCCACCCAGCAAAGTTCAAGGGGACTCTGAAAACACAACAAATAATGAACAGTTTATGGGTAAATGGGACACGCAGAAGAGAAACGACAACTGTTCTAGAGTATTTTCCAGGTGGCCAAATTTCAAAATCCTCCAGCCGGATTTTAGATGGTTCGATCCCTTACCATGGATTCTTTGGGCAACCCATTGCAAAATGGGGCCGATAATCAGAGAGATGATGAGCTCATGGCAAGGTCAGAGAAGACACTTGCCTGGATGGTGACCACCTAACGGGGACCGGCATCTTCTCCCTTTCTCCTTCCCTTCCTTTGCTCTTCGGGTCGATTCCGATTGATCCCAGTCCTGCCGGAGTGAGAGCAGTCCTTCAAAGTTTATTCTGCTGTCAATTTTTATTGTTTCCCCCAGGAATCAATACAGAGCCTAATCACGAAGGCAAAGTTTTTGAAAGCCAATCCTTCACCATGCGCTTCGTGAATGACTGCAGGCTCTAACGGGTGGAACCTTTAATCAGGTGAGTGTCAATAGGTTTTGCAAAGATTAGAGGTCCATTTTTACGTCTCCCTCGCTCTGTTTCCCCCTCCTCTCTGCTCAAGCTTTGCAAGGAGGAGGATGAGAGGAAGAAGGAAAAGAAGAGAGGAGCAGGAGAAGGGGGGAGGAGACGGAGGAGGGAAGAAAGGGAGAAGGAGGAGGACAAGAAGGAGAAGAGAGATGAGGAGGGGGGAAGAAAAGGAGAAGGGAGCAAAAGGAGAAGAAAAAGAAGAGATGAGGGGAGGGGTGGGGAGGAGAGGGAGGAGAGAAAGGAAGAGAAGAAGAAGGAGGAGGGGAGTAGAAGAGAGAAGGAACAAGTGCAGGAGGAGGAGCAGAAGGAGAAGGAAAAGAAGAGATAAGGGAGAGGAGGAGGGGAGGAGAAGAGAGGAGAAGGAGAAGAAGAGGGGGAGGAGGAGGAGGAGGAGAAGGAGAAGGAAAAGAAGGGAGGAGGAAAGAAGAGAAAGAGGTAGAGGAGGAGACAACAGCCAACTCATGCTCTAAACCAGAGTTCCCCTTCTTTGTCCATCTTTATTTATTTATACAAAGCACATGGCCATTATTATCTCATCAGCGTTGTGCTTTCATGGCATCTTTCAACTCAAGAGATCAAAGCACTTTGCAGGCATTCATTAATTAAACCTTGCAAAAACCCTGGCGGAGGGAAGGAGGGAGGCAAGGAATCTTAACAACAATAATTAATACCACTTTGCGCTGCCAAGGAGCCTTTCGTGTGAGTCTTTCCAAACAGCCGCCAAGGCTGGAAGAGTTAACTTGCAAGAGGGGAGGGGAGGGGAGGGGGAGAAACCTGAACAGAGAGTCCAGGAGAGAAAGAAGGAACTCTTAAATGTCCACCAGTTTATCTGCCACAATCTCTGCCTTGAAAGTCAGCATTTGTGCCCAGCTTGAGGTTCAGTCTACTGAATCTGCTTAAGGCAAGAAATCCTGAGGTTTAAGCTCCGCCCACCTCTCATAGGACCTTCAACCTCGGATGCAAAATGGTTTCATTTGAGCCTGGTGCATAGTCTAGAAGCGCTACCCAACGCAATTTGCAACATCAAACAAATCCAATTTTTTAAAAATCCTCCTCCTCCTTCCTTCTTCCTTCTTCCTTCTTCCTTCTTCTTATTCTCATCCTTCCTTTTTGGGATTCTACAAAATCCAGAAAGGGGGATGAAAGGGAAAAAAGGACAGAAAAACAGAACCAAAAACTTGTGCATAAAAAACAAAGCAATGAAGATATACCTAGATCGTCCCCCTTGTTGAACACGGATACATATGTTTCAACAATCCTATGATCATATGACCCCAGGCCAGTACAACCATCATAAGTATGAGTTAGTTGCCAAGCATCTGAATTTGGATCATGTGACCAGGGGGATGCTGCAAAGGTTGTAAGTGTGGAAAATGGTCCTGTTGTTGTTGTTGTTAGTTGCGAAGTCGTGTCCGACCCATCGCGACCCCATGGACAACGTTCCTCCAGGCCTTCCTGTCCTCTACCATCTTCTGGAGTTCATTTAAGCTCACACCTACTGCTTCAGTGAAAATGGTCCTACGTCACTTTATTCAGTGCCGTTGCAAATTCTAACTCTCACTGAATGAATTGTAGCAAGGACTAGCTGTATGGGGAGAGCTGATGCTGTAACTGGTTTGTTGACATTTGCACTCACACAATACAACCTGGTTAACTCTTAGTAGGTTGTGCAAACTCAGCTCTGACTTTTAAAAAGATACATGATGCATTTTGCTTCCAGCATTAATTGAGCAGCTGGGAATTGACGAGATGGTTATTGAACTTCCTTTCCAAGTCAGAAAATATGCAGAACCAGGTCAGATAAAGACTCGGAGGCTACGTTCAAACCATATTTAAAGCTTGGCTAATTTTAACGGGGGGGGGGCTAGGATTCCAATTTGTTTTCTGGCTTGGTTGGTGAATTCAGATCCACTCAGAAAATGTCTGATGTTTCAGCATATTGTGAAAAGTCAAAGAAGGGGCTAATTCAATAAGCAAATTACGCACGGTCTGCAAATGTAGCCTGTATGGGAAAGAAATGCAGATGAACAATGAATAAATTACCCCATGTCGGTTGAAAGGCAAGCAATACAAAAACACAGAGCAACAAAAATCAAACTCACGTGACGTGTTAGTACCATTCCATAATGCCTTAGTAAGACCACACTTTGAATAGGGCATCCAGTTTTGGTCACCACAATGTAAAAAAGATGTTGAGACACTAGAAAGAGTGCAGAGAAGAGCAACAATGATGATCAGGCAGCTGGAGGCTAAAACATATGAAGAACGGTTACAGGAATTGGGGATGTCTAGTTTAATGAAAAGAAGGACTAGGGGTGAAATGATAGCAGTCTTCCAATATCTCAGGGGTTGCCACAAAGAAAGGGGAGGTCAACCTATTCTCCAAAGCACCAGAAGGCAGGATAAGAAGCAACGGATGGAAACTGAATAAAGAGAGAAGCAACGTAGAACTAAGGAGAAATTTCCTGACAGTGAGAAGAATTAATCAGTGGAACAACCTGCCTCCAGAAGTTGTGGGTGCTCCAACAATAGAAGTTTTAAAGAAGAGATTGGACAGCCATTTGTCTGAAATGGTAGAGGGCTTCCTCCCTGAGCAGAGGTTGGACTAGAAGACCTCCAAGATCCCTTCCAACTCTGTTATTCTGTTCTGTTCTGTTCAAAAGATGAATTAAATTCTGAGTTTTGTTTGTTCCTTATTTTTAGTAAATCAACATGCTTTTCTGCTGTCTATTTAAAAAAATTAAGAATCTTATTTCTTCCTACAAAGTGAATTCAACATAATTCTCACCCATCTCCCTAGTCAGTGAAAGAGGATGTTACAAATTAATACATTTGCAGCCTTGGTTTCAGTGTCACATTACTAAAAGCTAATAACTGGATATATTCCAAATATTTGTCGCATTAGTGGGAGTTAATAACTGGATGTATTCCAAATATTTTCAAATAAAATTTGCCCTGTAAATACAGCAGAATCCTAAAGGAGTCACTTGAAGAAAAATGTATTGGGGAATTGCATTCAATAAATGAAAGAGGGCTTAAATCTAGGTAATGTCAAATTAAAACATTAGAAAAATATAGAAAGCATAGAATCATAGGTCTGGAAGTCCAACTCCCTGTCCAAGGTAGGAGACTTTATACCATCCCAGTCAAATGGTTGTTCAATCTTTTCTTGAAATCCTCCAGGGATGGAGCACCCACAGTCCAGGAGGAAAGCTGTTCCACTGATTAATTGTTCTCACTTTCAGGAAATTCCTTGTTATTTCCAGGTTGGGTTCTCTTCTGATGAATTTCCACCCGTTGCTTCTTGTCCTGCCCTCAGATTTTTGAGAGAATGGGTTCATCTCTTCTTCTCTGCAATAGCCCTTCAATTACTGGAAGACGGTTATCATATCACTTCTCTTCGATTTGTAAGCTAGACATAACTAACTCCCTCAACCATTAGTCATATGATTTAGTGAAGAAGAAGAAGAAGAAGAAGAAGAAGAAGAAGACGAAGAAGAAGAAGAAGAGAGAAGAAGAAGAAGAAGAAGAAAGAGAAGAAAGAAGAAGAAGAAGAAGAAGAAGAAGAGAAGAAGAGGAGAGAGGAGGAGGAGGAGGAGGGAGGAGGAGGAGGAGGAGGAGGTAGGAGGGAGGAGGAGGAGGAGGAGGAGGAGGAGGAGGAGGAGGAGATGTCCCAGTGTCTTTCTTGTATCTTTTTTGGAAATTCAAGTTTATAAAAAATAAAACTACAAAAATACTTCACATTTTATATATCAGCTTAAGATGTTTATATTCATTTAGGCATTCTAAAGAATTTTAGATATTTTACCTTATTTATTTTATTGATGTATTCATTAAACAAATTGATAGGGTTGCCCAATTCACACCCAGGGGACTCCAGGTGGCTTACAACATTAAAACCCCACAACATAGAAACCTCAAAATCCCACACACCCCCAGGACTTGGGTAACCGTGGCCATTTTCTATTCTGCCACTTTAAAATGTTTGACATCTTGATGTGTCTCGTTATTGCAGTGGTTGCTGAAGCTTAAATCGTCTTGCAAAGCCCTCTGGGAGGAAAGCCTTTTCTATAAAGGACGTTGCACAAATAACAAGCAGAGACATCAGCTAGGAGACTCTGTAATTAATGGGTGATCTCACTCAAGTTCGATAAACGGAAAAGTGTCTGTCAACACCCTCTGCCTGATACCACTTCTCGTCGACTGCCTCCTGAGAAGAAGAAGAAAAAATGGAAGAATTTATGGGGAGCTGTTTAGAACCAAACAGGGGAAAGAAAGAAAGAAAAAATCAAGATGGTGGCAAGGGATCAACTGCAATGAAAAAGACTCCAGAATTCTGGTCCAGCCACATGGATTGCATTCGTTGAATTTTTGCATATGTAAGGAGATAGGGAGCGCATTATGGAAAGCAAAGGCTTGTTTCATGTATGAGCCACACCAAACGGCCCCGGGGGAACGTACTTGTGTATTCTGCAACAAATTAACTCAGTAATTATTAGAACTTATGTATAGCCTGGCTAAGCAGATGCATAGACAGGTAAGTTGGTTAGCAGCCCCTGGAGCATCTTCAGATTTCCATCATTCACCGGTGAGAAAGTAGGGAATCCAAATGTTTCACAATTGCCCTGCCAAACGTTGAGCATCCATCTGGAAAGTAGATCTCAAAAGGACAGATACAAGTGCTCAGATGCTATGTTTTATAGTTGCATTCATGTTCATGCGCTCGTTTTTCTTCTCAAGCAAGGACATGTGCACTTAGCTGCAGATGGTGTCTATGTTTGTATGTGGGTAGCTGATTATTGCATTCCTGCCCAGATTTTCCTCTTACAGAATAGAATGGAATGGAATGGAATGGAATGGAATAGAATAGAATAGAATAGAATAGAATAGAATAGAATAGAATAGAATAGAATAGAATAGAATAGAAAATGGAATAGAATAGAATAGAATAGAATAGAATAGAATAGAATAGAATAGAATAGAATAGAATAGAATAGAATAGAATAGAATAGAATAGAAAATGGAATGGAATGGAATAGAATAGAATAGAATAGAATAGAATAGAATAGAATAGAATAGAATAGAATAGAATAGAATAGAATAGAATAGAAAATGGAATAGAATAGAATAGAATAGAATAGAATAGAAAAGAATAGAATAGAATAGAATAGAATAGAATAGAATAGAATAGAATAGAATAGAATAGAATAGAAACTTTATTGTCACTTTAAATGTACACTAATTAGTATGTATTAAAATGACATTTCGTTGCATTCAGCTGTCAAAAAATACCATGCACACACATATATGAGACAGAGAAGCATCACAGTCTAGTTTGAATGTATACAGACCGGGGGGGAAAAAGAATCCTGCGAATGTACAAGATGGGTGGCATAAGGAACAAAGCTGTTACAGAATCTAATAGTCCTGCTAGAAAAACTTGGAAACCTCCTCCCAGAGGGGAGCAACAGAAACGGGACCGTGAAGTGGGTGTGCGGGGTCCCTTAACAATGTTCCAAGCGCTAAGCACATCTAAGCGCTTGTAAGCCGCGTCCTGAATCACGGGAAGCAAGCTTCCTATAATCTTCTCGGCTGTCCTCACCACCCTCCGTATGGACCTTCCAGCTGAGGCCCGGCTACCACCAAACCAGACAGTGATGCAGCTTGTTCAGATGCTCTCCATCGTGCCTCTGTAAACAGTGGCCAGGAGAAAAAGGAGAAAGAGGTACTCTCCTCATCCGATGCAGGAAATGCAAACGCTGCTTTGCACGCTTCACTAACGATAACCTATGTGCAGCCTTCTCAGCTGACTCCCAACAAACAAAGTCAGTACAGGAAGCTGTATGTTGCGCTACGACTGCATGATTCATTTAACAATTGTGGCAATGAAAGGTCTTAAAATTCGGTGCGATTCGCTTAGCAGCTGCCTTGCTTAGCAATGGAAAGCTTGTCCCAATTGTGGCTGTAAGTCAAGGACTCGCTATTTTTAAATATCCTGGAAGATTTCAGTTTCTTGCCTTTAAATTCATTTATTGGAGACGTTTGAACTCTAGGATTATTATTAGGAGCTTCTGGGAGATTTGGCAGTATGCAAATGGCCTTTAACATTAAATAATGAATCCAAGAATTATTACCCAGTTGGCAAAGCTAGTAGCCATTAGTCACTGGATCCACGTTTAACCATTCTGGAGTACTTGGAAAGTCACCTAAATTGGTCTTATATCACTTCAGGTCTCCATTCATGCTGTAATTTTTAAATTTTAGAATGGATGGCTATCCAAAATGTGATGAAGACCAATTTAGACGGCTCTAAAACCTCTCCAGAATTGTTAAATGTGGATCCGGTGATTAACAGCGACTAGCTTTTAGAGCTGTGTAATAATTATTTTATGCGTTGTATAAGAAACTAATTGCTTTTATCAAATCCAAATCTTTCCACTTGAATGTCAAGGCATGTCCCTGAGGTCTAATGATTTGAGGGAGGAGAAACTTTTATTCCCTTTCATTTGTGGCAGGGTTTATTTCAGATCTCTTTTATCATGTTTCTCTTATGCTAAAAAGCCTTGAATGCTGCAATACTTTCTCCTGAGCTTGCCGGCTTAGCCTTCTTATAACTTGAGGTGCCCATTTTAATTTCCCCTTCCAGTTGCTTTGGAATATTGTTTCAGAAGGAGTACACTGGGCTCAAAGGGCACTTGCGCCATAAATTTATATAACCAGGGCTAGAGCTGTACAGAGATTTGATTCAGAGCTTCGCTTCAAAGGCAGTTCAGTGGCAATTGGATCGAATCTCTGAATTAAAATTGAATTTCTGACTCAGGTCATCCAAATTCATGGCCTCCCAATCGGCTTGGTGGTATTTGACAATGCACACAAGCTAGCTCTTTGTTTGAAGTGTGTGTGTGGGGGTGTGCTGTGTTGTTTTTTTTGTCGTGAATCAAACAAACGTTTTGAATGGGATAGGCTTGGTTCTAATTCAGACTTTAGAATCCAATCAATTTGGAGATCGATGGTGGTAATCACATCTGACCCAAGAAAAGGTAAGAGAAGGGGAAGGGGAAGGGAAGGAAAGAAAAAGAAGAAAGGGGAAAGGAAAGGAAATAGAGAAAGGAAAGGAAAGGAAATAGAGAAAGGAAAGGAAAGGAAAGGAAATAGGGAAAGGAAATAGAGAAAGGAAAGGAAAGGAAATAGAGAAAGGAAAGGAAAGGAAAGGAAATAGAGAAAGGAAAGGAAAGGAAAGAAAGGAAAGGAAATAGAGAAAGGAAAGGAAAGGAAAGAAGGAAAGGAAATAGAGAAAGGAAAGGAAAGGAAAGGAGGTGAGATAAGGAAGGAAGGAAGGAAGGAAGGAAGGAAGGAAGGAAGGAAGGAAGGAAGGAAGGAAGGAAAGACGGAGAAAGATAAGGAAAGAAAGCAAGGCAAGGCAAAATGATGGATAGAAAAAAAAGGAAAGAAATCAAATCAGATTTGATGGAAACTATATGTCTTATGTATGATCATATCTGCACTTTTATCTCGAGCTTCCTTTCCAATTACCCCTGCGTGGAATTTACCTTTTTTGTTTAAGCAACCTCAGAGCCACGGCGAGCTTTCATGGAATAATCCATCCTGATTCTGGCCCCTTTAATGCACCCACGGCTTTGTTTTGCATCCGTTTGTCTGGCTCTGATATTTGTCAGCTCCCTCAAAAGATGCAACAAAACCATGCTAACCTCCACTTTTTTATTTTTTATTTCTTTTTAAACCTTCTCAAGGAACAATGGGATGCATCTTGGAAACCTGGCTCTTTGTTTCTTTAGCTACCTTCTGTTTTAGCCGAGAAGAAGACAACTTTCCCTGTGTGTTATTTAAAAACTCCTGCGAGATTCCTCTCTCTGACACTCGGCCTGCTTTCTGGACACCCCTGTAAATATTTCAGTACTTGATGAAATCAATGGAGTCTCTTCAATCGGAAACAGAGTGTAAATCATTGGCCCCCTTTGTCTTCGCCCCCAAAATCAATTTTCACACATTAGAGCTATTAGCTTATTGAGAGGCACTTGATGGATCATTAGAGTTGGGTGCCAATGACGGCTAAGCCACACCTGATGGAGTCGGGTGCATTCGCCGAGCCCGGGTGAGTAGAGAAATGGGAGAGAGAGGGATGAGGTAGCTTTGTCAGGGAGGAGGAGGAAAGTGAAGAACGGGGGATAGTGAATACAGAGATGGAAGTCAACCGGAGGATCAATAATATCTATTAAGCACTCACTCACTCACTCTTGGATCAAATGGGTGGCGGTGGGCAGTTCCAAGCCAAAGTTGTTGACAAGCAATGATTCTCACCACCCCCCCACACACTTTGGAGTTCTGCTTAATTTCAGACCGGAGAGAGGAAGAGAAGCGTGAAGTGAACGAAATTAAGGAAAGCGTTTGGAGAGAAAGGCTGAAATGGGTGGGCGGTCATTCCAGTTCAGAGGAGAAACGGATTTGGGTTTCACGCAATGCCAGGTGGTCACTTGTGTGGTCAAAATGACACGCGGGAATAACATGTCTTGTGGGATCCTTGGTAGGTCTCTGAGCTTGGTGCCTTTCTTGCAGATGTTTCGTTGCCCAACTAGGTAACATCATCAGTGCTAGAAGGAAGGGGGATTTATGAAGAGGAGGAGGAGGAGAAGGAGGAGGAGGAAGGAGGAGGAGGAGGAGGAGGAGGAGGAGGAGGAGGAGGAGGAGGAGGAGGAGGAGGAGGAAAAGACTGTGATGTCCTTGGTACTATCTGAACTTGGTTGTTTTCTTGTAGACATCTCATGATCCAACTAGGTAACATCATCCATGGTAGAAGGGAGTGGGGTTCCCACCATTTCATGTCCACTTATTAGGTAGGTTTGGCTAGGACCTGGATATTGAGGGACCATCTCTTTCCAACAATTTTGGTCTGTCCCACTAGATCTGGCAGAGAAGGCATGCTGTGGTCCTGTCCATCAGCGAATCACACTTGGCGGGTACTAGGAGGTGGACCTTATGGAATCTTACTCCCCTGGAAGTGAGATTAGCTCCATCTCTCTTAACATTCTGCAGGTCCCTCAAAACCTAGGTATGCCTTCAAGCCTGGGGTCTCGGGGGACTGGGGAGAACGTGTGATGGTTCCCTTATTGTGGCTAAAATCACCCTCTCTTGTTTTAGTGTCAGCACTAAATTGGCACTAGGTAAAGGTCGACGGAATTCAAGGAGCTGGATTTTGGTCTCTTGTGGCAGCACAAGGAATCTAAACTGATGGCGCATTTAACTCCACCCTCCAGCTCTTCCTGCTCCTCTCCTACATCCAACGTGATGGACTCCGCAGCTAGAATAGAGGGAGGTGTTAAGAGGGGGCCGAGCTAAGAGTCCTTACACTGAGGAAAGTGGCACAGATTCAATCTCCTCCCAGAATCCCTGAAGCTTTATCTGAGCATTCCCAAGATAATGCCATCAGTCTGGTGAGACGGTTGTAGCAATAAAGCTTCTGTTTGAAACTTCATGGCAGGCTCACTCACATCTGGTGGTGGATCATACCTGATACACACTGTTCTTTTCATGACAGCCCAAGACATATTGTGATCTCCTCAATTGTTTCCAAATTTGAGGACCTGCTGATAAATTTGATGTTTATTATTTTTTAAGAGATGCTATCTCTACACTCGCATGCCAGGTGGCCGAGTTTTCAAGTTAAACAATTGTGCAAACCTTTTAATTAGACAGGCTGTTTTATTGTCTTAATGCTTTCTGTTCGTACTTGATAATGAATTGCTGTACCAAACCATGCCTCTTTTCCCTACCGCAAAGACTCCTCAAAGATGTTTGCATTTATGCCCATGGGACCTTGCACCAAACAATGTTCTCCCCCCCCCCGCTCCCTTTTTCATTTTTTTCCCCCTGATATAATTTTGAAAAATATCTTTTTGAAAATGTACACTACCAAAAGGTGGATGCAGACAACCATACTTGCATTAAAAAGATAGCTTGTACCATTGGAACTTGCTTTAAAAAAAAAATCGGCACCAGGTGCCAAAGGAGAAACGCATGAGGGTTTCCCTTTTAAGAAAAATGTTATTAGGCCTTTAGATAAAAAGTTACGCTAATTAAAAATCTGGACTTATTACGAGACATTATGAGCAGCAGCTATCACCTTCTCTACCATTATTTTTTTTTAAAAGAGAAAAAATGGTGGTTTGTAAAATTGTTCTACTAGATGCAACTGGTAAAGTGGATTTCACTCTTCGTGGCAATGCCACACAGCCTACAAAGATTAGAAACAAGGAAAGCGGTCAAGAAGAGAGCAAAGCCAGAGGTTGAAGGGTTGGTAAGGAAAGAAAGACAAGAGAACAAAGATAGCTGGCAATGAAAGTCCGGGTGTTGATCTTCAATGGCTGTCAAAGCATAATCTCTAGATACCTACAGTTCATCATCACTTGTAGATGTTTGGAGAACAGCACGAAGCTTATTCTATGCCCTAATCTTTTCTTTTCTCCTTGACGTGGACTGACAAACACAACATTCTACATCTGCTCTTCAAAGATATTACCAGGATTCAATGTTGAGCACGTCGTGTGGCGTCTACATGGCAACTGGGCTCTAAACCACCTTCCCTTAGAGGAGCAGTTTCTTCTAATGATGAAAAGAGACAAGGAGAGGGGGGGGGGAAAGCAGTACACCACGGAAAGCAGTTAGCACATTCAACACTTTCAGATGATAAAGCCAAGCTAATGGAGAGGTCTAAGGTTGAGGAGGACATGGCTACCTTCCCATCGGTGTTTCAAGTAGACGCAATCAGCCTCTTGCTTGAGGTTCAAAACAAGGTCTATGCACCACTTACCTCTCACTTGAGTTCTATTTTAAGATTTTAAGTGCCACTAGAATGGCACAGCCTAGGCGTCCTTCTGACCCTTGCCATAAAGCTGAGAATTTCATCTTATCTGCAGTTGGCAGTACTCGTGTTCTTCTGGAATCAAAGCCGGGAAAGCTGATTGAGAAAGTTTGTTGAATGGAAGATGCTTACATTTAGAGGTGGCTAAGAAAAGGAGCCTTCTGTAGCCACCGTGAGCTACTGGGGATAAGCAATCAGGGTTGGCTTGGCTTCAGAGGTCAGCGTTGGTTATCATCTGTTGACGGAAGAACTCGGGCAGAGAATTCAGTGCTGATTATCCTACTTCTTTGGAAACTGCTCCTTCCCTCCTTCTTGTTGTTAAGACTCCTAACTTGCCAGGAGGAAAATAAAGACAGATTAGCTACCATTTGCACTGTCAGCCCTCCCAGCTAAGCCGGACAGGAAACACAACAAGATGAAGTAATTCTACTGTACATCAACAGAATCTTGCAAGACTGAAGGCACAAACTTCCTACCTCCATTTTTAACTACCTGATCTATTAGGGCAAGTCTTTCCTTAGTTTTCTTTCTCTGACCCGTTAAGCAACTGTGGGTTCCTGCCTCTCTTCTCTGATGGTTTCCTAGGCAGTATCTCCTCCTCCCTTTCCCCAAGGTCATTCATACATTCCACTACATCCTCTGAAGAACAAACACAAGTACAGTTTGACGATGTTACCTAGTTTGGGTAATGAAACTTCTGCAAGAAAACAACCAAGCTCAGAGAGCACCAAGCTATAAATATTCTTCTTTAATTGTCACCTCCTCCAGTCCTTGGGGATAGTAGTTGCAGCCAGTGTTGTAAATCAATAAATACAAAACTGAAGGCCCTTGAAGGAACTACCCTGAAGGTCTAGCTGTCCTACTTCTTCCTCTAAATCTCAAGAGATAATGCCATAAAGGAGTGTCTCTTAGGAAACTAGATCAACTTAAGAAGTAAGAGCATCCAGCGAAACTACAGAGGATGCCACCACACCCTCTGTCATTTCTCCCTAAAAAAAAAAAAAGTTGACTCAAAGCCATGTCCTTTACACTTTGTAAACAACCATGACAACAACTCTACAGCATATGATCTGAGGTTTTAATTTGGTGACTTAGTTGGGACCCTGTGAAGGGAAGAAGGGAGGGCTTACTGGCAGTCCATACATGTGTAGGTTACAGTTTTGCAACCCGTTTGTTTTGCCAAGTGTCAGGTCAGTGAACAAGTGCCCGGGCAATTGACATGTCTACGGAGATTCTCTGTCTATCCGGGTCATTTGTTGTCCCAAAGGTGCTTTTTCAAGAGGCAACTGGACTTTCTTTTTTTTCATGGAAGACGTTTCGCTTCTCATCCAAGAAGCTTCTTCAGCTCTCCACAAATTCCTTTTGTGTCCAATCACACTTGGCCAATAAAGAATTCCATTCCATTTCATTCCATTCCGTTCCGTTCCATTCTGCTCTGTTCTGTTCAGTTTTGCTCTACTCTACTCTACTCTACTCTACTCTACTCTACTCTACTCTACTCCACTCCACTCCACTCCACTCCACTCCACTCCACTCCACTCCACTCCACTCCACTCCACTCCACTCCATTCTTGAAGGCCTAAGGCGTGGAAGATTGGAGTTGTCAGATCTCAAGGAATAGCATGTTCCACAGGGCAGAGCATCTCCAAAGAAGGTGTGCCTCAGGTTCCTGTTAGGTGACAATGTTTAAGGGAAGGGATCTGGAGTGTGTGACCCTATTCAACCTGGTGGGACAGGCAGATACCTTCTGGGTCCTACCAATGGGATTTTCGTCCCGGTGCCTGCAGAGGGCCCAAGTCAAGTTTGCATCTTCACGTTCTCCTCTTGCCAAGTTCATGGGGAAACTACATGCAAGCACCTTTTTGAGATACGCGGAGGGAACAAAGCCTGCCAGGCTGTTTAAGAAAAGGCAATTAAGGCTATAAAACAAGGTTTTACGAGGGAGTTTATAGTGTCGGAGGTTTTTAATAGTTTTCTCTAGATGAGTTTAAATAAGAAGGGAGAGGCAGAAGATCTGAAACTTGAGGAGACATAAAAGTTCAGAGAGAGGTTTTTAAGCAGAGAAGGATAATAATTAGAGGCACATTTCCCCTTGATTTCACTGTCTTTGCAAATAAGAATGAAAGCTGTTGGGAACTGTTTCATTCAACAAGAGGGGACAATCTCTCTCTCCCTCTCCCTCTCCTTCTCCCTCTCCCTCCCTCTCTCATCAAAAGAAAGACATTATGGTTGTTCCTATGGCAAGGTCAGCCAAGACAGAGCAAACAATGACCTCCTTCCAGAAGACCAGGTGTGTAGAATCCAAATTATTTAGCACCTAAGGGACAATATCTCACACCTCCTTGTTGGCTTCCTCCTCCGTTGTCAAAGTCCAACAGTGTTAATAACTTCGTTTATTGTCTGTTTTTATGGAAGCAAAAACCTGCCTCCCTTGAGGACCAGCTGCACTGAAAGATAAGTACTGCGGACTTATATACTGCTTCATAGTGTTTCACAGCCCTCTCTGAGTGGTTTACAAAGTCAACATGCTTTCCCCCAACAATCTGGGTCCTCCTTTTTAACCGATCTCAGATAGGTGGAAGACTGAGTCAACCTGTCAGAATCGAACTCCAGGCTGTGGGCAGAGTTAGCCCGCAATACTGTATTTAACCACTTCCAGCCTATTGGAGGAAGACCAGCTGGGACAAGAACGTCTATATGGACTAGAAGACCTCAAAGAGGTCCTATGCTTCCTTATGTTCATCTCTGAAGAGGTGGAAGCAGTTCCTTGATGCTTTGTCCCTAGTGCTTCTGAGCTACCGACGCCAAATGCCTTTGGCAGGGCTGTGTGAACTTCCTTTCATCTTTCTAAATATCTCGCCTGACAGGTCCCACCAAAGCCCTGATGGAGGCATCCTCTCCTTTGTGAAGAGCCCGGATGGAGCTAGCTCCTGCTTGAAGGCCCTGAAAAACAGCGGAATTGCTGAATTCCTCTGTTGCCACCAGTCGGCATGAACCAGACCCAACCAGCTGTATTACAGCCCTGAGGCTATTGAAGAAAAATCTGCACAGTCAAAGATGAAGTTCTACTCTTCTTTAAGCCAACTTGTCTCTGAACAAGGGCAAGAAACCTACTCTCCATCCTGGACAATTTGATAAGAAAATTATCTTCACGGTGGGGGAGGGGTGTCCCTGGTGCTCTCTGAGCTTGTTTTGTTTTCTTGCAGACGTTTCATTACCCAAATTAGGTAAGGGAGTGGGGTTTGTGGAGAGGAGGAGGAGGAGGAGGAGGAGAAGAAGAAGAAGAAGAAGAAGAAGAAGAAGAAGAAGAAGAAGAAGAAGAAGAAGAAGAAGAAGAAGAAGAAGAAGAAGAAGAAGAAGAAGAAGAAGAAAGAGAAGAAGAAGACAGAAGAAGAAGAAGAAGAAGAAGAAGAAGAAGAAGAAGAGGAGGAGGAGGAGGAGGAGGAGGGAGAAGGAGGAGGAGGAAGAGGAGGAGGCAGAGGGAGAGGAGAGGAGGAGGAGGAGGAGGAGGAGGAGGAGGGGAGAAGAATGAAGAAGAAAGAAGCAGAAGAAGAAGAAGAAGAAGAAGAAGAAGAAGAGATAGAAGAAGAAGAAGAGAAGAAGAAAGAAGAAGAAGAAGAAGAAGAAGAAGAGGAAGAGGAGAGGAGGAGGAGGAGGAGGAGGAAGAGGAGGAGGAGGAGGAGGAGGAGGAGAACGATGACTGTGGGGTCCTTAGTGCTCTCTAAGCTTGCTCGTTTTCTTGCAGACATTTCATTACCCAAACTAGGTAACATCATCCCTGGGCACTGATGATCAGAGAGCACCAAGGACCCCTCATGTCAACCCTGAGCTCCTTTATTAAAATTATCTTCTCTCTGGGGAAGAAATAGCATTACAGTATTAAAAGCTACCAGTGGAGGAAGAAGAAGAAGAGCAATTTACCAAATGCCAGAGAGATTTCTGGCTCATCCCTCGGTTGGGTGGAGACTTGTGTCTCTGGAGTTGCACACAGACAAGTGAAGCTGTTTGAACAGGTTTGACACCTTTCGGTTGATGGGATGAAGGGCTAGATTTTGCCAGGGAAAGACTTGAACAGGAGAGGCAGCCTTAAGGCACATCTTGGGATGAGGTATCTGGCTGCATAATAGCTTTGATCTTCCATCATCTCAGTCAAACATGGCTGCTGTTCCATTACAGCACACCTTTCGCCTGCCATCATTCCTCAAAGCCACGTCATCGGTTCTACTTTCCTTTTCCAACTCACCGATTCGAAGGGGAGGGTAAAAAAAAATAAACGCCCAGCAAGACAAAACTAACTTCTGAAGTGCCACAGCCCCAGTGCTCTCAGGACTGGATTAGATATTCAATATATTCAAAATCTACGTTACTCTCTTTCTCTCCTCCTCGGAAAACAGATCTAAAATTCTGCAAGGAGTTTTTGGCACCTTCCTGGGTTTGCCTTGCTACTGGATGCTATTACATTTTTACATTTATTGATAAAAGTTCGTTTGCTCCTTGATTTATTTATTTATTCGTATTCGACAAATGACTCAAGGGGGTGCACATATCCAACACACTCCTATTTTCCCTACAGCAACCACCTTGTGAGATGGGTTGGGCTGAGAGACAGAGGCTGACCCAAAGTCACCCAACTGGCCTAAGGCAGGACTAGAACTCACAGTCTCCCGGTGACTGGCCCAAAGTCACCCAACCAGCTTTCCTGCCTAAGGTGGGACTAGAACTCACCGTCTTCTGCTTATTGGCCCAAAGTCAGCCAGCTTACTTTCTTGCCTAAGGCAGGACTAGAATTCACCATCTCCTAGTGATTGGCCCAATGTCACCCAGCCGGCTTTCCTGCCTAAGGTGGGACTAGAACTCACCGTCTCCCGAGATTGGCTCAAAGTCACCCAGCCGGCTTTCATGGCTAAAGCAACTAGAACTCATTGTCTCCTGATGATTGGCCCAAAGTCACCCAGCTGACTTTCATGGCTAAGGCTGGACTAGAACTCGCCGTCTCCTGGTTTCTACCCTGGTTCCTTAACCAAAGGGGCTCTTTCCTTTAAATATATATATATATATATATATATATATAGAACTTTACAATACAATAAATGTATAAAAATAGAAAGAAGGGTAAGAAAAAGAGAGTAAGAGAAAAAGAAAAGAAGGGGGAAAGAGAGAGAAAAAATTGGAATTTTGCATTCCACTCTGCTTTCTATGAAGTACGTAATTGCCACTGTCGTCTTTTCCTCCTAGGAGAAAGGCTACACCTCGTAGCAACAACAACAAGAACAACAGTTCCCTGTAAATGGAAAGTTAATGCTTCTAGCAAAATGCATCCAGCCCAGCCCATTAAATGTTGGTTTTCTGCTCACAAAGTGTTCCCTTTCCTTGTCCTTCCACCCAACTGCATTAAAAAAAAAAAAGAAATTACACCAACGCGTACATCTACTTACACAGACGCAGACTCAAATAGCAGAGCTATAGCTGTGGGGAGGAATAAAATTAGGAGCGGCTTTGATGTAAAGTGCCTTGAGCTTTCAGGGGAAAAAAAATGGAAAGGCCACAAAATAATAATAATAATAATAATCTTAACAACAATACAGGTAGTCCTCAAAATTTCTGTTGCTAAGTGAGTTTTGCCCCAGGGTACGACCTTCTTTGCCTCGATTTAATAACTTAACAACTTAGTAACATGGATGTTAAGTGAATCTGGCTTCCCCATTGACTTGGCTTGTCAGAAGGTCCGAAAAGGGGATCACATCACACACACCCCGTCATAAATACGAGTCAGTTGCCAAGTGTTTGAATTTTGATCATGTGACCATGGGTATGTTGCAAAGGTCTTAAGCAGGGGTCTTCAAACTTGGCCCTTTTATGACTTGTGGACTTCAACTCCCAGAATTCCTGGCTGAGGAATTCTGGGAGTTGAAGTCCACAAGTCATAAAAGGGTCAAGTTTGAAGACCCCTGGTCTTAAGTGTGAAAATTGGTCATAAGTCTCTTTTTTTCAGTTGTACTTTCCAACGGTCACTAAACAAGCTGTTGTAACTCAAGGACTATCTATAATCCTAAAATTATAAGGTTGGAAGGGACCTTGGAGGTCTTCTAGTCCAACCCACTGCTCAAGCAGGAGACCCTATACCATTTCAGACAAATGGCTGTTTAGTCTCTTCTTGAAAACCTGCAGAACACCCACAATATCCAGAGGTAGGCCATTCCTTTGAGAAGCTGCAAATGAATTATCATGTTTAATATGATCTAAGTAGGATGACTTAATGCACAGGGAAACAATCTTACTCATTCTGATATACTATCATCTCAATTACTTTTCAATCATATCAAAATTTGCTTTTCTGTTGGCCCTGGGAATTTTATTAGACTGCAACCCCCAAATAGCTTATGATCGAAAGAAGGTTGATGTGGAAATGACTATAAGACTTGGGGTAGATATTATGGGTTGCTTCAGTTACTGTCAACACGGCCAATGGTCAGACATTATGAATATTGTAGTCGAAATCTCCTGGACTGTGCTAGGTTACCTAACTCGCCAGCCTGTGATTAATCCAGCACAGTCTTTAATACTGGATCAAAAGATGGATCTCCCACCAACAGTAAAGAAAGCCTTCCCATAATGTACACAACATGGGACAAAATATGTACAAAGAATACCTCCCAGGGACCATTATGTTGTAAACCACAAGCCGCTGAGCTGTTCCTTAAAGCTACAATTCTGATGCTTAGATCCAAATTACTTTTTGAACACCAAGTCCCTATGATAAAGTTAGAGAATTTGTATGCTAGTTCCTCTGCCTTGAAGCTCGACAACCTGAGTCTGACAAATGTCCAAGGCTGTATGCATTAAATGAAGCTTCTCACAGAGTAAAGGAGGTTAACCTCTTCTCCAAGGAACTTGAGGGCAACACGGGTTGAAGACCATCAAAGATGATCTAAGGAGAACTAAGGAGAAATTTCCTGACAGAACAATTAATCAGTGGGACATCTTGTCTATTCTATTCTATTCTATTCTATTCTATTCTATTCTATTCTATTCTATTCTATTCTATTCTATTCTATTCTATTCTATTCTATTCCATTCCATTCCATTCCTTTCCATTCCATTCCATTCCATTCCATTCCAATCCATATCTACTCTAATCTATTCTATTCCATTCCATTCCATTTCATATCTATTCTATTCTATCTATTCTATTCTATTCTATTCTATT
>JALGBA010002314.1:0-152645 GCA_023970755.1 Azemiops feae | reverse complement strand
TCTCTCTCTCTCTCTCTCTCTTTCTCTCTCTCTCTCTTTCTCTCTTTCTTTCCTTCCTTCCTTCCTTCCTTCCTTCCTTCCTTCCTTCCTTTCTTTCTTTCTTTCTTTCTTTCTTTCTTTCTTTCTTTCTTTCTTTCTTTCTTTCTTTCTTTCTTTCTTTCTTTCTTTCATTTGTATGCCACCCATCTCAATAGACTCTGGCTGGCTTCCAATATCATAAATAACGACATTAAAAATGACAGGTTTAAAACATTAAAACGTAGGGCATTAAAAGTGAAAACACTAAAATGTCCACTAAAGGGGATAAAAAGAACCAGTGGATCGACGGAGCGGATCTGGGATCGTCCGCTTAATCCGCTAACCACTTCCACCCGTTGGGGCCCCAGGCCGGTCGGCAGAGCCAGGCCTTCGGGCCCTTCCAGGAGGGAAGGGGCTGAGGGTGGGCCTTCCCAAGGGTGGGAGCCACAGCAGAGAAGGCCCTTCTTTTGGAGCCCACCAGGGGCAGTTCCTCGGCCGAGGGGATCTGCGGAGGCCCCCTTCCGCCAGCCTGGAAGGGGAGGGCCCGTCCTACGGAGGTGGGAGACGGTTCCTCCGATCACCTGAGCTCAGGCCCCGGAGGGCATCACAGGTGGCGGCCAAGCTCATCTGCATTTCAGAGCCCGGGCTTGACGGCACGAAAGAGAGAGAAGAACAACTTTGGAGCTCCGTGTTCATCCTTTATCTGTAAAATAAGCCCACGATGCGCCAGCCTCCTTTTTTTCTTTCCTTTAGATCTGAGCCCACCAACGGCCCCTTCCTCGTCCTCTCCCCTCACTCACCCTACTCAGGCTCCTAACGGTCTTCCTCCTCTGCCTGGGAAGCGCTTCATTGCCTCTCTCTCCCCGCAGGCGGGTGGCCGTGCGCCAGGACACCTGCAGCATCGTGGCCATCTCCCTCAACATCATGCAGAAGGTCCACCCGGTCATCTGGTCCCTCAGCAACCTGCCCTTCGACTGCACGCAGGCCCTGGCTGTGCCCAAGCCCATCGGTGAGCGGGACGGCCCTTCCCGGCTCCTGGGGGGGGGGGGGGGTGGCGGGGCGGAAAGGCCGGTGCCGGAGGTTGGCGTCTGCCTGCATCTCGAACAGCCCCCCCCCTCCAGAGGTGCCGGGGCTGCAGAGCTTCCTGGTTGGAAACTCCAGATGTGGGGCGCTGGACAAGGGCTGGAGGTGGCCGATGGGGGCAGCTTTTTTGGTGTGGAACTGTGAAGGGAAGCACAAATATTAAGCCTGGGGTGTATAAGAAGTGAGTTGTTTCCTCCCTCTCTCTCCTCTGCCTCTCTTCTCTCTCCCCCCCCCCTCCAGGAGGTGTTGTGATCTTTGCGGTGAACTCTTTGCTCTACCTGAACCAGAGTGTGCCCCCCTACGGCGTGTCCCTCAACAGCCTCACCAGCGGCACCACCGTCTTCCCGCTGAGTACGTCTCTCTCTCTCTCTCTCTCTCTCTCTCTCTCTCTCTATCTATCTCAACTATATACTATCTCTATATTATCTATACTACATATATATTATATCATATCTTCCATCACCTCCACTTCCCATCATTAGCTAATCACTCCTCTCATCTCTATTTCTCCCTTCTCCTCATTTAGCGGTAATAATCCAATAAGTATATATATACCTCTTTCCCTCCATCACTGTTAAATCCATCTCAGTGTTCAACGCCATAAATTTATGCTCACTCACTTACATGACCTTTTGTCCAATTACATTCCTGTCTCTCTTTTTCCAACCTCTATCTCCCACACACCTGCTTCCTACATAATTCTCTGTCCCCTCCCTCTCTCCCTCCCTTTCTCCGTTATCCGCTCTATCTTTTTTCTCCCTCCCCTTTCTCTCCCTTTCCCTCCCCTCCTCCTCCTCTTCCTTCTTTTCCCTCCCTCTCATCTATCTTTTTCCCTCTCTCCCTCCCCCCTCTTTCTCTCCCCCTACCTCTCTTCCCCCCTCCCTTCTCTTCATCCTCCCTCTCCCTCCCCCTCTCTCCTCCCCTCCCTCCCTTCCTTTCCCTCCCTCCCTCCATCTCTCTCTCCCTCTCTCTTTTTCCCTCCCTTTCTCTCCCTCCCCCCCCTCTCTCTGTTTCTCTTTCTCCCTTCCTTTCTCTCTCTCTGCCTTTCCTCCTGAAATGACGATGGACAGATGCTTTTGGGTTGCTGTGGAGGTGGGACTCTTTGTGAAAAGCATCTCAAAAGGTTAAGTCGTGGCCAAAGTTTCTCAAAGCTGAGACGTTTCGTTCCTCATCCTTCAGTAAATTCCTTCAGTCAAAAATGAAAATTTTGGGTTAGGCGGAGAGTCATTGCAACGAAGCAACTCTTGCCGTACCGACTTTGCGGGGGGTTTCTCCCCAAAATGAAAAAAGCCAGGTGCAAAAAACGAAGACCCCGCCATCCAGCTCAAACCATCCAGGATTCATCCCGTCCTTCCCAGACCAAGTCGGAAAGCCATCTCCACCCAACTCCGTTTCCCTGCCCTCCTGTTTTCCTTCTCCCGCTAAATAGGCCGCTGGCCAACTCAAACTAGATCCAGGTAGTCCTTGACTTACAGTCATTCATTTAGCGACCGTTTGAAACTCTTAATGGCCCTGAAAAAAGTGAACTTACGACCGGCCTTCACACTTAACGGTCACGTGATCCAAATCCAGGCCCTTTGCAACTGGCATGTACTCGTGACAGTTGCACCGTCCCAGGGTCAGGTGATCGCCGTTTGTGACCCCCTCAAGTAAAATCAGTGGGGAAAGCTGGATTTGCTTAAAGATGGTGTGATTCACTTAGCAACTGCAGTTGATTTCGCTTAACAACGGTGCCAAAAAAAAAAGGTAATAAAACCAGGCACACTTCAATTAATAAGCCCCTTGTTTAGCCACGGAAATTTTGTTCTCAGTTCTGGTGGTAAGTCTTGAACTCCCTGCCTGTTGCTGCCTGCTGTTATTTGACTTGCAATAACCCTTTGGGGATACAGGCGGCAGGGATCTGTTGTGACCAGGGATCCGCACGCTCTTAAAAGATCTCTGCCTACACGTGATCACGCTTGCCGAGGCACTATTTGGAAAACTGGGTGTCTATGGAGATTCTCAATCACCCAGATTGTGATTGTGCCAACAGTGTTTTTCCAAAAGGCAGCTGGGACTTTCTCGTTCTTCTGTCTGGAATAGCCTAGGGTCGCCTGCCTGAGCAGGAGGTTGGACTAGAAGACCTCAAAGGTCCCTTCCAGCTCTGTTATTCTGTAATACTGTAATCCCAGATCAATTAACCAGTGGAACAACCTGCCTCCAGAAGTTGTGGGTGCCCCAACACTGGACGTTTCTAAGAAGAGATTGGACAGCCATTTGTCTGAAATGGTATAGGGTTTTCTGCCTGAGCAGGGGGTTGGACTAGATGACCTCCAAGGTCCCTTCCAACTTTATTGTTGTTGTTATTATTATTATATCTACTTGTTTATACGCCATATTTCTTAACCGCCCATCTCCCTTGCAGATGGCGGAAGGGAGCAGCTGCTGGGCTGCTCATAACGGCTGCTCTTCTCCCGATCTCTTGCAGGGTTCCAAGAAGGAGTCAAAATCTCTCTGGACTGTGCCCAGGCGACCTTCATCTCCTACGACAAGATGGTGATCTCGCTGAAGGGAGGGGAGATGTAAGGCTTGGGTTGCTCCTCCTGCAGCCAGAGGTCCTGGCCCGGCCAGGGGTTGTTTTCTGGCCGACGTTGCATTACCTGACTAGGTAACATCGTCAGTGCTACTAGGGCTCCTGATGAGGACGATGTGGCCTATTTGAGTAATGAAATGTACAAGAAAACAGCTGAGCTCAGGTAGCACTAAAGACCCCACAGTTCTCTTTCTTTCTTTCTTTCTTTCTTTCTTTCTTTCTTTCTTTCTTTCTTTCTTTCTTTCTTTCTTTCTTTCTTTCTTTCTTTCTTTCTTTCTTTCTTTCTTTCTTTCTTTCTTTCTTTCTTTCTCTTTCTTTCTTTCTTTCTTTCTTTCTTTTTCTTTCTTTCTTTCTTTCTTTCTTTTCCTTCCTTCCTTCCTTCCTTCCTTCCTTCCTTCCTTCCTTCCTTCCTTCCTTCCTTCCTTCCTTCTAGCACTGGTCATATTACTTTATTGGGTAATGAAATGTCTGCAAGAAAACAAGCCTTTTCAGAGAGCACCAGCAGCCCTCCTGCTCCTCCCCCTCTCTGGAAACCTCCCTCCCTTCTAGCACTGATGATGTTACCTAGTTGGGTCATGAAACGTCTGCAAGGAAACTACCAGGTTCAGAGAGCGCCAAGGACCACCCAGTCCTCTTCCTCTCCTCCCCCTCCACTCCTCAAACCCTACTCCCATCTAGCACTGATGATGTTACCTAGTTGGGTCATGAAACGTCTGCAAGAAAACCACAAAGCTCAGGGACAACCAAGACAACCCCCCCCCCGCCCCACACACACACAACTGAATCTCCTGCTCCTCAGACAGCGCCAGTCCACACTGTATTTCTGCTCACCACGCTCTCCTTGTGGTGTGTGAGTTTGTGATGGAGCAGAAATTGTGTCCAGGCTGCCTTCTGCTCATGGATCCACTTCCGTTTCTCTCCCCAGCTACGTGCTGACCCTCATCACGGACGGCATGCGAAGTGTCCGCTCCTTCCATTTTGACAAGGCAGCGGCCAGTGTGCTCACCACCTGCGTAAGTGCCATCCGGCCCAGCAGTGGCCGTCTGTGCTGGGGGGGGGGGGATCGATTGATCGATCGATTGGGTTGATGAACCACGGAATAAGCAGCTGTGGCATCTGAGCCCTTTCATTCTCCTGAGGCTGGTGCCTGATGGTCAGTTCAATCTTTCTTTCTTTCTTTCTTTCTTTCTTTCTTTCTTTCTTTCTTTCTTTTTCTCTCTCTCTCTCTTCTTTCTTTTCCCTTTTTCTCTTCCTTTTTTCTTTCTTTCTTCCTTTCTCTCCTTTTTCTTTTTTCTCTTCATTTTTTCTTCCTTTCTGTTTTTTCTTCCTTCTTTCATTCCTTCCTTCCTTTCTCTCTCCTTTCTCCTTTTTTCTTTCTTTTCCCTTTTTCTCTTCCTTTTTTCTTTCTTTCTTTCTTCCTTTCTTTCTCTCCTTTTTCTTTTTTCTCTTCCTTTTTTCTTTCTGTTTTTTCTTCCTTTTCTTCCTTCTTTCATTCTTTCCTTCCTTTCACTCTCCTTTCTCCTTTTTTCTCTTCCTTTTTTCTTTCTTCCTTTCTTTTTTCTTCCTTCCTTCCTTTCTTTCTTTTTCTCCTTTTTCTTTTTTCTCTTTTTCCTTTTTCTCTTCCTTTTCTCTTTTCTTCCTTCCTTTCTCTGTTTTTTTCTTCCTTAATAATAATAATGTTGGAAGGGACCTTGGAGGTCATCTAGTCCAACCCCCCGCTCAGGCAGGAAACCCTATACCATCTCGGACAAATGGCTGTCCAGTCTCTTCTTAAAAACTTCCAGTGTTGGAGCATTCACCGCTTCTGGAGGCAGGTTGTTCCACTGGTTAATTGCTCTGACTGTCAGGAAGTTTCTCCTCAGTTCCAGGTTGCTTCTCTCCTTGGTTAGTTTCCCTCCGTCGCTTCTTGTCCTGCCTTCAGGCGCTTTGGAGGATAGCTTGACTCCCTCTTCTTTGGGGCAGCCCCTGAGATACTGGAACGCTGCTATCATCTCCCCCCTCGTCCTTCTCTTCATTAAACTGGACATTCCCAATTGAATGAAATGTGAATGACAAAAATTAGAATCTTTTTTTTATTATTTACTTTAAATAATTAAACTGAACGGTTAAATTGTCTCACAGCGAGCTGGCCGTGGTGGGTCGGCTGCAACGGGTTTGTCCCCTTCTGCCTCCGGTCGCCTGGACCCCCGTCGGCCACCTCTCCGTTCTAGCCTGGTCTCTCTCTTGTCTTTCCCCCTTCGGGTCTCAGATGATTACCTTGGAGCCCGGTTACTTGTTCCTGGGCTCTCGCTTGGGCAACTCCCTTCTGCTGAAATACACGGAAAAGCTCCAGGAGGCCCCGATGAGCATCGCTAAGGACTCTGCCGAGAAGGTAAGAGGATCAGTCGGGGTGTCTCTCCATCCCCCTTCGCACCCAGAGCTGAGCCCTACATTTAAAGCCGCCCTCTTCAGCAAAATACAGGGAGTCCTTGACTTACGAGCACAATTCAGCCCTGTGGCTAAGCGAGACATTGGTTTTCCTCCATTTTATGACCTTTCACCACAGTTGTTAAGTGAAGCGCTGCAGTTGTTAAATTAGTAACCTGGTTGTTAAGTGAATCTGGTTTTCCCATCGACGTGGCCTGTCAGAAGGTCGCGAAAGGGGATCACGTGACCCCAGGACGCGGCAACCGTCGTAAGTACATGCCAGTTGCCAAGAGTTTGAATTTTGATATCGCGTGACCCCGGGAACGCTGCAACGTTCGTACGTTTGAAAACTGGTCATAAGTCACTAAGTGAACTGTTGTAAGTCGAGGACTCCCTGTACACGCAGTCCTCCCTTGCCCCAATTCCTTAGCCACATGCACTGGCTGGGGAATTCTGGGAGTTGAAGTCCACAGGCCTTAAAGTGGCCAAGGTTGGAGAGTCCAGGGGGGCCTTTCCTGTAGAGACGGACGGGAGGCTTCTAAGGGCAGCGGCAGGAGGAGGGGGGGTTGTGGGTCTCTTGCCTCTCCTTGCCGACGGACAGCTCTGTTTGGTTCCCAGGAGGAGCCCCCCCTGAAGAAGAAGCGCATGGAGCAGTCCGCCAACTGGGCCGGTGGGTGTCCTGATTCGCAGCAAAGGGGCTGAGAGAGCCCCCCAAACTCTGTTGTAAGGTCTGGGGGGGCATGTTGCAAATGAGCCACCGCACTCCGCATAAAGGCTTCCGTTTTCTAGCGGGGGGCAGCCTGTCCTTCCCCCCCCCTCCCATCTCTGCTGGGTCATCTGATTCCTTCTGCTGACACTTAGGGTGGACGTGGAGGGAAGGGGGTCCTTCATCAGCCCCCTCTGCGCCGGTGGCTGAGAGATTGGCAAGGACTGTCTGCCCTCAGGGTCCCTAGCCTGAAGGTTAACTGCCCTGCACATTTATCTGTCTGTCTGTCTGTATATCATCTGTCTATCTATCACTATCAATATCATCTAATTTATATTATCTATCATCTATCATACCTATCTTTATCATTATCTATCATTATCTATATCGCTTATCTATGTAATCTGTCATCTATCCACCTATCTTTATCATTATCTATCTATCTATCTATCTATCTATCTATCTATCTATCTATCTATCTATCTATCTATCTATCTATCTATCATCTATCATCTACCTACCTACCTACCTACCTACCTTTCTATCATTATCAATATCATTAATTTATATCATCTATCATCATTGATCCACCTATCTTTATCATCTATCTATCTATCTATCTATCTATCTTATCTATCTATCTATCTATCTATCTATCTATCATCTATCCATCCATCCATCCATCCATCCATCCATCTATATCATCTATTGCTTATCTATGTAATCTATCATCTATCCACCTATCTTTATCATTATCTGTCTGTCTGTCTGTCTGTCTGCTTACCTACCTACCTTCCTATCATCTATATCATTATCATTATTATCTATCTATATCTATCAGCTAGCTAGCTATCCTCTCTCTCTCTCTCTCTCTCTCTCTCTCTCTCTCTCCCCCCATCATGTGATCAGGGGGATGCTACAACGGTCGTAAGTGTGAAAAACGGTCATAAGTCGCTTTTTTCAGCACCGGTGTCACTTTGAACGGTCACTAAATGAACTGTTGTAAGTTGAGGACTGCCTGTATTGCAGTTAAAATCTTAAAAACATTTTAAAACAGTAAAAACCACGAAGCCGCTTAAAAAAAAACATTAGAACGGCCAATCCAGCCCCAGTTGGGTGGGAAGCAAGTGGAAGAGTGGAGGAGGAGGAAGTGCCTGGAGGGAAGGGGGGGGCTTGAAGGAGCAACAGCGGGGTGGGGCCGTCCATCCGAGCCCCTCACCCCTTATTTCCCAATCCGTCTCGCGCAGGAGGGAAGTCCGCTCCACAGGACGAAGTGGACGAGATCGAGGTGTATGGCAGCGAGGCCCAGTCCGGCACCCAGCTGACCACCTACTCTTTCGAGGTATGTCTGCCTCAGTTTCCCCAGCAAGGGAAGTGCTCCTGAAGTACCAACTAGACACTCCCAAAACCAGACCGTCAACATCCAGCTCGAGAATCCAAATAAAACCCCAGGTTGATTCCATTTCTGAAAAGCTTGCGTTTTATTGAATACGCTGCACGTCTCTGTCGAAGCAAAACTGACTCTGAGGTTCCCACGCTAATTCATAGACTTCAATCAGTCAGAATACAGCTGGAAGGGACCTCGGAGGTCTTCTAGCCCAACCCCTTGCTCAAGCAGAAGACCCTAGCTTTCCCAGCCAAACCCCCAACATCTTACGTAATCCCTCTCGACAAATCCACTTTGTTATGGGAACCATCTGCTTCAAATCGACACCTGTTCTGCTGTCCTTGACAAGGCTTCAGGCTCCCGCTGAAGCTTTGTTTCTCCTTCTATCCGCTTGAAAATAATGCCTCCCACCCCCCCACCCCCTTATCTAAAGGCAAGTTGAAGCGCAGAGGAAGATAGCTGCCAAAGTTTCATCCCTGACACAGCCTGGCATTTGAGCCCAGGGCTTCCTGTTGAGGCTACCAAGTCCTCAAAGTTCTGGCCGTGCTCATGTAGTAGCAACTCAAGCGCTTGAACTACTGGCCCGGATTTCTATCCATCACAACATTCTGCAAGAAGGAACTCTAAATCAATTTGATTCCTGAAGGTCCTTTTTCTCTTCCCTGTGTTGGAGATTTTCCTCTGCAGTGGGGGGGGGGTTCCCATCTTGCTTCCCTAAGGCAGAAAAAGTGCCCCCTCCCACCTCTTTCCTTGGTTAATCAGAAATTTTCAACCGATTTGACGCTTTTCTCTCTTCTCTTCTGGAAGGTCTGCGACAGTATCCTGAACATTGGGCCCTGCGCCAACGCCGCCATGGGGGAACCGGCTTTTCTCTCCGAGGAGGTAGGGTTCTCTGCCCCCCACCCCGCTCAGCCTCACCTGGATGCCCCCAATTTCCTGGGGAGAGGAAGCGGGAGGGGGACACTATCTGGCATCTGAAAAAAAAGGTCCCTTGCGGAAGAGAAAGACAATCACAGAACAACAGACTTGGAAGGGACCTTTTAGTCCAACCTTCTGTTCAAGCAAGAGACCCTAAATCATTTCAATCAAAATAGAGCTGGAAGGGACCTTGGAGGTCTTCTAGTCCAACCCCCTGCTCAAGCAGGAGACCTTATAGCATTTCAGACAGGTAGCTGTCCAGTCTCTTCCAGAAAACCTCCAGTGATGGAGCACCCACAACATCTGGAGAGAAACTGTTCCACTGATTGATTGTTCTCACTGTCAGTAAATTTCTCTTTAGTTCTAGGTTGCCTCTCTCCTTGATTATCTTCCATCCGTTGCTTCTTGTTTTTGCCTTCTGGTGCTTTGGAGAATAGGTTGACCCCCCTCCTCTTTGTGGCAGTCCCTCAGATATTGGAAAACTGCTATCACGTCACCCCTGGTCGTTCTCTTCCTTAAACTACCCAATTCCAGCAACCGTTCCTTATATGTTTTAGCCTCCAGTCCCCTGATCATCTCTGTTGCTGTTGTCTGCACTCTTTAGAAATGTCAGAGCATGCACAGTCTTATTGCGCGAGATAACCCAGGAGTAAACACAGTAAACAGTGGTCTGTATTAAATGGTGGTTTATCTTACACTATCTACAATATCATACACCAGGAACAATATACATGTCAGTGCTCATACAGCAGGATCCAACAAACCATAGTTACAGCAGGAAACGGAAGAGAGAGAACACATCAGCAGAGCCTTTCCTTTATACAAAGGCTCTTAAAGGGACGCAGACCCTGCTGAGTCATTCCCATTATTACATCTTACATTACATAAGTTGTTAAATCAATACCTTGACAAGAAATTCTTTAAAAAAAAAATAAGAAAAAAAATGCTTCATCACACAGTCAGCCAGATGTTCGGAGTGGATTTGGCATTTTGGTCCGCCTATCCCAGGGATAGGCAACCTTGGCTCTTTTATGACTCATGGCTGGCTCAGGAATTCTGGGAGTTGAAGTCCACGAGTCATAAAAGAGTCAAGGTTGCCTACCCCTGGCCTATCCAGTCCTTCCAAGGACCTGGGATAAGCAAATTGGATGTTTAATGGTGTTATTATTTATTAAATTTATATGCTGTCCACCGCACGGTTCAAGATGACTCTGGGAGGCTTATATTATAATAAAACATAGAAGTATAAAAACAATTCTACCTGTAAGAAACATTCAAATTACAAAATATTACACGTCCTTAAGATTAAAATGTCCTTGAGAAAATTGCAGGGGGATTCTTGGAGAATCTTGGAGAGTTTGCTGTGCAAAATCTACAAGGGAGGCAACCTGCTTAATACACCTTTCTTTTTCTAGTTCCAGAATAGTCCTGAGCCTGATCTAGAAATTGTGGTGTGTTCTGGCTATGGCAAAAACGGTGCCCTCTCAGTCTTGCAGGTGAGGGGGGGGGGAAACGCAGCTGCGGACACCCTGCGGACCAATCCCAGGGAGGGGAGTGAAGGGCCGAGGCCCCATTAGCAGCACAGTCTAGGGCTGCCCCAGAGAACATTGGAGCACCGATAGAATCTTTGTAGCTGAGGGTTGAACTGCAGGAAGTGGGCTTTGCAGAGAGGAGGAGGAGGAGGAGGGAAGGAAGGAAAGGAAGGAAGGAAGGACTGTGGGGTCCCGGGTGCTCTCTGAGCTTGGTGGTTTTCTTGCAGATGTTTCATGACCCAACTAGGTAGCATCATCAGTGCTAAAAGGAAGTGGGCCTTGCAGAGAAGGAGGAGGAGGAAGAGGAGAAAGAGGATAGGATCCTTGGTGGGATGAGGAGGAGGAGGGAGGTGGTGAATAGGGTCCTTGGCGCTCTTTAATATCCCATTACCCACTTAGGTAATATCATACCTAACAAACCTCATTCCTTAAAGCCACGAATATCCTGAAGTAAAATTTAAGAAGTCCCCCTCCCGTGCAGGTAGCTTTTGCGAGTGTCATGTTCTGGAGATGCTGGACCCCAACGTCTCCCTCTTCCCTTCTTGCAGAAAAGCATCCGTCCTCAGGTGGTCACAACCTTTGAACTGCCTGGTTGCTACGACATGTGGACGGTGATCTCGCCCCGGAAGACGGAGGAAGCCACCGTACGTCCAGCCTTTTGCTCTTGCAGGCGGGCACGAAGTCCTTGCCTCCTGCGGTTGTATTGGCCCTCCTTCCCCCTGCCAGCTGAGGGCAGAAGGCCCTTGCTATGCGCAGGTTTCCAGGACAGGAGGGTGGCTTGCTGGCCCAGCCTGGGCCTGTCCCGGAGCATTGTGCTAGACATGTTTTGGGTTGAAGACAGCTCATCCTGCCAGCCAGAGAGAGAACATTTTCAGCTCAGCACTCCTGCTATGTGTTGCTGAAGACTAAAAGATGGAGGAGGGTGAGCAGAGAGGTATTTTACCTCTCTTTGACTGCTTGGCTGGTCAGAAAAAGCCCAAAGTTTTTGTTGGGCCCGGTTAGTGTCCCATTTACCTCCAGGAGGCCTCCAGAGATCCACGAAGAAGGTCTGAAGATGGTTTGGTATTCTGATTCTTACTAATGCTGCCTCCCGTCTGAGTTTTGCCTCTTCTGTCCTCAGGGGTCTCTGCCAGGCACAAAGATTGGGGTCCTGCTTGTTTTTTGCGGGGTCTTGTTATACAGCACAGCGACCTGGGCTGGTTCTCACCTCTGACCATATCAGTATGGGGCTCCTTACTGATCTTGGGGTGGTGTGTGGACCCTGACAGCATCCTCCATGTCTCTCCTAGGAGGAAGAAGATACTCAGGAAGAAGGTACCGAGAAGGAGCCCTCTCCACCTGAGCCAGTGGATGATGGAAAGCGACATGGGTTCCTCATCCTGAGCCGTGAAGACTCCACCATGGTGGGTGCTTCTCTGTGACTTGCTTGGCTTGGCTTGGCTTAGGTTGGGTTGGGTTAGATTGGGTTGGGTTGGGTTGGGTTAGATTAGATTAGATTGGGTTTGAATGGGTTGGGTTAGATTAGGTTGGGTTGGGTTGGGTTAGATTAGGTTGGGTTGGGTTGAGTTAGATTGGGTTGGGTTGGGTTGGGTTGGGTTCGATTAGATTAGGTTAAGTTGGGTTGGGTTGGGTTAGATTAGGTTGGGTTGGTTTAGATTAGATTAGGTTGGGTTTGGGTTGGGTTAGATTAGGTTAGGTTGGGTTAGGTTAGATTAGATTAGATTGGGTTTGAGATTAGATTAGATTGGGTTTGAATGGGTTGGGTTAGGTTGGGTTGGGTTAGATTAGATTAGATTAAATTGGGTTTGAATGGATTGGGTGAGATTAGATTACGTTGGATTGGGTTAGATTAGATTAGATTAGATTAAGTTTGAATGGGTTAGGTCAAGAGTGGTTCGGCTTGAGTTGAGTTGTGTTGGGGTGTGTTAGAGTGGCCTGGGTTGGCTTGAGTTGGGTTGGGTTGGGTGTCAAGGTTCCGACTAACAAACCCAATGAAGTCAGCACACCTGAGACGATCCAATCTCTAATGCAAAACTTTATTAGAGTGCATCATTTCGGGACTGGTGAAAGGAAAAGCAGCTCTGGTTAATTCGCACCTAATTTGCTATATTAAAAGTATAGAAGTCTCCCTCCCCCTATGAGTGCAGGTCCCATTACCCAATTATAACTCAGATAATTATTACGAGGGGATGTCTTTAGTTCTCAGTAGACAAATCTTGAAAGCCCTTGATTCTCACAGCCTCTTGATACCAGAAATCAGCATTCCATTCTTCCCTCCCCTCCCCCCAGGTTCACAGGCAAGTTAAGAAGCAATAATGGCTGAGACAGCATAAGCATTCTTTGAGGCTTGAGGTTGAGTTGAGTGGGCTGGCTTGCGTTGAGTTGCGCGGGGTTGGGTTGGGTTGAGATGGTTTTGGATGGCTTGGCTTGCCTTGGTGGACATGAACTCTCTGAGATGCCATTAGGCTCAGAACTGAGCACGTCCCTGTCTCAAGAGGTCCTTGGCAGTCCAAAGGTCCATCTTGGGCAAGCGAGGGATGACTGAAGGATGTCAGCAGAAACAATGGACAGAAAACTAGATTGGACAGTCACTTGTCTGAAATGGCATAGGTTCTCCTGCTTGAGCGGGGGGCTGGACTAGAAGACCTCTAAGGTCCCTTCCAGCTTCTACTCTACTCTACTCTACTCTACTCTACTCTACTCTACTCTACTCTACACTCTGTTCTGTTCTATATTCTATCCTATCCTATTCCATTCCACTCCATATATTCTATTCTATTCTATTCTATTCTATTCTATTCTATTCTATTCTATTCTATTCTATTCTATTCTATTCTATTCTATTCTATTCTATTCTTATTCTATTCTATTCTATTCTATTCCTTATTTCTATTTCTATTTCTATTTCTATTTCTATTCCATTCCTATTCTATTCCTATTCTATTCTATTCTATTCTATTCTATTCTATTCTATTCTTATTTCTATTTCTATTTCATTCCATTCCATTCCATTCCATTCCTATTCTATTCTTATTCTATTCTATTCTATTCTATTCTATTCTATTCTATTCTATTCTATTCTATTCTATTCCATTCCATTCCATTCCATTCCATTCCATTCCATTCCTATTCTTATTCTTATTCTTATTCTTATTCTTATTCTATTCTATTCTATTCTATTCTATTCTTATTTCTATTTCTATTTCTATTTCTATTTCTATTTCATTCCATTCCTATTCTATTCTATTCTATTCTATTCTATTCTATTCTATTCTATTCTATTCTATTCTATTCTATTCTATTCTATTCTATTCTATTCTATTCTATTCTATTCTATTCTATTCTATTCTTATTTCTATTTCTATTTCTATTTCATTCCATTCCTATTCTATTCTTATTCTATTCTTATTCCTATTCTTATTCTTATTCTTATTCTTATTCTGAGTTGGGAATGCATGAGGTGACTCTTGGTTTGCTTTTGTGGAGAAGCTGTTCCTGCCAGATCAGCAGCCATCTCCCTTCTCAGCAGGGACACCTGCTACCCCGTCTGGCTCACAGCTAGGAATATTTGCCCTTGGCTATTCCGATCTCTCTCTCTCTCTTCCCTCAGATCTTGCAGACTGGCCAGGAGATCATGGAGCTGGACACCAGCGGCTTTGCCACTCAGGGCCCCACCGTATACTCTGGCAACATCGGCGAGAACCGCTACATCGTCCAAGTGTCCCCTCTGGGTATCCGTCTGCTGGAAGGAGGTGAGTGCAGAAAGGCGGCCTGGCTCACCTTCCCAGGTGTCCCCTTTTGGAAGTTCAATCATTCAGTGAGAGAGGAGGAATTGTCTGCGCTCAACCTTACCAACATTACGATGTCTGGACTTTGTAGGTGTCGCTCATGCTGGCTGGGGAATTCTGGGAGTTGGAAGTCCAGGCATCTTAATGCTGCTAAAGTTGAGAACGTGGTGTAGACCAGGGCTTTTCAACCTTTTTACCGATTGTACCACTTTTAGGATATGGCAATATTCGAGTACCACCTAGCAAAGTGTCAAAAACTTGGTGACCAAAAAAAACCCTGTTCAGAGTTGCAATTGCACTGAAATGACTTATGACCATTTTTCACACTTATGACCATTGCAGCATGCCCAGGGTCATGTGATTTATATTTGGATGCTTGGCAACTGATTCATATTTATGATGGTCACAGTGTCCCAGGGTCATGTGATCCCCTTTTGCAACCTTTTGACAAGCAAAGTCAATGGCAGAGCTGCTGGTGGCCAACTGCTAAGGCGGGACTTCCTTCCCTCCCTCCCTTCCCTGTCTCCCTTTTTCTCATTCCCATCTCCTTCTGAAGGAAGAATTTGAACGCCCCCCCATATTTTCCCTCTTCCATATATTGATCAAACAAGGAAAGGCCTTGATCAAACAAGAAAAGACAAGCTGCTGAGTGAACTAGCTTAAAAAGGCACTTCCCCTTTAAGAATTAGCTACTGGCTAGAAAGGAAAGTAAGGAGCCCAGCTGGCACTTAAGGAAGAAAAAAAAATGTCAAGTACTGGCTGCCGGCTAAGCCTCCCCAAATGGCTCCATTCATAAGTAAAATCTGCAGCTCCAGAGGACTCTCTCACTGTAAGTCTTTGCCTGTGCTGGCTCTTTCCCTTCCCCACTACACTTGGCTAGGCAGGGCTGCGTACCACCTGCCACTCATTAATGTATCACAAGTGGTACCCGTACCACAGGTTGAAAAGCCCTGGTGTAGACCATTTGGATAGCACCACCAAACTGACAGGAGATGGGACAATTCCGAGTCCCTTAGCAGTGTGCCATGTTCCCCTTGGGGTTGAAGCATCACAACCCACAAATTCCTCAACTGACCGCGCCTCTCTCCCCAGTGAACCAGCTACATTTCATCCCGGTGGACCTCGGCTCGCCCATCGTGCACTGTGCCGTAGCCGATCCCTACGTGGTGATCATGAGCTCCGAAGGCCAGGTGATCATGTTCGTGCTAAAGAGCGACACCTACGGGGGCCGGACGCACCGCCTGACCTTACAGAAACCGCAGTTACACCATGTGAGTGAGACTCGGATCGCCCCGGGAAGTTGTTCTGTTCAGCCTCGTTTTGCCACAAATTCAGTCATTCCAAGGTTTTGTTGAAAAGAAGTCGCCAAAGCAGCAGCGTCTGGCCAAGGGATGGATCAGCTTGGACCTGCTGAAGAACATCTGGGCTTTGATGGACCTCTTGAGTCCCTATTGGCTGGCAGAAGCAACGTAAATTGTGTGGCAGCTCAATCCCATTTGCTTGATTTCAATCAGGACCAGCAAGAGGAGGCCCTTGAAAATAGCTATAGCAAACAACTTTATTGTTTTCCACCTAAGTTACAAGAATCTCCCCAGGCTGCTTGCCTTCCCATGGGAATGAACAGATAAGGCTCCATGGGTCTAGATCAGGGGTCTCCAAGCTTGGCAACTTTAAGACTTGTGGGCTTCAACTCCCGTATCTGGCTGGGGAATTCTGGGAGTTGAAGTTTAGAGGGAGATCAAGCTTAGGCCTCTTGCAGCTGCGCTAGGATTCCAAGCTGAGTCCCCACTTGACGCCTCCATCCAGCCTCTCTGGCAGTTTCCCAACAGTTTCCTTGTTTAAGCTTCAGAGGTGGATGCTTAAGCATGGAAAACGGGCGGCTTGTTGAGATCCGAGATGACTTGCCCTTGGGATGTGGGTTGTGGGTGTGGTCAGTCTTAAGGATTGTTTGGATTCAGACAGCCCAGGCACTGGCAGACGCAGCCTAGTTGGGAACAGGCCGATGTTTTAAAAAGTAGAAGAGGAAGAAAGCAAAGGGTCTGGTCTTATTTTGTATTTTATTTTACTATTTTATTTTATTATTTTATTTGTTCGTTTAGTTTACTTTGGTTTGGTTGAGTTTAGGTTTAGTTTAGTTTAGTTTAGTTTAGTTTAGTTTAGTTTCATTTAGTTTAGTTTTAGTTTAGTTTAGTTTAGGTTTAGATTAGGTTTAGTTTGGTTTGTTTTAGTTTTTAATTTAGTTTTAGTTTAGTTTTAGTTTTAGTTTAGTTTTAGTTTTAGGTTTAGGTTTAGTTTTAGTTTAGTTTTAGTTTTAGTTTAGTTTTAGTTTAGTTTTAGTTTTAGTTTTAGTTTAGTTTTAGTTTAGTTTTAGTTTAGTTTTAGTTTTAGTTTTAGTTTAGTTTAGTTTTAGTTTTAGTTTTAGTTTTAGTTTAGTTTTAGTTTAGTTTAGTTTTAGTTTAGTTTAGTTTAGTTTCATTTAGTTTAGTTTTAGTTTAGTTTAGTTTAGGTTTAGATTAGGTTTAGTTTGGTTTGTTTTAGTTTTTAATTTAGTTTTAGTTTAGTTTTAGTTTTAGTTTAGTTTTAGTTTTAGGTTTAGGTTTAGTTTTAGTTTAGTTTTAGTTTTAGTTTAGTTTTAGTTTAGTTTTAGTTTTAGTTTAGTTTTAGTTTAGTTTTAGTTAGTTTTAGTTTTAGTTTTAGTTTAGTTTTAGTTTTAGTTTTAGTTTAGTTTTAGTTTAGTTTTAGTTTAGTTTAGTTTTAGTTTAGTTTTAGTTTAGTTTTAGTTTTAGTTTTAGTTTTAGTTTAGTTTTAGTTTAGTTTTAGTTTTAGTTTTAGTTTAGTTTTAGTTTAGTTTTAGTTTTAGTTTAGTTTTAGTTTAGTTTTAGTTTAGGTTTAGTTTTGGTTTAGTTTTAGTTTAGTTTTAGTTTAGTTTTAGTTTAGTTTTAGTTTTAGTTTTAGTTTAGTTTTAGTTTTAGTTTAGTTTTAGTTTAGGTTTAGTTTAGGTTTAGTTTTAGTTTAGGTTTAGTTTTAGTTTAGGTTTAGTTTAGGTTTAGTTTAGGTTTAGTTTTAGTTTAGTTTTAGTTTAGTTTTAGTTTAGTTTAGTTTTAGTTTAGTTTAGTTTTAGTTTAGTTTTAGTTTAGTTTTAGTTTAGTTTTAGTTTAGTTTAGTTTTAGTTTAGTTTTAGTTTAGTTTAGTTTAGTTTAGTTTGTTTTAGTTTTTAGTTTAGTTTTAGTTTAGTTTAGTTTTAGTTGTTTTAGTTTTAGTTTAGGTTTGGTTTGGTTTGGTTGAGTAGACTTAATTTAGTTTAGTTTAGTCTAATATTTAAGAGGGCGGGAGAGACGGAGCCGTATCCAGCCTTCCTGCTTGGGCTCTGCCTCTCTGTGCTGTGACCAGCCCAGCCCCCCCCCCCCCCGGTGTCTCTTCCCAGCAATCGCGGGTGATCGCCCTCTGCGTCTACCGGGACGTCAGTGGGATGTTCTCCACCGAGAGTCATTCGTCCATCTCCCGAGAGGAGCTGCCCCTGCGGAGCCAGTCGGAGACCGAGACGCCCATCCAGGACCTCAGGTGAGGCACTGCAGGCCGGGGAGACTCTTAAAGCCCGTCTCAGCCCGCGTCCCTCCTAGTCTCTCCCAGGTTGTCCTCGACTTACAACCATTTGCTTAGTGACTGTTACAACGGCACTGGAAAAGCGACTTAGGACCGTTTTTCACACGATCGTTACAGCATCCGCATGGTCACGTGATCAAAATACTTGGCAATTAACTCATATATTATGACGGTCGCACCGTCCCGGGGGTGTGTGTCACGTGATCCCCTTTTGCGACCTTCTGACCAGCAAAGTCAAATGGGGGAGCCCGTTTAACAGCCCTATTGCTAACTGGACAACTGCAGCGATTCACTTAACGACAGTGGCGAGAAAGGTCGTCAAATGGGGCAAAGCTCACTTAACTGTCTCGCTTAGCAACGGAAATGTTGGGCTCCATTGTGGACGTTAAGTCAAGGACGACCTGTATTCATTCAGTGCTCTGCAGTGGAGGTGTCAAGAGCGTGCAGAGTCTTATTGCGCTGAGGTAACCCAGGAGTAAACACAGTAAACAGTGGTCTATATTAAATGCTGGTTTATCTTACACTATCTACAATATCATACACCTGGAACAATATACATACACGTGCTAATACAGCAGGAGCCAACAAACCACAGTTACAGCAGGAAACGGAAGAGAGAGAACACATCAGCAAAGCCTTCCCTTTATACAAAGGCTCTTAAAGAGACACAGACCCTGCTGAGTCATTCCCATCATTACATCTTACATTACATAAGCTGGTTAGCTGTTAAATCATTACCTTGACAGGAGACTTGGTGCAAACAGGAGACAAACCCTCCCGTTTCTTCAGTGGAATCAAGAAAACCTAACAGCTTTGAGATCTGGAGACAGGGTGGATTTATGTGGTCTTAGCGTGGGGGGGGATACGGAGGGGGACAGGGGTCAAACTTTCCACGGGCCCCCGTAAGTGAGCTTCCTCTGCTCCTTCACTTTCATCCAGTTGAGAGTTGCCTTGAGGTAAGATGGGCGTCCTATAAACCTTCTAAACCAATAAAATCCGCCTCCTGCAGCAACACAGTGGACGATGAGGAGGAGATGCTTTACGGGGACTCCGGCGCCCTCTTCAGCCCCACCAAGGAGGAGCCGCGGCGCAGCAGCTTGCCCTCCGCGGACAAGGATTCCCACCAGTACAAGACCGAGCCAACCCACTGGTGCATGCTGGTGCGGGAGAACGGCACCATGGAGGTAAGCCGGAAGCAAGCAGCTCCACCAGAATAACAGAGAGTTGGAAGGGACCTTGGAGGTCTTCTAGCCCAACCCCCTGCTCAAGTGGCAGACCCAGGCAAATGGTTGTCCAGTCTCCTCTTAAAAGCCTCCATTGATGGAGACCCAAAGCTTCTGGTGGCAAGCTGTTCCGCTGGTTCATTGTCCTCACTGTTAGGAAGTTTCTCCTTAATTCCAGGTTGCTTCTCTCTTTGGTCAGTTTCCAACCATTGTTTCTAGTCCTGTCTTCAGGTGCTTTGGAGAGTAGTTTGACCCCCTCCTCTTCTTTGTGGCATCCCCTCAAATACTGGAAGACTGCTATCATGTCCCCCCTGGTCCTTCTCTTCATTAAACTAGACAACCGTTCTTCATATATTTTAGCCTCCATCCCTCTAATCATCTTTGCTGCTCTTCTCTGCACCCTTTCTAGAGTCTCAACATCTTTTTTACGTCGTGGTGACCAACATTGGATGCAGGATTCCAAGTGTGGCCTTACCAAGGCCTTGTAAAGTGGTATTAACACTTCTCGTGATCTTGATTCTGTCCCTCTGTTGATGCAGCCTAAGGACTGCGTTGGCTTTTTTTGGCCAACTCCACCTGCCCCCTCTGTGGTCCCTCCCACCGTCGTCTCGTCTCTCCCACAGATCTACCAGTTGCCCGATTGGCGCCTGGTGTTTCTGGTGAAGAATTTCCCCATGGGGCAGCGGGTGCTGGTGGACAGCTCCTTCGGGCAGCCCGCCAGCCAGGGGGAGACCAAGAAGGAGGAAGTCGTCCGTCAGACCGAGATGCCGTTGGTCAAGGAGGTCCTGCTGGTGGCGCTGGGGAACCGACAAAGCCGGCCGTACCTCTTGGTGAGTCTGGAGGGTCACCTGCGCCGAGGGAGCCTGGCGGGGGTGAAGATCAGGTGAAGTTTCAGTTCCCCCCCAAGACCCAAATTGAAGTTAGGTGCAGTAGAGCTGGCAGATGCTTCCAGGAAGGAAAGGTGCCACCAAACGAACGTGCAGCCAAGAGGACCTTGAAGAGAGAGGGAATAAGTAGTGGATAAACCTTGCAGAAACTCAGAGAAGGGCGAAGTAGCGAAACAGCTCAGGACAGGCTGTCTGCGGAGATTCTCCACCACCCGGGTCACAGTTGGGGCTTTTTCCAAAAGGCCACTGAACTTTCTTGGTGTTTTTTTTTTTTTTCCCCTTGAAGACATTTCGCTTCTCATCCCGGAAGCTTCTTCAGTTCTGAAGAACTGAAGAGAAAAACTTCTGAGGAACTGAAGAAGCTTCCGGGATGAGAAGCGAAATGTCTTCGAGGAAAAAAGAAGCCCAAGAAAGTCCAGTGGCCTTTTGGAAAACCACCTTTGGGACATCTCAAGACGGGAGATGAGAGAAGCAACTGGGTCACAATAAGTTCTGGTCACACTTAGAAATATAACTTTTTTTGTTCAAGGATCCCCTTGGCACCCTGGAGGTAAGTCAGAAGCAAGCAGCTCCATCAGAATAACAGAGAGTTGGAAGGGACCTTGGAGGTCTTCTAGCCCAACCCCCTGCTCAAGTGGCAGACCCAGGCAAATGGTTGTCCAGTCTCTTCTTAAAAGCCTCCATTGATGGAGACCCATAGCTTCTGGTGGCAAGCTGTTCCACTGGTTCATTGTCCTCACTGTTAGGAAGTTTCTCCTTAATTCCAGGTTGCTTCTCTCTTTGGTCAGTTTCCAACCATTGTTTCTCGTCCTGTCTTCAGGTGCTTTGGAGAGTACTTTGACCCCCTCCTCTTCTTAGGGGCAGCCCCTCAAATACCTGGCATTGGCTGGTATTTAAAGCTTATCTAAGCTCTGGTGTTTTTTTTTTAATCTAAGAAGGCTTTTAGAAAGGGAAACTGGAAAAGCCCTTTTTGTAGAGAGGCAGTAGAGACGGATCCAGGGTCTGTGGGGGTCTCGTCCTTTGGGGCTGGCTTTCTTCTCCGCCAACATATCGCTCCTTGGGGGACTTCACTCACTTTATTTATGCTCCTTATTTCTATCCGCTTTCATTATTTTATGTATCAGATTTTATTTGCCACCCATCTCATGGTTGAAGCTGACTCTGAGTAGTTATTTTTATGTAATTCAAGGCAGCAAACATACCTAGTGTTCCTTCCTCCTCCTATTTTCCCCACAACGATGGCCCTTTGAGGTAGGTTGGGCTGAGAAAGAGTGGTTGGCCCAAAGTCACCCAGCCGGCTTTCATGCCTAAGGCAGGACTAGAACTCACCGTCTCCTGGTGACTGGCCTAAAGTCACCCAGCCGGCTTTCATGTCTGAGGCAGAACTGGAACTCCCTGTCTCCTGGTGACTGGCCCAAAATCACCCAGCTGGCTTTCATGATTAAGGCGGAACTAGAACTCACCGTCTCCTGGTGATTGGCCCAAAGTCACCCAACTGGCTTTCATGATTAAGGCGGAACTAGAACTCACCGTCTCCTGGTGATTGGTCAAAAGTCACCCAGCCGGCTTTCATGATTAAGGCGGAACTAGAACTCACCATCTCCTGGTGATTGGCCCAAAGTCACCCAACTGGCTTTCATGATTAAGGCGGAACTAGAACTCACCATCTCCTGGTGATTGGCCCAAAATCACCCAGCTGGCTTTCATGATTAAGGCGGAACTAGAACTCACCATCTCCTGGTGATCGGCCAAAAGTCACCCAGCCGCCTTTCCTGCCTAAGGCAGAACTGGAACACCCTGTCTCCTGGTGACTGGCCCAAAATCACCCAGACAGCTTTTGTGCTTATGACGGAACTAGAACTCACTTGTCTCCTGGTTTCTAGCCTTCACCACTGGACCAAACTGGGCTTGGCTGTAACTCGGTTCTCTTGGGAATGGAGCTGAGGGAGGCTCAGAGCGAGTGCCGTTCGGTCACTGGCGCCTGCAGCTCCGAGCTGCACCTGGTGAGCCATTATGGGATGGAGTGACTCTGGGCGGCCTTCCCAATTCTCTTGCCAGGTGCACGTGGATCAAGAGCTGCTCATCTACGAGGCCTTTAACCACGACTCTCAGCTGGGCCAGGCCAACCTCAAAGTTCGATTCAAAAAGGTAGCCTTCGCAGTTGTGACATTATCAGTCGGGGGGGGGGAGGGAGAGGGCAGTCCCCCCCTCCTCTGGGTCTCAGTATTCTCTTACCAGGGAAGGGGCAGAGCAGAGGGGCCACCATTCCCCCTATAGGCCACCCTTCTGCCTTTCTTTCTTTCTGCCTTTCTTTCTTTCTGCCTTTCTTTCTTTCTGCCTTTCTTTCTTTCTGCCTTTCTTTCTTTTTTCCCTTCTTTCTTCCTTCCTTCCTTCCTTCATTTTTTCTTTCTTTCTTTCTTTTTTCCCTTCTTTCTTCCTTCATTTTTTCTTTCCTTCCTTCCTTCCTTCCTTCCTTCCTTCCTTCCTTCCTTCCTTCCTTCCTTCCTTCCTTCCTTCCTTTCTTCTCACTTGCTCTCTTGGTCTCCTCCAACCAGGTTCCCCACAACATCAACTTCCGGGAAAAGAAATCCCGACCGTCCAAAAAGAAGTCCGATAGCGGGGGGTGTGAGGAATCGGGAGCCCCCCGAGGACGAGTCGCTCGCTTCCGCTACTTTGAAGACATCTACGGCTATTCGGGAGTAGGTGAAGAATTCCTGGTGGACAGAGGGACAGACCAGGAGGGGCTTCTGGGTTTCTCTGAGGAACAACTGAGACCAGAGTGTTGGGGGTCTCCTGGGGGAGATGGTCAGGGAAGAGCCGCTTTGGGGTACCTGCTGAATAGGACCCCAAAGTTGGGGGTGGTGGGATTTTTTGTACTGGACAGAAGGGAGTCGAGAAGGCTAGCCTGGAGAACCAGGACAACTCTCGGAATTCCTTGCGCAAGAAGCATCTGTGTTTTTTCTCAGGTGTTCATTTGTGGGCCCTCGCCACATTGGCTGCTGGTGACATCTCGGGGGGCCCTGCGCTTGCACCCCATGACCATAGATGGCCCCATTGAGTCTTTTGCCCCCTTCCACAACGTCAACTGCCCCAAGGGCTTCCTCTACTTCAACCGGCAGGTGAGCCTCACTCATCCAGGGTTAGAACTTGGAAGGTTCCCTCTGGTTGGAACACCTGCCTGCTCAGTTCCTTAGAGCCGATCCAGAACCTGGTAGAGCAGGGCTGGCTGGGGAATTCTGGGAGTTGAAGTCCCCAAATCTAAAAGTTGCCAAGTTTGGAGACCCCTGTGGTACAGGAAAGTCTGACTGTGTTCTGTACTGCAGGGGGAGCTGCGCATCAGCGTCTTGCCCGCCTATCTTTCCTACGATGCGCCGTGGCCTGTCCGGAAGATCCCACTGCGTTGCACCGCCCACTACGTAGCATACCACGTGGAGTCCAAGGTAGCTCTGGGTAATGCTAGATTGGCTTGGAAATTGGGTTGCCCCGGTAACACGAGCCAGTCTAGTTTCCTTTATCGCTTTGATTCTCTCTCGAAATTCCTTCATTGGTTTTAACGTGTTCAGATTACACCCTTAAATGCTTCTTCAATATCCAAAGAAGTTGGATATTGTGTGTGACAGTGTGTGAGAGTGTTCAGTTTGTTGATTTCTGGATCATCAGCCTGCATGACTGCAAGCTTCACGGTTTCAGAGGCTGAGAGGATCTCGTTTTCTTTTCATTCCATGAATTCCCATCTCTCCCTGCGCCTTGAACAAACTCCCCCGCCTGCCTAGGTGTACGCCGTGGCCACCAGCGTCAACAACACTTGCACCCGCATCCCCCACATGACGGGGGAGGAGAAGGAGTTCGAGACCATCGAGCGAGGTGGGTGTGCCAGGGGCTGACGTGCCACATCCTCCAGCCAGAGGGCTTCCTTGTGGAAGTTTTGCCCGAGCTGAGGATGCCCCCAGGAGCCGTGCTCCCCTGGTCCTGCCCGGGGAGGGTCTTTGGGGCAAAGGAGCAAGGAGGGAGGTTTGCTGACCTGTCCATGGACGAGGGTCCCTGAGCTGCTTGGTGAGGGTCCGGGGAGAGGAGCAGGGGACGTGCCCTTAAATGAGGCAGGAATGGCTGGACTTCAGTACAGTGCCTTTCTGGGCTAAATATTAATAACAGAATAACAGAGTTGGAAGGGACCGTGGAGGTCTTCTACTCCAACCCCTTGCTCAGGCAGGAGACCCTATACCATTTCAGACAACTGACTGTCCATCTCTTCTTAAAAAACCTCCAGTGATGGAGCGCCCACAGCTTCTGGAGGCAACTTCTGTTCCACTGATTAATTGTCCTCACTGTCAGGAAGTTTCTCCTTAGTTCCAGGTTGCTTCTCTCCTTGGTCAGTTTCCATCCGTTGCTTCTTGTACTGCCTTCAGGTGCTTTGGAGAATAACGTGACTCCCTCCTCTCCTTTGTGGCAGCCCCTCAGATACTGGAACACCGCTATCATGTCTCCCCTATTTCTTCTTTTCTTTAGACTAGCCAGACCCAAGTCCTGCAGCCGTTCTTCGTTTGTTTTAGCCTCCAGTCCCCTGATCATCTTAGTTGCTCTTCTCTGCACTCTTTCCAGAATCTCAACAACTTTTTTATATCATAGAGATCAAAACTGCATATTGGATGCATATTGAAGCGGTATTCTTTATTCTCCTCCTCCTCCTCCTCCTCCTCCTCCTTTCCCCAAACTGCACTCCATTCTAGCACTGATGATGTTGCCTAGTTGGGTCATGAAACATCTGCAAGCTCAGAGCACCAAGGACCCCACAGTCATCCTCCTCCTCCTCCTCCTCCTCTCCACAGGCCCTATTCTCTTCTAGCACTGATGATGTTACCTAGTTGTGTAATGAAATGTCTGCTAGAAAACCACCAAGCTCAGAGGGCATCATGGACCCCTCATTTTAACCCTGAGCTACAAATACTCTCTTTTATTGGTACCAAGCTCTCTGGAGCTCAGCCCCCCCTCCCCCCGCCTCCCTTTTGAAGTGGGCCCAAAAGCCAGACATTCCTCTTCCTTCTCCTCCGCAGATGACCGCTACATGCACCCACTGCAGGAAGCCTTTTCTATTCAGCTGATCTCTCCGGTCAGCTGGGAGACCATCCCTAACACCAGGTGAGAAGAGGGGAGGGCAACCCTTGGATTAAGCCAGGGGAGGCTTTCACGGGGAGGGAGATGTTTCACGGGCAGAGCCCTGAAGGGAGGTCAGGCCATTGCTCCATCTCGTCCAGTGCCCCCCACCTTCCTTTGTGGATCGTGGAGATCCTCTCCAGAAGCCCAGAGAGAGCTCAGAGGCTCATCGCATGAGAACGGCCGACAGGCCCCCTACCAAAAGGGGAGACCCACAGAGAGAAAGGCAGCTTACCCCCCCCAGTTTTGGAGAAGTGTATACAGGTGGTCCTCGCCTTACAACTATTCATTTAGTGACTGTTCAGAGTTACAACAGCACTGAAAAAAAGTGACAGGACTTATTTTCACAATTATGACTATTGCGGCATCCCCCGTAGTCGCATGATCAAACTTCGGACGCTTGGCAACTCTCGTATTTATGACGGTCGCCATGTCCAAGGGGGGGGGGTCACGTAATCCCCTTTTGAGACCTGACAAAGTTGATGGAGGAAGCCGGATTCACTTAACGACCAGGTTACTCACTTAACAACTGGCAGTTCTATTGCTAAGTACCCCACCTTCCACCCTAAAGACGGGCCTGTTCCTTCTTCTGCACAGGGGAGGTGGGAGGACGCACAACATTGAACACAGTGTGTGGTGCACAAAACTTGCTTTCTATATAAATCAGTCACTGCAATTATTGGTGTGTCTTACAATCGCCTAAACTCCGATGGAACTGTTTGGTCCAGGAAATCCTTCTTACAACCAATCACTGACCCATTACACACATCACACTAAGCCACAAGCTGTTGTTGTCAGTGCAGGTAGTTCTCAACTTACAACTATCCATTTAGTGACCGTTCAGAGTGACGATAGCACTGAAAAAAGTGACTTAGGGCCATTTTTCACACCGTACGACCGTTCCAGTGCCCCCACGGTCACATGATTCGGACACTTGGCAACTGACTCACATTTATGACGGTTGCAGCGTCCCGGAGGGGTCACGCGATCCCCTTTTGCGACCCTCCGGCAAGCAAAATCAATGGAGGAAGCCAGATTCACTTAACAACCAGGTTACTTAACAACTGCAGCAATTCACTTAGCCATTGTGGCAAGACAAGTTATCGAATAAGGCAAAAGTCACTCAACAAATGTCTCACTTAGCAACGGAAACTGGGCTCTGCTGTGATCGTAAGTCGAGGACTATCTGTATCTATGACCGTCACAGTGTCCTGGGGTTCACGCGATCCCCTCTTGCAACCGTCAATGGGGCAAGCCGGATTCACTTAATAACCGGGTTACTAATGCGGCATTCACTTAGCCATTGTGGCAAGACAAGTTATCGAATAAGGCAAAAGTCACTCAACAAATGTCTCACTTAGCAACGGAAACTGGGCTCTGCTGTGATCGTAAGTCGAGGACTACCTGTATCTATGACCGTCACAGTGTCCTGGGGTTCATGCGATCCCCTTTTGCAACCGTCTGGCAAGCAAAGTCAATGGGGCAAGCCGGATTCACTTAATGACCGGGTTACTAACGTGACATTCACTTGGCCACTGTGGTGAGAAAATGGGGCAAAATTCACTTAACTGTCTCACTTAGCGACGGAAATTTGGGCTCAACTGGGCTCGTAAGTCGAGGACTATCTGTACGCAGCGGCCTTCCCTCCCACCCCCTCCTCCGCAGGATCGACCTGGAGGAGTGGGAGCACGTGACTTGCATGAAGACGGTGTCGCTGAAGAGCGAGGAGACGGTCTCCGGCCTGAAGGGCTACATCGCCGTCGGGACCTGCCTGATGCAGGGCGAAGAGGTCACCTGCAGGGGCCGGGTGAGACACCCCCCCTGGCTGGGTTGCCAAGCTTTTCCCTGCCCCTGTCCCCCCAGCTCCGTTCTTTGCTCCCAGTCCCCGTTGTGTGTCCCACACAGTTCAGAAGTTGGGCTAAAGAATCAGGGAGATGTAGAGTTGGGAGAGGGGATCTCTGAGCACGGGGGGGTCATCTAGTCCTTCCCCTGCTCAGGGTGGGATCCACTAGGCCAGGGTTTCTCAACCTGCGCTGCTTTAAGATGGGCAGACTTCAACTCCCAGAATTCCCCAGCCAGCAATTCTGGGAGTTGAAGTCCGCCCATCTTAAAGCGGCCCAGGTTGAGAAAATCTGCACTAGGCCTCTCTGATCAGGATCAGGTTTCCTTGCACGCCTATAAGCAGTCATATGGACACACACACACACAATTTTTGTGGCAGTCGTTGTCTTCATGGCCTTGCAGGTTATTTTCTGACTGTCAATCAGAATAGAGCTGGAAGGGACGTTGGAGTTCTTCTAGTCCAGCCCCCTGCCCAAGCAGGAGACAATCTCTTCTTAAAAGCCTCCAGTGATGGAGCACCCACAACCTCTGGTGGCAAGTGGTTCCACTGGTTAATTGTCCTCACTGTCAGGAAGCTTCTACTTAGTTCCAGGTTGCTTCTCTCCTTGATCGGTCTCCATCCGTTGCTTCTTCTGCCTTCAGGTGCTTTGGAGAATAGCTTGACTCCCTCATCTTTGTGGCCTAGCTCAGTGGTTCTCAACCTGTGGTCCATGGTCCCCGAGGGGGGGGGGTGCAACATCGTCACAGGGGGTCCACAAAGGCTTGAAGAAATATTAGGATTTAAATCTTAAGTCTCAGAGGTCTGTGGCCACAAAAAGTATTTAAAGGGAGTCTGTGGTGAAGGAAAGGTTGAGAATCCCTGGCTGGGCTGTGAGTAGTTTTATGGGGAGTCCGTTGTAACTATCAATGGTCACTGAGTGACCGCTCATAAGTCGAGGACTACCTGCAATCCAGTGGAGAGTGGGATTGCTCTCTTTGTCCTCCTCACCGGCCCCCTTTTGCGCAGATCCTGATCATGGACATCATTGAGGTGGTTCCTGAGCCGGGCCAGCCCCTCACCAAGAACAAGTTCAAGGTCCTGTACGAGAAGGAGCAGAAGGGGCCGGTCACCGCCCTCTGCCACTGCAACGGCTACCTGGTGTCGGCCATTGGCCAGAAGGTGAGTCGGTCAGAGACCCAGAGTAGCGGAGGAGGAGGAGGAAAAAGAGGACTGTGGGGTCCCTGGTGCTCTCTGAGCTGGATTGTTTTCTTGCAGATATTTCATGACCCAACTAATCAGTGTTAGAAGGGAGTGAGGCTGGGAGGGGGGAAACTTTCCGAATCTTTTGGACATTCTGTTCTAGCCTGACTATTGCAACCAGCATCTTTGTCAGAGTGTGCATAGTCTTATTGCGCAGGATAACCCAGGGGTAAATAGAATAAACAGTGGTCTATATTAAATGGTGGTTTATCTTACACTATCTGCAATATCATACACCAGGAGCAATCTACATACACGAGCTAATACGGCAGGATCCAACACACCACAGTTACAGCAGTAAATGGAAGAGAGAGAACATATTACCAGAGCCTTCCCTTTATACAAAGGCTCTTAAAGGGACACAGACCCTGCTGAGTCATTCCCATTAGCAGAGTCTTCCCTTTCATACAAGGCTCTTAAAGAGACCCAGACCCAGCTGGCTCTTAAAGAGACGCAGACCCTGCTGAGTCATTCCCATCATTACATCTTACATTTCATAAGCTGGTTAGCTGTTGAATCAATATCTTGACAATCTTTTAGTAAATGGACCTATTACTTCACCCAAAGGGAGTCGAGGGTCTTTCTTTCCTAACAGATCGGACTGGGGCAGGCCTGGCAGCCAGGTTGACCTTCCCCACCCACCCGCTTGTCTCCTCCCCCCCCCTTCGGCCGCAGATTTTCCTCTGGAGCCTGAAGGACAACGACCTGACCGGCATGGCCTTCATTGACACCCAGCTCTACATCCACCAGATGATCAGCGTGAAGAACTTCATCCTGGCCGCCGACGTCATGAAGAGCATCTCGCTGCTGCGCTACCAGGAGGAGAGCAAGACCCTCTCTCTCGTCAGCCGGGTGGGGACCCTGAGCAAGGCGGGGAGGGCTGTCCCCACCCCACCCCCCAGGCCACATCCCGGGCCTCTGCTGAGCTCCCCACCCCTCACTCTCTCTCTCTCTCTCTCCTTTCTCTCTGTCTCTCCTCTCTGTGTCTCTTTTTCTCTCTCTTTCTCTCTGTCTGTCTCTCTCTCTCTCTCTCTGTCTGTCTTTCTCTGTCTCCTCTTTCTCTCTCTCTGTCTCTCTTCTCTCTCTGTCTCTGTCTCTCTTTTTTCTCTTTCTGTCTCTGTCTCTCCTCTCTCTCTGTCTCTGTCTGTCTGTCTTTCTCTGTCTCTCTCTCTCTCTCTCTCTGTCTGTCTTTCTCTCTCTCCTCTTTCTCTCTCCCTCCCTCCCGCAGGATGCCAAGCCCCTGGAGGTCTACAGCGTGGACTTCATGGTGGACAACGCCCAGCTGGGATTCCTTGGTGGGTCCCAGAGGGGGTCTTGGGAAAGGATGGGGCAGCCTAGATCCAGGGACTTGGGTTCTCTCCAGTAGGCTGGTGTCTGCCCCCCCCAAAGCTGGGGAAGGGATACTGGGGAGCAGTGGGTGAAGAAGGGGGGCTTTGCAGCAGGGATCCACGCTGGTGCCTAAAGACACCGTGCTCCTTCCTGGATTTACCCAGGGAGCTGTGCGATCCCAGGAAGATATGTTATAAGTCCTCAACTTATAAGAGTTCATTTAGTGACAATGGCACTGAAAAAAGGGACTTTTTCTTTTGCAGTGTCTGACAGGGACCGCAACCTCCTGGTCTACATGTACCTGCCGGAAGGTGAGAACAAGCAAGGGAATTTATTATCCAATAATAATAATGAACATTATTATATTCTGACTCTGGGGGAGACCGATGGGCTGAGATGGGTCTCTGTTCTGGGGGGAGGGGGGGATTGGGGTCTGTTTCACTGGGGTCTCTGGAGATGCCCCGTCCTCCCCAGGTCAGGATCGTCCCAAAGGTGCTTTTTCTAAAAGGCAAATGACCTTTTCTTGTTTACGTCTCCTTGAAAACGTTTCGCTCCTCATCCAAGTTCAGTTGTTCAGTTCTAACCGACCGGTGGGGAAGTCAACTGGGTTGAGGAGAATACAAAGAGGAAAGAGTATAAATCTCGTTCCCCACCAGTCAGTTGGAACCGAAGAAGCTTCTTGGATGAGAAGCGAAACTTCTTCAAGGGAACAAAAAATCAAGAAAGTCCAGTTGCCTTTCGGTGAAAGTTTCGCTCCCTTTCCTGTCCCTGGGGATCCCCTCGGCCAGTACTCCCGGTGGAGCAGCGGCATTTGGGGGGGGCATTTGGGAGGGGGCTCCTCCTGGTTCCCGCCCTCCAGCAGCCCCCCGGGGCCTTGTGCTTCCTCCGCAGCGAAGGAGAGCTTTGGCGGGATGCGGCTTCTCCGCCGAGCGGACTTCCACGTGGGGGCCCACGTCAACGCTTTCTGGAGGACGCCGTGCCGGGGAGCCCTGGAAGGGCTGGCCAAGAAGACCAACGCCTGGGAGAACAAGCACATCACTTGGTTTGGTGAGCGGAGCGGCGCAGGGGACGCAGGGAGACCCAGAAGGGAGTGCTTTCCCCACCTTGTCCCATTCACACAACCTTCCTGTGTTAGCCCTGGAGAACCTTGCACCTTTGGGGGCGCAGGCAGTCTTTTATTGGGAGAGCAAGTTCTGTGGAAGGGTTTCCAGATTAGAATGTCGGTGGTTTTCTTGCAGAAGTTTGCATTACCCAACTAGGGAACATCATCAATGCTGGAAGGGAGTGGGGTTCATGGAGAGGAGGAGGAGGATTGTGGGAGTCCTGGATGCTGTCTGAGCTGGGTGGTTTTCTTGCAGACCTTTCATCACCCAAGTAGGTAACATCATCAGTGAATCAGCATTTGTTGGGTCATGAAACGTCTGCAAGAAAACTATCAAGCTCAGAGAGCACCAAGGACCCCACAGTTCTCCTCCTCCTCCTCCTCCTCCTCCTCCTCCTCCTCCTCCTCCTCCTCCTGCAAATTCTCCTCCCTTCCAACACTGAAGATGTTACCTAGTTAGGTAATAAAATCTCTGCAAGAAAAAACCACCAAGCTCAGAGAGCACCAAGGACCCCCAGTTCCTCCTCCCTCCTCCCCCTCCCCCCTCCCCCTCCTCCCCCTCCTCCCCCCCAAATCCTCCCCCTTCTAGCACTGATGATGTTACCTGGTTGGCTATTGAAACATCTGCAAGAAAACATCCAAGCTCAGCACCAAGGACCCCTCATTTCAACCCTGAGCTAAAAAGATTCTCCTTTATCGGTATCTGCATTGATTAAGCCCTCTACTTAATAGCTGTAATTTAGACCACAATTTCGGTCATTAAGTTCATGACAGTTGTAAAGCAGGTCACCCTCTGACTGCCACCCGATTTGACAATATTCTTGCAGCGGTTAAGTGAGCGCGGCGGTCATAAAGCCAACGCTGCTGTCACTAAGCGAACCCATTGTTATGGGGCAAGGAATAAATGCCAGTTTCTGGCAAAAAAAATAAAATAAAATTGGTTAAATCCTAGTCGTGTGACTGGAGGACGCTGCAAATGGCTGTAAAGGCAATCTGGTTGATGCAGTCACGGGTGGCCGCGGTGAGGAGGGACGGACATTGGAACCTGGATCCCAGGTCCTCAGTCCCGTTTTGGGGATTAGTCGTAACTGCAAACGGTTGCTAAAGGGACAGGTCGTAAGTCCAGGACTACCTGTACAGAGGGGGGGGGGGGAAGAGCTTGCCCTGTCAGGGGCAGGATGCTGTCCCGAGTCCTGGACGGGTCTGCTTCTCCTTCTGCAGCCACTCTGGACGGAGGCATGGGGCTGCTGCTGCCCATGCAGGAGAAGACCTACCGCCGGCTCCTGATGTTGCAGAACGCGCTGACTTCCATGCTGCCCCACCACGCGGGACTCAACCCTCGGGCCTTCAGGTACCCCCTCCCAGGGGGCGGGGGGGACGGGCCCCCGAAGGCCGCGGGGCGGGCAGCCTCGGCCCCCGGCAGCCTCACCTCCTGCCCTCCTCCGTTCTAGGATGCTGCACGTGGACCGGCGCATCCTGCAGAACGCTGTCCGGAACATTCTGGACGGGGAGCTGCTGAACCGCTACCTCTACCTGAGCACCATGGAGCGCAGCGAGCTGGCCAAGAAAATCGGCACCACGCCGGACATTGTGAGCAGCGGGAGGGAGGGGGGGAGGGAGGGAGGGAGGGCAGACAGACCCCCCTCCCCCTCTTGGGAGGTGGAACTTTGGCTGAAGGCAGCCGAAATGGGGCAGCTCAAAACGAGATGACAATAAGAACCACAACAATAATAACAATTTCCTGACTTTACAACAAAACCACCTTACTTGGAACTGCCTTATACATACTCAGACGCTGCCTGAACAGCTCTCGGACCCTTGGTTGGGACTTGAACTGTTAAGCTTTTACCAGTCCCAGACCGCGAATCGATCAAAAAATAATAATAATATCAAGAGAGGACCCCGGGTGTAGAGGACAGTCATATATGCGTTAAGTTGTCCCGTGCTTAGTTGGCGGAGAGTTGTCCGAATTCCAGGGATAGGAAGGCCACGTCGTGTCCCTAGGAGAGCTGGGGGAAGCCCACCCACCCCCTCTCTCTCTCACTCACACTTTCCAAGGGGCCATATCTACCCTAGGCTCAGCTTCCCCTCTTCTTTTGCCCCTTCCCGGCTTGTCCCAAAGATGCTTTTTTTTCAGGAGGCAACTGGACTTTCTTGTTTTTCTTCTGAAGACGTTTCGCTTCTCATCCCAGAAGCTTCTTCAGCTCTGACTGGATGGTGGGGAAGGGAAGGATTTATACTCCTTGCAGACAGCCGGTCATTTGCCTTCTTTTAGAGGGTCGTTGAGGCCACTTGGAGGTTGACCTGTGTCCTCGGGGTCACCTGAGTGGTGCAAATGGCTGTGGAGCCTTTTTTGGAACTGCTGAAAGGACTGTGTGGTAGACTGGAGATAGAGGATGCCGTATCCCCCCCCCATGAGAGGGCTGTTCAATTTCGGCCTCTTTGACCCCTCTTTCAAACCAGCGGTCCTCTCTGTCTAAAACGTGGACTTTGCCCCATCTTTGAAAGAGTGACCTTTGTCTTTGAAAGGCAGACGGAGGTGCTGAATCTTGTCCTGATGGGTTTGTTCTCCTATGTTGTGCCAGGCGTTTATGAAGGGGTTGTTTTGTTTCCCCAATGTACACTCTAAAACAGGGGTGGGCAACCTTGGCTCTTTTATGACTGGTGGACTTCAACTCCCAGAATTCCTCAGCCAGCCAGGCTGAGGGGAAAGGGAGAGGTTTCCAAGCTGAGCCATGCTGGCTCAGGAATTCTGGGAGTTGAAGTCCACCAGTCATGAGCGGAGGCCTGGGGGGTTGGGTGGGGCCTCGAGGGGGGTGGGGTAGGTGGCGACCGTTATGCGCAGTATAGCTCTGGGCGCGGCGCGTTGCCTGATCCACAGGGGGGGATCGGCTGGGGGTGCGGATCCGCGGTTGCGCCGGGTGCTGGGGGACCAGTTAGGAAGGCGTAGAACGACGGGGGGCGGGCAACGGCTGGGGGGTGGGGTAAGGGGGGGCGCCTGCCGGTGGAGTCGCCTCGGAGTTCGGGGGGGGTGGTTGGGGGGGTGCTGCGGGGGGCGGGTCTGTTAGGGGGGGGCCACAGTTCCCCCATGGTGGCTCAGGAATTCTGGGAGTTGAAGTCCACCAGTCATGAGGGGGCCACAGTTCCCCCATGCTGGCTCAGGAATTCTGGGAGTTGAAGTCCACCAGTCATGAGGGGGCCACAGTTCCCCCATGCTGGCTCAGGAATTCTGGGAGTTGAAGTCCACCAGTCATGAGGGGGCCATAGTCCCCCCATGCTGGCTCAGGAATTCTGGGAGTTGAAGTCCACGAGACATGAAGGGGCCACAGTTCCCCCATGCTGGCTCAGGAATTCTGGGAGTTGAAGTCCACGAGACATGAAGGGGCCATAGTTCCCCCATGCTGGCTCAGGAATTCTGGGAGTTGAAGTCCACGAGTCATAAAGGGGGCTATAGTTCCCCATGCTGGCTCAGGAATTCTGGGAGTTTTGAAAAAAAAAGTCCACGAGTCATGAGGGGGCTATAGTTCCCCCATGCTGGCTCAGGAATTCTGGGAGTTGAAGTCCGCCAGTCATGAGGGGGCCACAGTTCCCCCATGCTGGCTCAGGAATTCTGGGAGTTGAAGTCCACCAGTCATGAGGGGGCCACAGTTCCCCCATGCTGGCTCAGGAATTCTGGGAGTTGAAGTCCACGAGTCATAAAAGAGCCCAGGTTGCCCACCCCTGCTCTAAAAGAATGCAAATGACCAGCTGTCTGCAAGCAGTATAAATCCTTCCATTCCTCACCATCCAGTCAGAGCCGAAGAAGCTTCTTGGATGAGAAGCGAAACGTCTTCAAGGACAGCCAATTAAGTCCAGTTGCCTCCAGAAAAAAGCACCTTTGGGACAGCCATGACCTGGATGACGGAGAACCTCCGTAGACATCCCAGCTTCCTCACATCATCTTCTTCCCCCCCCCCCAACAGATCCTGGAAGACCTGCTAGAGATTGATCGCGTCACCGCCCATTTCTAGGGCGTCCCGTCTTCGCTGCAATGGAGGCGTTTCGACGTGCCCCATCTTCTCCCCACGTTGCCGCATTCCTTGTTGTGTTTGGTGTTTGTTTTTGATACAAAACCGTCCATATGAGATTTGTATAAAAGGTTAAGGATTTGTAAAGAAATGACAAAGTGGTGGTGACTGGTCTGTTGCTTGGGGAGGGAATTAAGGGCTGGGGGGGGGGTCTCTCATGAATACCAGTTTGTGGCGGGCGGAGGGGGAGTAACAGAGACCCCCCTGATCTAAATCTGCCCTCGAGGGAGGAAGTGGTTCCAGGGAAGGAAGGAAAGAATCTCCATTCTGTCCCCAAACATGCTTTTGCAAAAGGAAGCTGGCCTTTCTTTTGTCCTTGAAGACGTTTTGCTTCTCCTCCGAGAAGCTTCCTCCGTTCTGGCTGAATGGAAGGATTTTATCTTCTTTCTATATTCATCCAGAACTGAAGAAGCTTCTTGGAGGAGCAGAAGCGAAAGGTCTTTTGAGGAAAAACAAGAAAAGTCCAGCTGCCTTTGGGACAACCACGATCTGGAGGACGGTAGAATCTCTGTAAGACAATCTCGATTCTGGGTTTCTGACTGGAATTAATTCTTCATTTGGAACCTGGACAGGCAGCCATTTGCATTCTCCTCCTTGTTGCTGGGGGGGGGGGGGCTGAGCACTCGCTTTCCCTCAAGGAGCAGCCGGACAGTCGGACGACCAGGTTACACAAAGCCCATATTGCTTTGGTCCAAGAGTGGGAAGGGGCTGATGGGCCCAATGGGCAGGGATGCTGTTAAGACTGGTGACTGTGGTCCATAACCTCTAAGGCAGAGTTAGCCAACCTTGCCCACTTTGAAGACCTGCGGACTTCAACTTCCAGAATCCCCAGCCCGGGGAATTCTGGGAGTTGAAGTCCGCCGGTCTTAAAGCAGCCATGATTGGACACCCCAAGGCCTATTGAGGTGCCACATGGCAAGTGACAGGGACTAAATCAGGAACAGGCTGTCCTTGGAGTTGGGGGTCACCGGAGCAGTGGGTCTTGCCCCTCAAAAGAGTGGGCATGGCCTCCCTTCTGCCCAGGCAGCAAGTAGAACGCTCCCAGCGCCTGGCACGCTGCGTTGCCAGGCGGGTTTTCATCTCTTTTTTTCCAAAGCCTGTTTGAAAAGCAGCATGGTGATGAAACGGATTCCTCTCAAGGGCTGACCGCTTCACTGGACAAGGATGTGGGCCTGGGGGCAGCTGTACCCATAGCCCACCTCCCCCTAAAGAATTGGACCCTCTGCGGAAACCACATTTGGCACGCCTGGCTCGGCTGAAGCCTGTCCAATAAACTGGGGTAGGGCCTGAAACTGCCAGCATTGCAGATTCCTAGGGGAAGGGGAAGCCCTCTGTGCAGGCAAGGGCAGTTGGTCCCGGGGCTGGGGGGGGGGGAATGTGCTTTTGCTCCCATCATTTGCGCAAAAAGCCATTTAATCACACAATGGCAAAAGAGTTGCAGGGCATGAAGGGTCCCGGGTGCCCTCTGAGCTGGGTGGTTTCCTTGCAAGCGTTTCATGACCCAACTAGGCAACACCATCAGTGCTGGAAGGGAGGGGTGTGTGGAGAGGAGGAGGAGGAGGATGGTTGGGGTCCTGGGTGCTCTCTGAGCTGGGTGGTTTCCTTGCAGACGTCTCATGACCCAACTAGGGAACATCATCAATGTTAGAAGGGAGGGGTATGTGGAGGAGGAGGAACTCCTTAGTGCTCTCTGAGCTTGGCTGTTTTCTTCCAGACATTTCATTACCCAACTAGGTAACATCATCAGTGCTAAAAGGGAATAGGGTATGTAGAGGAGGAGGAGAGCTGTGGGGTCCTTGGTGCTCTCTGAGCTTGCCTGTTTTCTTGAAGATATTTCATAACCCAACTAGGGAACATCATCAGTGCTAGAAAGTGCAGACCCCACTCCTTGCTAGCACTGAGGCTATTATTACCTAGGTGGGCAATGAAATATCTGCAAGAAGGCAACCAAGGCACCCCCCAGTCCTCCTCCTCCTCCCCACAATCGCCTTTCCCTTCTAGCACTGACGACGTTACCTAGTTGGGTCATGAAACGTCTGCAAGGAAACCAACCAGCTCAGAGGGCACCAGGGACCCCCCACTTCAACCCTGAGCTACAGAGATTCTCCTTTGTTGGGTAGTTGCAGGAAAGCAGGCCAGGAAGAGCTTTTAAGCTTTTTTAATGCAGCTACAACAGGAAACCTTCCTCGTCCTGTGGGGCTCAGGAGCCTAGCTAGGTACAGAGTTGATCCAGCGTTACTCCAGAGAGCTGGGGGGGCCATGTGGTTTATCCCCCAACGCCCACCCCTCCGCTCCGCTTATGGGAAGGGTCCGGTTGGACCCCTTGCTCCCCACTGACCGGCCTGAGGGCCCCAAAGATTCCGCTGCCTCCCGCCATCCCCTAAAGCAGGGGGTCTTCCAACTCGGCCCTTTGATGACTTGTGGACTTCAACTCCCAGAATTCGCGTGCCTGGCTGAGGAATTCTGGGAGTTGGTCCACAAGTCATCAAAGGGCCGAGTTAGAAGACCCCTGCCTTAAAAGCAGAACAAAATGGGGAGTGGGCTCCAGAGAAACCCCTTCTCTGTGGATTCAGAAAGAAAAGAGCCCCCCCCCCCAGCTGCTCAAACAGCAGCACCGTTTCTGGCTGGTTCTTTTAAGTTAAATATGGCGAGTTGCCCCTTATTCAAGTTTCTGAACTAATTAAAAAAACAACCACCCCCCCTCAGTCAGGCTCTGTTCCAGGAAGAGGAGGGGGCTTCCTCGAATGCCCCCCCGCTTTGCCATGCAGAGCCAAGCGTCGGTTCCTCTGGAGGGAGCCCGCCGTCGGTGGGGGCGAGGGCCGCCCTGTGCTTGCCCGGCTGGGCACCCGGGCATCTTCTGGGCCTTTCCAGGATCAGGCCTGGAGTAATTCGTAGAGTTCCTCCTGTTCCTCACTGGGCTTCAAGAAGCCGACGTAAACCAGGAGTTGCAGCAAGGACCTGGTTAGCTTCATGGAGGTGACCTGCATCCTGGGGGGGGGGGGGAAGACAAGAGAGTGGGTGGGTGGTTTGGGAAAGAAGGGGTGGGGGAGTTAAAAGGGCAGGAGACCCACCCCCATTTTGGCACATGCAGAACTGCAGGCGGTCCTCGGCTTGCTCACTCCACTTAGTGGAGTCACCACCAGACCAGAAAACTACTTCCCACCCAGTTTACAAGTAGTCCTCCATTTACAACGGTTCATATATAGCGACTGTTCAAAGTTACGAGGTCACTGGAAAAAGGGACCTAGGACCGTTTTTCACGCTTAACGACCGTCGCTGCATCCCCCCAGGGTCAACGTGATCAAAATTCGGACGCTTGGCGACGGACTCCTATTTACGACGGTTAGGCGGCGTCCTGGATATATGTGTGTGTGTGTGTGTGTGTGACGTGATCCCCTTTGGTGACCTGATGAGCAATGGAGGAAGCCACATTTGCTGCCCAGCCGTGTGACTAATGCAGCGATTCGCTTAGCAGCTGGGGCGAGAAAGGTCATAAAGTGGGGTAAACCAATGTCTTCACAAACGTCTCACTTAACGACGGAAATTCTGGGCTCGGTTCCAGTCGTAAGTAGAGGACTACTTGCACTGAAGGGCCAACCTCTCTCCTCACCACCAGGGTAAGATGACCGGGTTTCGGGCCGCTCTGCAACCATCCACATTTTAATTTTTTTTTTATTGATTAAACTTATATATCACCCATCTCACTGTTTGGGGTGACTCTCTAAAGCAGCAGTGTCCAAACTTAAGACCCGCGGACTTCAACTCCCAGAATTCTCCAGCCAGCAAATGCTGGCTGGGGAATTCTGGGAGTTGAAGTCCACGGGTCTTCAAGTGGCCTAGTTGGGAACCCCCCCCTCCTGCTCTGGGCAGCCTCTTCCGGCAGCACCCCTCAATCAGCTGGTTGCAATTTATGAGATCCTCAAAAGCGACCCCCAGCTAACGATAGGTTCACTTAACGACGGCTGTGAAAAGTGTCCTAGCTCGCTTTTCGACTCGTCGCATGGGACTATACTTGACCGGCTCCGTTAGGGCTGTTAAGCCGAGGCCTACCTGTCCTTTACCCTTACCTGAGAGTAAACTCGAACACAAGGCTGTCCCAAAAAGCACGGATCCAGCGGACGAGGAAGAAGTTGGCCAGGACGCCGGACCTCTGGCTGACCGTGCGGCTCCAGCATTTCACAGCGCTGAGGAGGGGAGACAGACAGACATAGGGTCTCCTGTCTGAGCAGGGGGCTGGACTAGAAGACCTCCAAGGTCCCTTCCAGCTCTATTCCAATTGAACTACTGTCTGAAATGGTACAGGGTCTCCTGCTTGAGCAGGGGGTTGGACTAGAAGACCTCAAGGGTCCCTTCCAATTCTGTTAATTAACCAGTGGAACGGCTTGCCTTCAGAATTTGTGGGTGCTCCATCACTGGAGGTTTTCAAGAAGAGATTGGAGAACCATTTGTCTGGAATGGTATACGGTCTCTTGCTTGAGAAGGGGAGTTGGACTAGAAGACCTCCAGGGTCCCTTCCAACTCTGTCATTCTGTTCTGTGGGAAGAGAGTGTCTGGGGGGGGTGGGCAGGCAACCACAGCCTCCCCCCTCTTTTCTCTGGCCTGTTTGCCCCTTCTTCCCATGGAGATAGGAGCAATTTCAACCAAACTTCCCAGGCTCGCCCTACGGGATCCAACTTCTGGCCCCCAGACCCCTCTCCCAGGGTTTCCTAGGGGTCTTCGCTGCCCCAAACTGCACCCCCTCTCCGTCGAAGAGAGGAGATGGCTGGCTCTACGTGCAATCAAAATGGCCTCTTGGGCAAATGCTCCCCCAGCCAGATAACTTGTAATTCTATTTAAGTTCTTGAAAGTGTCCCAGGAGTCACTTCACCAAGGGAGGAATCACTGATGTGGCATCTGCTAATAGCAAAGATCCTCTCAAATAAAAGTTATGCGAAACTTTAGAACAGTATTTCTCAACCTTGGCAGCTTGAAGATGGGTGGACCTCAACTCCCAGAATTCCCCAGCCAGCTTAAAGATGGGTGAACTTCAACTCCCAGAATTCCCCAGCCAGCTTCCTGTTTAAAGATGGGTGGACTTCAACTCCCAGAATTCCCCAGCCAGCTTCCGGCTGGAAGATGGGTGGACGTCAACTCCCAGAATTCCCTAGCCAGCTTCCGGCTGGAAGATGGGTGGACTTCAACTCCCAGAATTCCCCAGCCAGTGAGGGTTGACCAACATTCAAACAAGAACAGATGTGGCTAGACTACTTTATCGCATTGTTGTAACTTTCTTAATAGAGAAGTAGCTTTCTTAATAGACGGTGGGAATGTGGTAGATGTAATATATCTTGACTTCAGCCAAGTGGAAAAAAATAGCTTCCCAAGTGGGAAAAAAAAAATAGCCGGCTGGGGAATTCTGGGAGTTGAAGTCCACCCATCTTCAAGCCGGCAAGATGGAGAGACGCTGCTTCTGTCCACGGCTTGTGGCTCGCACCTTCTGGCCATGAGGTAGTAGCGATCCACAGGAGCCCCCAGGGCCAGGTTGATGCTCCGCACGGTGTTGATGTTCCGGAAGACGAGCAGCATGGAGCGGGGCAGGTCCCTCAGCACCCGCATGATGTGGTCGAAGTGGTGCTTAGCCATGTCACGCATGTAGGCCGTCTCCGCTTGGTTCAGTACGTTGGACATGGCCAGCTCTGCCATGTTGATGGGCCGCTGGAGCAGCATCTCGCAGAAGAGGAAGTAATCCTGGGCTGGGGCGGGGGGGACGAAGGGGCAGTCAGGAATGGAGACCCCCCCTCACCGGCCAGAAAGGAACTCAGGGGCAATTGGAAATGGGTTGCAAGCGAGGGGTCCCTGGTGCTCTCTCAGCCTGGTGGTTTCTTTGTAGACATTTCATTACCTGAGTAGGTAACAGCATCAGTGCTACAAGGGAGTAGGATTTGCGAGGAGGAGTAGGAGAACAACTCTGGGGTCCCTGGTGCTCTTTGAGCCTGGTTTTCTTGCAGATGATTCATGATCGAACTAGGTAACATCATCAGTACTTGAAGGGAGTGAGGTTTTGGAGGAGGAGGAGGAGGAGGAGGAGGGGGAGGAGGAGGAGGGGGACTACAGCATCCTCAGTGCTTGGTTTGATTTCTTGCAGACCTTTCATTACCATAATAGGTAATAGTAGTGTTACAAAGGAGTGTTAGAAGCAACCCCCCCCCCTTCTAGCACTGATGATGTTCCCTGGTTGGGTCATGAAACGTCTGCAAGGAAACCACCCAGCTCAGAGAGCACCAGGGACCCCACAGTCCTCTCCTCCTCCTCCCTTTCTCCTTCTCCTCCACTCCAAACACCCACTCCCTTCTAGCACTGATGATGTTACCTAGTTGGGTCATGAAACGTCTGCAAGGAAACCACCCGGCTCAGAGAGCACCCAGGACCCCCCAGTTCAATCCCAAGCTACAAATATTCTCCTTTATGACTCGCAAGCAGGGCAGCCAATTCAGAAGTGCGGATTCTTGCCCCCCCACACACACATCCCAATTCCCCCAGAACAGCGGGATCCTCTCCTCTTGGGCAAAGCCATTTCTGGATGCACCACAAGAAACCCAGCCGGATCTTCACCCCGACGGGATCCACCCGATGCCTCTTCCCCAACCAAGCCCAGTGAATCCCCCTTTTACAGACGCCCCCGCCCCCTCCTCACCTTTCACGCCCAGCTGCTGGGAGTGGAGCCGCATGGAGGGGTCGTCCCGCAGGATGAGGGCGCGCCAGAGCTTACACAAAGCTCCTCGTTCCCTGGGGGGGGGGAGCACAGAGAAGAGCTGTCGGCAAGGGGAGGGAAGGAGGCGACACAGCTGCAGGTTGTCCTCAAGTTATGACGGCAATTGGGAGCGGAATATTCCCCCCCTCCAGGACTGACGCAGTCTTAAAGCATGTCAGGCGACCACATTCCTCAGCAATGACAATCCCTGGAGACCCTGTTGCCGTTGTTCAGTGCCACCTCCTCACAACCTGGCAGGAGGGTTGCCAGTCCCCCGTGGATGGCAAGCATCCTGGCGGGCAGGTAAGTCCAGAGACGACCACCAGCCCGGAATTCGCCTGGCTAAGCAAGACAGTCTCTGAGTTGAGTTTTACCCCGTTTTTCTCGCCACGGTTACTAAGCGAATCACTGCCGTTGTTAACTTAGTAACCCGGGGATTACGTGGACCTGGCTTCCCCGTTGACTCTGCTTGTCAGAAGGTCACAAAAGGGGATTACATGATTCCGGGACAAAGCAACAGTCATAAATGCGAGTCAGTGGCCAAGCGGCCGAATTCTGACCACGTGGGTTGCTGCAACCGTCATTAAGTGTGAAAAACGGACGTAAGTCCCCTTTTTCAGTGCCATTGCTGCTTCAAACAGTCACTAAGTGAAACGTCAGTGGGGGACGGCCTGAGGCTGCTACTCAGGGGGTGCTTGTACACCAAAGGGGATGCTGCTGCCTCACACACACACACACACACACACACACACACACACACAGAGCCCGATCCTTACTTCTCGCGAAGAACCTCGTACAGGCCGTGATCCAGGAGAACCAGCTGCGCTTTGCCATCTGGGCCCTTCTGCACCAGCACTGCAAGACAGGAATGAGGAACGAGGGGGGGTGAGGGCAGCCCAATGCGGTCCTGTCTGGAAATGAAGCATTCCCCCCCCCCAGTTCACCCCCCCCAGGAAATTCCCTTTAAAGCCTGCCTGGCTCCCCATCCGTCCAGGCTCCTCGGTCCGGTTCTGTGTAATGTCAACGCTGCTAACATCGGATGTTCTCGCTATGACAACATATGGAGATGCAGCCATTTTCCTTTACTTTATGTTTTACTCTTAGAGTTGGAGTTAGATGATACTGGGGGGGAGGAGGAGGAGGAATGTGCATGGGAGTTTAGTTAGACATAACAATACTGAACCTAGCGTGAGGATCAAGGTTGTTGAAATAAGAGATGATAAGAAATGGCGGGTTGGAGAACTGGAGGGAAAGCCTGCATTTCAAGCTAATTGGGGAATGTGATTTATGACAATTGGAGGAGGGAATTGTGCTTTGATGCTATGTGTTCAGGGGAGGGGAACTCAGTTTTTGGCTTTGCCTATGTACGTGACGATGCTATTACTCGAATAAAGATTCTTTAAGGTAAACAATGCCTCGAAGTTCTTTGAAGAGTTTCATCTGTCGGAACCAGGACATGTAAAGCTGAGCAAGCTGCCTCTGTGCAGGGTCTCCCCTAGAGACCCCTGTGCAGGGTCTCCCCTAAAGTAGCTGCTTTTCCATCCCTTCGCTTCCCACTGTCCACACCCAGCTCGAGAATTCAAATAAAAACCGCAGGTTCGTTCCGTTTCTGAAAAGCTTACGTTTTATTGAACACACTGCGTGGTTTTGTCAAAGCAAAACTAACTCTCGGGTTCCCAAAACACCAATTCATAGACTTAAGCGATAGTTTTGCCGGCCAAACGGCCAGCGTCTTACGTAATCCCTATCAACAAGTTCACTTGGTGATGGGAACCGTCCGCTTCAAATCCACACCTGTTCTGGTGTCCTTGAAAGGGTTTCAGGCTCTCGTGGTCCTCAGCTGAATCGAAGAAGTTTCGTTTCTCCATCTCCCCACTTGAAAGCAACACCTCCCACCCCCTTGATCTAAAGGCAAGTTGAAATGCAGAGGCACGTAGCAGCCAAAGGTTCGTCCTTGACATCCACTCTGTTTCATTTTTCTTTCAATGCACACCCTTCTGCTCCCCTGGGGCTGACCTTCCCCCCCCCCAGATGTTCAGGCAGTAAGGGTGGGGTGCAGTCATGAGGAATCTCAGAATCTGCCTGGACAGAGTGAGCGGGCCTTGGTGCTCTCCGAGCTTGGTGGTTTTCTTGCAGACGTTTCGTGACTCAACTAGGGAACATCATCAGTACTAAAAGGAAAGGGGTTTGCAGGGAGGAGGAGGAGGACTGTGGGGTCCCTTGGTTGACGTTTCGTGACTCAACTAGATGACATCACCATGATATGATGATGAACCTCGCCCCCCCCTTCTTGCACTGATGTTGCCTAGTTGGGTCGTGAAACATCTGCAAGGAAACCGCCAAGCTCAGAGAGCACCAAGGACCCCACAGTCCTTCCTTCCTTCCTTCCTTCCTTCCTTCCTTCCTTCCTTCCTTCCTTCCTTCCTCTCCTCTCCTCTCCTCTTCCTCCCTTCTAGCACTGATGATGTTACCTAGTTGGGTCATGAAATGTCTGCAAGGAAACCGCCCAGCTCAGAGAGCACCGAGCCCTCATTTCAACCCCGAGCTACAAAGATTCTCCTTCATTGGAAAGCGAGTCTCTGCATTCAGCCTGGCCAGTTCGCACAAGCGTCTCCACCAGAGAGTCCCCGGATTCACACACCAAACTAATGAGGATCCTGCCAGCTGACCTGATCCCCCAACTAGCTCCCCACCTCCCAGCTCCACTGGGTGTCGGAGCATCCACTGGCGCAGCCCACGGCTTCCCATTCAGCCTTTGGGGCTTCGATTCCTTGGCTCTAAATATAAATGGGGCATTGTATCCTTCCCTCAGGGTGACAGCGAGGTCCCACGTCCAACTGTACCTCACATCGTGACCGACGGTAAGCTGAGGGCATTTAGTGGTGGAGTTTCTGATTTTTTCCCCTATAAACCATGCTGTGCTTTAATGGTTAAATGGCCAAGGCAGGGGTATTTGAACCTAGTTCACTTAGCATTCCATATATATATATATTGCAAGTCCATGTATGATACGCCATAGGCTAAATGAAATAAATAAATCCTTGGTTCTCGGCGGTGTCTCCTACCGTTCCCGGGGTGAGGGTCTGCATGGATGAATCCGGTGAAGAAGATCTGCTCAGCAAACACCTTGATCAGCTTCTCTGCTGCCTGGAGGGAGGGAGGGAGGGAGGGAGGAGAGGGGTCTCTGAAAGGGGAGAAGGCGAAGGCCGTGGCTGCAGAAGGGACTTTGCTGAGATGGCTTCTCCCTCGAGAAGCAGGTCTCCTTGGGGGTCTCTGAGCTGGGTGGTTTTCCTGCAGATGTTTCATGACCCAACTAGGGAACATCATTACTAGAAGAGAGTGGGATTTGTGGAGAGGAGGAGGAAGAGGAGGAGGAGGACGATGACGACGGTGGGGTCCTTGGTGCTCTCTGAACTTGGTGGTTTTCCTGCAGACGTTTCATGACCCAACTAGGGAACATCATCAGTGCTAGAAGGGAGTGGGGTTTGCAGGGAGAAGGAGGAGGAGGACTGTGGGGTCCTTGGTGCTCTCTGAGCTGGGTGGTTTTCTTGCAGACGTTTCATGACCCAACTAGATAACATCATCAGTGCTAGAAGGGAGGAAGAGGAGGAGGGGGAGGAAGGAAGGAAGGAAGGAAGGAAGGAAGGAAGGAAGGAAGGAAGGAAGGAAGGAAGGAAGGAAGGAAGGAAGGAAGGAAGGAAGGAAGGAAGGAAGGAAGGAAGGAAGGAAGGACTGACTGTGGGGTCCCTGGTGCTCTCTGAGCTGGGTTGCCTTCTTGCAGACGTTTCATAACCCAACTAGGTAACATCATTAGGGCTGGCTAGGAGAGAAGCTGCGCAAGGCCCCCCCCCAAAGGACCCATCCGAGCCGATGATCCCCAACCAAACCAACCAGCTTCCCGGTGGCAGTCATGACCCAACGGTGATGTCCCACCTTCTCCGCCCCTCCCCCAGATCCCCCCAGAGACTCACGTCCTTGGGGCTCAAGTCTTGCCTCAGGAGCCCCTCCAGGTCGTTAATTTTGCAGGCTTCGTAGAAATCGGCCGTCAGGACCCGCTAAGCACAGGGAGAGAAGGGAGAAAAGGTTAGGAAAGGCACAGGAGCTTCCGTAGCACTGTGGTCAACGGGAAAGTCATCCACGGGGATAAATGCCACACGTGAGCAGAAGCCCCAGGCCCCAAATTGCAAAGTGGCCCCACAGCCTCAAATACAATCAGTCCTTGACTTAACGACCACTTGCTTAGTGTCCGTTTGAAGTTCTGATGGATGTAATTGCAGGGAGGGGGGGTTCCTACGACCCAGATCTGAACTGTTTGGGACCACTCAGCAACTGAGTTGCATGGATAGGATAGGATAGGATAGAATAAGAATAAGATGATAGGATAGAATAAGAATGGAATGGAATAGAATAGAAAATAAGGAATAGAATAGAATAGAACAGAACAATGGAACAGAACAGATGGAACAGAACAGAAGGAATGAAGAATAGAATAAAATAGAATAGAATAGAACAGAATAGAATAGAATAGAAAAAAGGAATAGAACAGAACAGAATAGAAAATAGAAGGAATAGAATAGAACAGAACAGAATAGTATAGAATAGAATAGAATAGAAGCTGGAAGGGACCCTGGAGGTCTTCTAGTCCAGCCCCCTGCTCAAGCAGGAAAACCTAGACCGTCTAAGACAAGTTAAGCCACTTAAATTCCAACGTAAGTCCTCTAAAATTTACAAATATTCATTTGGCGACTGTTCAAAGTTAAGACAGCACTGAAAAAAAGCGAGTCATGGTGGTTTTTCAAACATGAATCCTGCAAGTTCGCTCGATCCAAATTCGGACGCTTGGCCACCAATTCACATTTATGACGGCCGCAGCGTCCCGGGGTTCTTAGGATTCCCCTTTGGCAGCCTTCCGCCCAGCAAAGTCGACGGGGGAACCCGGAGTCACTTAACCACCGGGTTACCAAATGAACAACTGCAGTGATTCGCTTAACAACGGCGGCAAGAAAGGTCTTAAAATAGGGCAAAACGCACTTAACAACGGTCTCGCTTAGCAACAGAAATGCTGGGCTCCATTGTGGCCGTTGAGTTGAGGACTAGGGGTAATGCCTTCTCTGCATCCCCGGATTCCTGGGCACCGTTTTCCCATCTCAAGCTGAACCTCACAGGGAAGAGGCCTCGGGTGCCGGCCTCCGTCAGGTCCGAGTTGTCCAGCCTTCGCAACTTCACGCCTGGTGGACTTCAACTCTCAGGATTCCCCAGCCAGCCCTGGGGAAGGTGGGAGGAGAACTCCTGGGGACTGGCCCAGAGTCCCCCAGCTGGCCTTTGTGCCTCGCGAGGGACTAGAACTCGGAAGCTCCAGACGATTGGCCAAAGTAAATGTAGTGAGGTTCTACATTTAGGCAAGAAAAACCAAATGCACAGGTGTAGTATAGGTGGTTCCTTGCTCAATAGTAGCAACTGTGAGAGGGATCTCGGAGTCCTAGTGGACCATCACTTAAATAGGAGCCAGCCGTGTGCTGCAGCTGCCAAAAAGGCGAACACAGTGCTAGGCTGCATTAACAGAGGGACAGAATCAAGATCACATGAAGTGTTAATACCACTTTACAATGCCTTGGTAAGGCCACACTTGGAATACTGCATCCAGTTTTGGTCACCACGATGTAAAAAAGATGTTGAGACTCTAGAAAGAGTACAGAGAAGAGCAACAAAGATGATCAGGGGACTGGAGGCTAAAACATACAAGGAACGGCTGCTGGAATTGGGTATGTCTAGTTTAATGAAGAGAAGGACGAGGGGGGACGTGATAGCAGCGTTCCAATATATTGGGGGCTGCCCCAAAGAAGAGGGAGTCAAGCTATTCTCCAAAGCCCCTGAAGGCGGGACAAGAAGCAACGGATGGAAACTAACCAAGGAGAGAAGCAACCTGGAATTAAGGAGAAATTTCCTGACAGTGAGAACAATTAACCAGTGGAACAACCTGCCTCCAGAAGCGGTGAATGCTCCAACACTGGAAGTTTTTAAGAAGAGACTGGACAGCCATTTGTCCGAAATGGTATAGGGTTTCCTCCTCCTCCTCCTATTTTTTTTTATTTTTATTATTATTATTATTATTATTATTATTATTAAAGTCGCTTTCATGGCTAAGGCAGGACTTGAACTCACGACCTCCCTCCTTCTAGCCTGATGCTTTACCCACCGATTGAGCTCAATGGTAAGAAGGCCAAACACAATTCCAGCTTCCAATGTCAACGCAGCCCCCACCCACCCCGATGCTGCCCCCTTCAGCTCTGGGAGGGGAACGAAGGCCCTGGACCCGAACCCAGGGCAGCTTCCAAATCCGTTCACGTCACTCAAAAGGCGTCTCTGGGAACATCTCCCTGTTTCTCAATCAGATGCTGGGGGATTATGCAACCCTCTGCACAACACCTGTCCTCTCCCAGATGTTGACTTTCCCTCCCTGCAACCCCAGTAGCGTCCAGGGGAAGGCTTTGATGGATGATGGTTAACAGATGAATCAGATGGGAGGTGGCTGCATTGACAGGTGGACCTGCCTTTAGTGACCACTGAAAGTTATAACAGCATTGAAAAAAAGGGACTTATGACTGGTTTTTTTCCACACTTTTCCCTGTGATCACATGATCAAAATATGGACACTTGGCCACCGGCATGGATTTACGAGAGTGGTTAATTTTCTGTGTGTGTGTGTGTGTGTGACGTGATCACCCATTTGCAACCTTCCCGGGGGGGCCTTGCCTTGCTTAGCAAGATACGTTTTGGGGCTCAATTGCCAGCTGGGGAATTCTGCGCGTTGAAGTCCACGAGTCTTAAAAGCAGCCCAAAAGTTGGAGACACCCCCCCCGCCCCCGCTCTGAAAGAAAGACCACCCATTTTTGGCAGGAAAGAGCCCGGCGCTTTGACCCCTTCGAAGGGGGCACCGGACCCACCTTGCTGCTTTTCTCCTGGTGAATGCGAGGGACCACCACAAACCGGAAGTGCTTCAGCTCCTGGGCACAACGTTCCCCGTTGCGGCCTTCAATCTCAAAGTCCAGTTCCTGGGCCAGGGTCCCCTTCAGGTCCTGGAAGGAGATGGGGAGGAGAGAAAGCAGGCAGGGAGGGGGGGGGGTCAGGGTGCCAAACATTGCTGGGTACCACCCAGAGACCCCTAAGCAAGGAATGGAGACACTGTGTCCGTTCCTGGCGCATTTTGCAAACCAAGAGTCCTGGGCTATGGGGAAGACTTCTGGCAGCCGAACGGGCTTGGAGTTTCCACCAGAGGGAAGTGAGGAGAAGGGCAGCTCTGCCAGGGGGTTGGGCTAGAAGACCTCGAAGGTCCCTTCCAGTCCTATCAGTCTGTGATCCCTTTGGCAAAGGGTGCATGGACGCTCCTGGGGGAGACCCAGAACCTGTTCAGGAGCAGGAGACTGAATCGGAGATGTCCTAGGCCAGGGGTAGGCAACCTTGGCCCCCTCATGACTGGCGGACTTCAACTCCCAGAATTCCTGAGCCAGCCTGGCTCAGCTTGGAAACCTCTCCCTTTCCCCTCAGCATGGCTGGCTGAGGAATTCTGGGAGTTGAAGTCCACCAGTCATCAAAGGGCCAAGTTTGAAGACCCCCGCCTTAGACCCTCTCCTCATCAATTTTGCCAAAACTGTTCTGAACAGGCCGCCTTCAGTGTCGGGAGACACAAAGGGTCCTGACTCAGATACGGGGGGTCCCCCTTGCCACCAGAGTTGGGTGCCTAGAAGGGCAAGCAAGCCAAGGAATTTGGGGTGCTGCGGGGGGGGGGGTATGTAGGAGGCGGGTTCGAGAGCAGCTCTCTCAGGTCAGTGGCGAGAGACGCTGGGCCACACGGTACCTGCAAGACCCAGCCGAAGCCAAAACTGGGGTGCATCAGCTCCACGATCCACAGCAGGAACTCCAGGGTGCGGATGTCCCCGTCAAACCGGTCCCTCAGGTCGATGTACTGCACCTGCACGGGGGAGCCGGAGATGGTGACGCACCTCCTGGGGATGGGAGCAGCCCTAGAGGAGAGTCGTAGCCCAAAGGACCAGCGCCACACCTTCCCACCCCACAGGAAGCGAGGCCAGACCCCTAGAAGTCGGAAAAGAGGAAGACAACCTGCTGCTCTCTTAACTCCCAAGGGATGCTGGGAAGTGTAGTTCAGCCATTCCCGCACCCCTCTGATCCTTCAGGCTGGCACATCCCCGCTTCACCTGCCCTCCCAGACGCACCTTTACGGCCACCGGGGTGCCGTCATGAAGCCGAGCCCGGTGCACCTGGGCCAAGCTGGCAGCCGCGATGGGCTGGTAGTCAAACTCCAGGAACAGCTGGTCCGCTTTGGCGTTGAAGTCCTCCAGAAAGAGGTCGTCCACCTGCGGTCAGGAAGGGCCGGAAGAGACGGGGAGTGAGGGCCGTGCACGGAGGGGAGGAGTATGTGAGCCAACCCTCCCTCAGGAAGGGAGGGAGGGAGGGAGGGAGGGAGGGAAGGAAGGAAGGAAAGAAGGAAGGAAGGAAGGAAGGAAGGAAGGAAGGAAGGAAGGAAGGAAGGAAGGAAGGAAGGAAGGAAGGAAGGAAGGAAGGAAGGAAGGAAGGAAGGAAGGAAGGGCAAAGAGGGCGGAGCTACATCCGCAACTTATGACCGATGTCAGCTGTCACTTTATGCTTGCTGGGCTCCGCTGTTATGCAGTGACAGACTGCCGTGAACTGCAGGGATGGGGGACGGTTGGGGAATCGAAAGTAGAGGCTGAGCCACCTCGAGGAGCTGCCTCAAGGTCATCCAGCTGGAAGTAGGAGGCAGCCTCATACCAAGCTGGGCCATTATGAAAACACCTGGCATGGACTCCATCGGTTGCAGTGGGGTGGGCAGTGACAGTTGGGGGGGGGAGGAGAACTTAGGGATTTGGGGGCGCAATACTCAGGTCTGGCTACACTTGATCTCTAATTAAATACACATTTCTCAACAAATGGAGCCAAGGGTCGTTTCTATTTAGAGCAGGGGTCTCCAACCTTGGCCACTTTAAGACTTGTGGACTTCAATTCCCAGAATTCCTCAGCCAGCTTTGCTTTGCTGGCTAGGGAATTCTGGGAGTTGAAGTCCACAAGTCTTAAAGTGGCCATGGTTGAGGACCCCTGATTTAGAGGGTTAAGTTAAGGCCAGTCTGAGTTGTGGCCACTTGCTTAGCAGGTGTTCCAAGTTACGACAGACCTACCAGGAGGCTACAGGTAGTCCTCACCTTACGACCACAGTTGAGCCTAAGCTAAGCGAGGCAGCTATTGGGGCTTTGTCCCATATTGCGACTTTTCTTCCCACTGACTTTTGGAATATTTAAATTTAATATCTAAATTCCAGCGACAGATTCAAAATCTAATCAACGGCGAAAAAAGGAAATGAAGAAGCCGCAAGGAACTCTGGGATGTTTTCCCGATGTAGGAACAGAAGCCGCTTAGGTGGCTGCTAGTGGGAAACCAGAAGGCATGTCGCTTTCCTACTAAACCTCATCTCTCTCCCCCCCCTTCTTTGGGGCAGACGGCGGGCGACCCAAGGGAGAGCCCCTAAAAAAGTTGTTGAGACTCTAGAAAGAGCGCAGAGAAGAGCAACAAAGATGATTAGGGGACTGGAGGCTAAAACATATCAGGAACGGTTGCTGGAGTCAAGCTGTTCTCCAAAGCGCCTGAAGGCAGGACAAGAAGCAACGGGTGGAAACTAATCAAGGAGAGAAGCAACCTGGAACTAAGGAGAAACTTCCTGACAATTAACCAGTGGAACAACCTGCCTCCAGAAGCGGTGAATGCTCCAACACTGGAAGTTTTTAAGAAGAGACTGGACAGCCATTGTCGAAATGGTCAGGTTTCCTGCCTGAGCAGGGGGTTGGTCTAAGCAGGGCTTGTCAACGTGGGGTAAGGCGGAAACTTGTGGTACATTAACAAGTGGAGGTGGTAGCAGCCCTGCCAGTCCAAGGTGTAGTGAGGGAGGAAAGAGCAGTGCAGCAAGGACTTACAGTGAGAGAGTCCTCTGGAGCTGCAGTGGCTGGGGAGAGACAAAGGGCCCAGGCCAGTTCTGGCCACCCTCCTCCATGAGAAAGAGGGAGGAGATGGAGAGTGGAAGGATTCTTATGTGCTTTGTGACTTTGAAGTTTTGGGATTTGTGCAATGTGGGCTTGTGTTCTTATAGGAGTGTTTGGCAATTTCTTGTGGCTGATGGTGAGTGTATGTTAGCTTCATTGCCTGCTATGTTAGCTGTAAGTTTTGCTGCAAGGGATTTTGAAGTATTTTTCTCCTGAATGGATTTTGCCCTGTAGATTCCTTTACTATGAATGGAGCCATTTGGGGAGGCCTTAGCCGGCAGCCAATACTTACTACATTTTTTTTTCTTCTTACTTTCCTTTCTAGCCAGTAGCTAATTCTTAAAGGGGAATGTGCCTTTTTAAGCTAGTTCACTCAGCAGTTTGTCTTTTCGTTTCGGAGGCTTTTCCTTGTTTGATGAATATATGGAAGAGAAAAAATATGGGTTTTTTTCAAATTCTTCCTTCAGAAGGAGGTGGGCATGAGAAAGAGGGAGGCAGGGAAGAGGAGGGAGGAAGTCCTGCCTTAGCACTGGCCACCGCAGCACTGCCATTGACTTTACTTGTCAAAAAGGGCATCACATGACCCTGGACACTGTGACCATCATAAATATGGAACCAGTTGCCCAAGCATCCAAATATAAATCACAGACCCTGGGCATGGCAATGGTCATAAGTGTGAAATAAGTCATTTCAGTGCAATGCAACTTGAACAGGGTTTTTTTTTTTGGTCATCAAGTTTTTGACACCTTGCTAGGTGGGTACTCGAATATTGCCATATCCTAAAAGTGGTACAATCGGTGAAAAGGTTGAAAAGCCCTGGACTAGATGACCTTCAAGGTCCCTTCCAACTATTGTTATTATTATTATTAATTATTATTATTATTATTATTATTATTATGGAGGAAGACCTGGTGACCCCCCCAGGTCCCCGAGCACAGCAGAAGCAGTCCGTAGTTGCCTCACTCACCTCCGAGTATCCCCTCCTGAGCGCCTGGTCCTCCAAGGTGCGCAGCGTGTTGACGTACTCCTGGGGGAGGATGTGGGGGAAGGAACACAGGCCTTGGCCCAGCTTGATGTAGAGGCCCCCGTTCTGGATGGCCCCGAAGACGATGCTCTCGGCCGAGCGCTGGTGACAGCTGGACACGGCGGCCACGTACTCCGGGCTGTTCTGACCACAGGGAAGACGGGCGAGGGAGAGCAGGGGGTTAGATCCTTCCCAGCAGACCTGACCTCACGGCAGGTGGCAGCGTGGACACCTCCACTCCCAAGGATCTCCCCCCCTCCCCCCGCAGGCTATCCTGGGAGACTTCTGACCTTCCAGAGGAGAAGGATCTCTGAGTTGCCACCCTCCCCTGCCTGGATTATGAAGGTCCTAAGCCCGGGAGGGAAGTTGGATGTGCAACTGAGGATCAATTTCTCCTCCTCCTCCTCTCCCATTGCGGTGCCTTCCTCTCCTCCCTCTTCTGCACTAAGCAAAGACATGTGCTCAGACAAATACATCTACCAGGCCATACCCTTATGGAGTAAGCAACGACATTCCTCCTGTAAGGCAATGAAACTGCTGACATCGTGCAAGATAGGCCGAGCGTGAAAAGAGGGAAATTGTACACCCCGCAAGACAGGTGTGTGTGTGGAAGTCTCACTGCTGCTAACAGAGGGGGATATAACAAAGAATTACAAAATAACAGAGTTGGAAGGGACCTTGGAGGTCGCCTAATCTAACCGCCCCTGCTCAAGTAGGAAATCCTAGACCATGCTGGGCAAATGGCTATCCAACTTCCTCTTGAAAGCCTCCAGGGATGGAGCCCCCACAACTTCTGGTGGCAAGCTGTTCCACTGGTTAATTACACTAACGCTCAGGAAATTCCTCCTTAGTTCCAGGTCGCTTCTCTCCTTGATTCGTTTCCATCCGTTGCTTCTTCTCCTGCCTACAGGTGCTTTGTGTCATGGTTCCGATAGACCAGGGGTCTTCAAACTTGGCCCTTTGATGACTTGTGGACTTCACCTCCCAGAATTCCTCAGCCAGGCACAAAGTCTGGGAGTTGAAGTCCACAAGTCATCAAAGGGCCAAGTTTGACGACCCTTGCAATAGACAGAGACAAATAAAGCAGAACTCCGAGGCTTGCAAATTCCTCAAAGAACGTGTTTATTGATACCAAGAGTGTCGGCACTTCAAAAGTGAAACCAAGTCTGAAGAAATGCATAACGATTCCCCAATACAAAGTCAAAAACTCCCTCCCCTGAGGCTATGCAAGCAACTACATTTCCCCACACAGCTTGTTGGCTTTTCATGAAACGCCCAGCCCGCAGTCTCGGGAGTAGCCGATGACCTTGGTTCCCATGCGACACCTGGCCACCCCCCTTCCTCTGTGCTATGTGGCAACTAGGAATGAGAAGGCTGCTCCCGAGACTGCGGGCTGGGCGTTTCATGAAAAGCCGCCAACAAGCTGTATGGGGAAACATAGTTGCGTGCATGGCCTCAGGGCAGGGAGTTCTAGATTTGGAATTGGGGAATTGTTATGCATTTCTTCAGACTTGGTTTTGCTTTTGAAGTGCCGACACTCTCAGTATCAATAAACACGTTCTTTGAGGAATTTGCAGGCCTCGGAGTTCTGCTTTATTTGTCTCTGTCTATTTCAGGGGTCTTCAAACTTGGCCCTTTGATGACTCGTGGACTTCAACTCCCAGAATTCCTCAGCCAGGCACAGGAATTCTGGGAGTTGAAGTCCACGAATTATCAAAGGGCCATGTTTGAAGACCCCTGCGCGTCTAAAGACTTTAAAAGAGCGGTTTCAAAGCTTGACAAGCAACTGTACCTCATCCAGGCCTCGCAAGATGACGTGGTTCGTCCACCAGTAATCCAAGGAGATTTGGACTCCCAGCTGCAGGGACCTTCGGGAGAAGACGATCCAGACTCAGGACTGTCCCTCAGTGCCACCCCAGCCCTTGGGGAGAAACCCAGGAGGGTCCTTGGCAGACCCAGAAAGAAGCTCCTGCTGCTTTCCATGTGCCAGGGTAGCCCCACGGGGTTTGAAAGTCCCTGGGTCAGAGACCTCTCTGGAGCAGCTGGTGGCCAGGAGAGGACCCAAGAACCACCTGAGCTCAGAACTAGGGAGTTTCCAGCTTCCTTAGTACAGCTGGAGGTATCATGAGGTCCTCTAGACCAGTGGCCTTTTGGGCACCGAGGACCGGTTCCATGGAGACAGGTTTTTCCGCGGACTGGAGGGGGCGTGGTTTCTCAGGCTGCCTGCATCCCGCGGATGGGGCTTCACTTTTTGCGTGGAGCAGTTTCTGGCACGCTGTGGCCCGGTGCCGTTGCATGGACCCGGGGTTGGGGACCTCTGCTCTAGGCCTCTCCAGCTCGGCGGACTGGCAGAGGCGGCAGGGAACGGGTTGTTTCGCACACGCCTGCCACTTCCACAAACCCAGCTCCGAGTGCACGCGTGTGCTTGCCCGCCACTTCTGTGACCCGAGTTTGAACGGGCCACAACCTGGCACCGGGCCGCAGACCCTGGGTTGGGGACCCCTGCTCTAGTCCTACCCATTGCTGGTGGACCCACCGAAAAGCAGCAACATTTTGCAGTGATGGTTGGGCTGGCCTTTCTAAGGGGGGAGGCCGGGAGTCTCCACACCGCCTCCCTCCCCAGGAAAGGGCCAGGGACGCCTTGCGGTCGCCAGCCCACCTGACGAAGCGCACCACGCTGCCGGCCACCAACCGCATCTTCCTCCGGTCCTGCTTCTCGGCCAAGGCGTAGTAGATGCCCGTGGCCAGGGGAAGGGCCACCGCCGTCCCCAGAAAGGTCTTTTTCAGCAGCCCCCTCTGTCCAGTAGAGCTGCAGGGTGGGGGGAGAAAGACAACTGTCAATCAAGCAGAGAGGACCACCCCCACCTCACTACTACCACCCGCCTCTTCCTGCTAGCCCCGAGCGTTCGAGACCCGCGTGCTGCTGTGTGTCGGAGCGAGCTCCCGTCAGTGGCTCCAGCTCCTGCCCGTCTAGCATTCGAAAGGGGGCAAACACGAAAAGATAAATAGGTACCCATTTTGGGGGGCTCGTTAATGGGGACGTGAAAGGAGCCCCCAAACTGGGTGTCCCCTGGGCAACGGTGATGCCCCTGGCTAATCCTTTCGACCCGGAAGCCCCTCAGCGCTTCCAACACGGAAGGGGTGATACAGGCGGTCCTCGACTTACGACTGCAACCGAGCCCAAAATTTCCGCTGCTAAGCGAGACATTGTGCCAAGTGAGCTTTGCTCCGTTCTGTGACCTTCCTTGCCGCTCTTGTTAAGTGAATCACCGCAGATATTAATAAGTGAATCTGGCTTCCCCACTGCTTGTGAGGAGGTTGCAAAAGGGGAACACGTGACCTTATGGGACACGGCAACGGTCGTAAGTACGAGTCAGTGGCCAAGCAGCTGAATTTTGATCGCGGGACCCTGGGGATGCTGCAACGGTTGGATAAGATAACCTTTATTGTCATTTTTTTTTTACTGTGGGCACAACGGCGCACATCAAAAATGAAAATTAGTTGCCCGCTCTCAGAAGTTGTAACCTGAGTCCCGTTTTTTTAGCGCCGTTGTAACTCTGAATGGTCACTAAATGAACCGCTATAAGCCGAGGACTGCCCGGAGCAGCCCTGAGGACCCAAACCAACCAAGCAACCCCGCACGCTGCACAGGCCAGGAGGCCTCGCGCGGCCTAAGTCGGCCTGAATCCAGCCCAGCTCCTACCTGGCCGACTGGGCCTTGGTGCGCCACCGGCAGGGCGGAGGGACCAGCCAGGGGCTTCTCTTGCGCTGGAGCAGGTGCCGGTGGAAGCGGCAGACCTGGAGCTGCAGGAAAGCAGAAAGGGGGACCCGGTGGGACATCAGCCCAAAGGAAGATCAACCCCCAGGAAGGTCATTGGGGAAGAGAGTGGCAGTCCGTGATAGGGGGCACTGTGGGTCAGACCTTCCCTCCCCCCCCCTTAGGGCAGTTGAGGAAGGGGGCAGATGCCCAGGTGATGCCCAGGTGCCAGGCAGAGGTGTCAGCAGCATGGGCCCAGTAGTAGAATATATATAGAATATATATTATATAATAGATATAACAATTAATTCCTACAACACTGTCAACATACTAGTAAAGCTGTATTACTATGATACTCCTCATCTTTCCTATTACCGATGCTTATCTTCTTAGGACTTTAACTTTGCTGCTTGTATCTTACAATTTATATTGTTGGGGTTTTTTTGTGCCCTAGTACGATTTATGTTGTTTGCTTAGCTTGTACTCTATGACTATCACTAAGTGTTGCATCTTATGATTTATGAGGAAGTGTTGTATTTCACAATTTGTGATGAATGTATTTTCATGTTGTATATGATCATGATTACCACTATTACTTATATGTACACTGAGAGCTTATGCACCGGAGACAAATTCCTTGTGTGTCCAACCACACTTGGCCAATAAAGAATTCTATTCTATTCTATTCTATTCTATTCTATTCTATTCTATTCTATTCTATTCTATTCTATTCCTTATTCTATTCCTTATTCTATTCTATTCCTTATTCTATTCCTTATTCTATTCTATTCCTTATTCTATTCTATTCCTTATTCTATTCTATTTCTTATTCTATTCTATTCTACTCCATTTCTATTTATATTCTACTCCCATTTCCTATTCTTCTATTCTATTCTATTCTATTCTATTCTATTCTATTCTATTCTATTCTATTCTATAATTCTATTCTATTCTATAATTCTATTCTATTCTATTCTATAATTCTATTCTATTCCATATTTTCTATTCTATTCTATTCTATTCATAATATATAATGTATAGGATGTATAAGGTGTATAGAATAAATAGAATATAGAATAGGGGACCCACACCGCCAGGCCACAGCCCACTACAGCTCCACTTGCTTGAGTGTCGGCCATTCACACTGAACATTCCCTCTCCCCCCCCCCACTGAGCCACCAAGCGGGAAAGGTTGGGGAATGCTAATATAGAATATACAGAATATGTGGAATGGGGGACAGGGGACAAGGATACTTTAAAGAGGCCAAGTGTGATTAGAGACACAAGGAATTTGTCTCCGGTACCGAAGCAATCAGTGTCCTTGCAAAACAACAGAGAAAAATACTACTACTACTACTACTAATAATAATAATATACTAAAAGTGTGCAACCAGTAGAAGGGGGAAATGAGAGACAGCAAAAGGATGAATAATTCTGCAGCCCCTTTCTAGGGGTCATCTGAGAACCCCTGCAGGCGATGGGCTCCCCATCCAGCCCAGCCTAACCTGGTTAAGGCAAAGCAAAGGAAGAGGGCTTGAACATCTCCCCAGCAGTGGATGGGTAATGGGGGGGGGGAGACTGGAAGCCCCAAGGGGGGAGGGCAGCCTACAGAGGCCAAGGAGAGGCCGGTTCCCACCCACCCCCCACCCCCCACCAGAAGAGCTCCTGCAGCTGGCCAGCAAAAGGGGGAGGGGGGAAATGCCTGGGGAGAGCCTTGACCTGCTGTTCCAGCAGGGAGGGGGCCGCCAAGGTCTTGGCGTGGGTGGGGGGGCCTTATCGTGGAGGACATCTGCCGGACAGCTGCAGAGGAGCAGACGGGGTCAAGGCGGGATGGAAAAGACGGCGGAACAAATTGGCCTCTCTCTGAGCTGGTCCTTGGGGCTCTCCGAGCTGGGTGGCTTCCTTGCAGAGGTTTCCTTACCCAAAGTAGGGAACATCTGGGCACTTTGTCTGCAAGGAGAGCACCAAAGATCAGAGAGCACCAAGGACCCCACAGTCCTCCTCTTCTTCCTCCTCATTCCCTTCCTTCCTTCCTTCCTTCCTTCCTTCCTTCCTTCCTTCCTTGGGTAATGAAAGTCTAGAAAGAAACCACGAAAGATCAGAGAGCACCAAGGACCCCACAGTCCTCCTCTTCTTCATTTCCTTCCTTCCTTCCTTCCTTCCTTCCTTCCTTCCTTCCTTCCTTCCTTCCTTCCTTCCTTCCTTCCTTTCCTTCCTTCCTTCCTTTTAGTTCGGGTAATGAAAGTCTACAAGGAAACCACCAAAGATCAGAGAGCGCTGGAGTCCTTCCTCCTCCCTCCCCGGATGATGTTACCTAGTTGGGTAATGAAACGTCTGCAAGGAAACCGCCAAGCACCCCTCATTTCAACCCTGGGCTACCAATCTTCCCCTTTCCCAGCTGCTTCTCTCTGTTAGGAAGCAGCGCCTGAGCCCAAAGGAGGAAACGCAGAGCCAGGCGCTGTGTGTAGATTGCTTGAAAAGACACACTTGGCAACCAACAGCCCCGGGCAAAGGTTGGCCTCCAACGGACTTCCAGAGCCCAGGAGAGGGCACGGCTGCCCTTCTGTGCCCCTTGGCACAGGGAGAACAGAGGCTTGCCCACCCTCAGAAGGAGGCTAGGGGTCTACCACTGCTTCTAACTCCCACCAACTCCAAAGAAAGGCAAGGGGTACCCTCCCTCTCAGGATCCCAGGCCAGGGATCCAGAAGGACAAAGAGTCTCTCTCTGGGCCTCACTAGAACACCACACACATGCACAGTCACAACCCTGCAAGGGAAGGCCCAATGATCCCAGCTTGATGCAAGCGCTGTGCCGGAAGACCTGGTCCAGAAGGAGCTATGGAAACTGGGGAGGGGGAGGTGGGGGGAGGCTGCACAGCCATCCTTGCCTGGGGGCTCCCAAGGCTTTGTGCAAAAGGGGCTCAGAGACCCCCACACATGGAAACAGACGGGACACCTCGGATGGCGGAGCCTCAATCTAATTCAATCGTGGGTGCTCCATCCCTGCAGGTTTTTAAGAAAAGGCTAGTCACTTGTCTCAAATGGTCTAGGCCAGGGGTGGGCAACCTGGGCTCTTTTATGACTTGTGGACTTCAACTCCCAGAATTCCTGAGCCAGCCTGGCTCAGCTTGGAAACCTCTCCCTTTCCCCTCAGCATGGCTGGCTCAGGAATTCTGGGAGTTGAAGTCCACGAGGCATAAAAGAGCCAAGGTTGCCCACCCCTGCTATAGGCTCTCCTGCTTGAGCAGGGGGTTGGACTAGAAGACCTCCAAGGTCCCTTCCCAGCTCTATTCTCTTCTAAATTATAGACGGCCAGATGATTAGGCTAAATGGACCACACTCCTGCACACGCTTGGCATGCCCATCCCACAGGAGGAGGAGGAGGGGAGGAAGGAAGGAGGGGTCCGGGTGCCCCATGGTCCGCAGAGGCAAAGTCTGGCTGTCGTATCCTGAACCCGAGCCGGCCCCAGCTCCTCCAGGTGGCCCACCCAGCCAGGGGGGAAGAACTGGGCTTGCTCTGTTCAAGACCACCCTCTGGCAGCCCCAGTGCCAGCCAAAGCCCACTGCCGGACACCCGGCCGGCCGGACACCTGCAAGGGCACTGCAAGGAGGGAAAGCAGAGGGGGTGGATGATGGCTTGCAGGCGAAGGCAGTCCGGTTTCCCAAAAAGGCCAGGCCCAGTTTGTGCACCAGCGAGGGGGGGGAGGGAGAAGGGGGAACCCCCATTAGGGCGTAACCCCAGAAGCGCAGCTGGGAAGGAAGGAGGGAGGGAGGCACGAGAGGCAAATTCCGCAGGGATGAATGGAAAGCCCAGCCCAGCCCTGGGGGGTGGGGGGCAGACACACACCCCCATGCCAAAAAGGGGGGGGCACAGCCACAGAAAAGAGAGGATCCCCAGACAGTGGAGTATAAGGAGGGGCGGGGGGGGGGCTTCAGGACCAATGGATGCCCCCAGTGAGGGAGGGGCGGGGAGGGCCAAAGACCCCCCCCCAAGACCCCTCCCCACCCACCCCTGTGCTAGTTCCCAGGAATGGAGGGCGGGGCTGCTGAGGACCATTTCTTTGGGGGGGAAGCCCCCCAGGAAGTGAGGGGCAGGGAGGGGCTGGGGGCTCTTCCAAAGACCCCCCCGAGACCCCCAGCCCCTCCCCCGCCCAAGTTCGAGCTCATTCCCTGGAATTGAGGGCGGGGCTGCTGAGGACCATTTCTTTGGGGGGGGGCAAAAAGCCCCCCCAGGCAGTGAGAGGGAGGGAGGGGCAGGGAGGGCCGAAGACCCCCCCAGAGACCCCCAGCCCCTCCCCCGCCCAACCTCGAGCTCATTTCCAGGAGTGGAGGGAGGGGCTTCTCTGGGGTGCCAAGAACCCAAGAGGGGGACACGGGGGGGGCTGGAAGACCACGACCTCTCCCCACGACCTCTTCGCTGGGCCCCCACGAGGGCATTGGTCCCCCCTCCCAGAAGGGCCCCCCCAGCGCCCCGGGGGTGCTGCGGGCCTCCTGGGAAGGGGAATGGGGAGGGGGGGTCCGTGGGGAACGGGGGGGGTCTCACCGTCCTCCGCAGCTCCATCACGGCGGCCGCGCTTCTCTTCACGCCTCGCAGGAGAGACTCTGGACGCCCCCCCCCCCACACTGGGCCCGCCCTCCCGCGAGCCAGCGCTCCGATTGGCCGCCCGCGCGGAGGCCACGCCCACCCCGCCGGCTATTGGCCCGCCGCGGCCGCCTCGCCACCCGTCGCGGGGAGGAGGCGCCCCGATCGGAGACCCCGCCTCTTGGGCGTGGCAGGCGAAGCTCGGGCGCTGGAAGAGGGCTGGACTTCAACTCCCAGAATTCCCTAGTCCAGTCCAGTCTCTTCTTGAAAGCTTGCAGTGATGAAACTCCCGCAGTGACGAAGCTCCCTCTTCTTGGAGACATCAGGTGGGTGACCGTCTTGTCCAGTGGTCAGGAGTTCCGCAGGCCCTGGCTTTGGGGGACGGTGTGTGGGGCGGGGGGCGGGGGGGGGAAAGACAACCCTGGGGACTCCCTGGGGGTTCATTAGAAAGCAGGCAAAATGCTTAAAACTTGGTTGTTGTTGTTTTTTTCCAAACTGGGCAATTTAGAGAGAGAGGTTGGGCTTCAACTCCCAGAATTCCCCAGCCAGCAAAGCTTTGCTGGCTGGGGAATTCTGGGAGTTGAAGTCCACCCTTCTTCTGGGGGGCCAAGCTGCATGAACACTGGCGGGAGATCTCTGCAGAAGAGAATCAAGGGGCCAGGAAGCTCTTCTAAAGATCTGCATCTCACTCAAAGTCAGTCTGGAAGGCCATTACAGGTCCCCAAATGGATGGGGGTCCCTGGGGCCATCCAAAGACCCCCCCCATTCGTGCAAAATCCGCCCCTCCCCACCGACTAGATTCTGCTTGTGCCCACCCGATGCAAGTCCACAAGTCTTGAAAGTTGCCCAAGTTGGACGCCCCTGCTCTAGGGTCTCCCGCTTGAGAAGGGGGCTGGAATGCCAACACCATAAAATCTAATCAGACCCTGCCTCTGCCAAAATGGGAGGAGTAATTGCTTAATAATGTCTTTGGGAAAATGCTTTCTCCTCTTGAGAGACTTTTAATAATAACAATAATAATAAAGTTGGAAGGGAGCTTGGAGGCCATCTAGTCCAACCCCCTGCTCAGGCAGAAAACCTTATGCCATTTCGGACAAATGGCTGTCCAGTCTCTTCTTAAAAACTTCCAGTGTTGGAGAAGGGAGGGAGGGAGGGAGGGAGGGAGGAAGGAAGGAATAACAGATGGAAGGGACCTTGGAGGTCATCTAGTCCAACCCCCTGCTCAGGCAGAAAACCCTATGCCATTTCGGACAAATGGCTGTCCAGTCTCTTCTTAAAAACTTCCAGTGTTGGAGCATTCACCGCTTCTGAAGGCAAGCAGTTCCACTGGTTAATTGTTCTAACTGTCAGGAAATTTCCTCCTTAGCTCTAGGTTGCTTCTCTCTTTGGTGAGTTTCCATCCGTTCCTTGTGAGTCCGTGCCAGCCAGTGGACCCGGCAGCTGAGTCCGGGGAATCAGAGGAGGAGCAGGAGGGGCTTGGAGAGCCATCAGAATCGGAGGAAGGCTCTGATGAGCTGCAGGACTTACAATCTGATGGAAGAGCCTGGCCTCTCCAATCGTGCTCAGGCTGAGACTCAGCTGTGCGGGAAAGATGAATCAGACTCTGAGGACTCACAGCTGGAAGACATTATAGAGGCAGGCAGCTAACTAGAGCAGGAAAGAGGGAGGCAATGGGGCGACTCCAAGGGAGGAGGAGAAGGCATTGAGAAACCACGCCTTGGGGTTGCATAATAAAAAGGGAAGGTGTGGGTGGTGCTGGCTGCTGAAGGCAACTGTTGGCAAAGGACTCAAGTTTCCTGGAATCAGATTCTGCTTGCCTTGCCTTGAACAATTCTCCATTTGCATCGTGTTTTGTTTGCCTTGGTTTGGGGGACATTTTGCAGGTCTGTACCTAATTAATAAAAGGGGTTTGTTTTTCCTGCATTTCCAGCCTACTTGTTAAAGAGGGGTTGGTTCTTGTGAGTTAACAAGGACTGGGATAGAACACCGTTGCTTCTTGTCCTGCCTTCAGGGGCTTTGGAGAATAGCTTGACTCCCTCTTCTTTGGGGCAGCCCCTGAGATACTGGAAGACTGCTATCCTGTCCCCCCTGGTCCTTCTTTCCATTAAACTAGACCAGGGGTCGGCAACCTTAAATACTCAAGAGAGCCACTTGGACCTGTTTCCCAGAGAAAAGAAAACATTGGGAGCTGCAAAACCTGCGCGCGGGCACGCAAGGTGGGGGGGGGGAGCTTGATTGAAGAGTTTAATTAAAAAGAAATAGAGGCTGCTGTGCATGAGTTCTCCCTCTCCCTCTCTCTCCGATCTTCTGCTCACCTGGCAAGCTGGCTTCACACAAGCTGACACACATTCTTACTGGGCTGGCTCTCTCCTGCCCTTGGTCTGCCAGTCCTCTTCCCCCACTCTGTGTGTGTGTGAGAGAGAGAGAGAGAGAGAGAGAAGGGAAGTGCAAGTGCCTCTCTGTCTCTCTCTCTCTGCAAATGGCGGAGGAGGCTGGGAGCCGCAGGAGAAGGCTCAAAGAGCCACATGCGGCTCCGGAGCTGTGGGTTGCCGACCCGTGAACTAGACCAGGGCTTTTCAACCTTTTCACCCATTGTACCACTTTTAGGATATGGCAACATCCGAGTACCACCAGTCACCTAACAAGCTGTCAAAAACTTGATGACCAAAAAAAAAAAAAAAAAAAGGAAAAAAGTGATAAAGTACAAGTCCTCACTTACAACAATTCGCTTTAGTGACTGTTCGAAGTTACAATGGCACTGAAAAAAGTGCCCCCCAAGCCACAGCCGAGCAAGACGCCTGCCTGCCCGCCTGGCGGCACTCTTCGTCCTGTCCGAGGTTTTCATTGTTGTGAGCATTTCTGTTGAGGATTGGCAGCGGGGGTGGGGTGGGGGGTGTTTGGTTTTTATTCCCCCCGTCTGCTGGGTGGTTGCAGCAGGTTTTGGTCACTTCACATGGGACACTGTGACCGTCATAAATATGAATCAGTTGCCAAGCATCTGAATGTAAATCACAAGACACTGGAGATGCTGCAACATTCCAGCTGATCGGCGCTTCTTCTGGGCTCAGCAGAACCGCCAGGATCAGCGCCGAGCTCCAGCTGGAGCCTGGCGCTGATCCTGGCGCTTCCACTGAGCCCTGACATCCCCAAAGAAGCGCCGATCAGCTGGAAAGCGGCACTGATCCTGGCGCTTCCGTTGAGCCCTGACAGCCCTGCAGCTCCAGCCGTCTCTCGCTCAGGCTTGTGCAGTGCTGCCACCGGTTCAGCTCATTCCCCTCCCCCGCTACCACTTTTCTAGGATGGTCGCGTACCACCTGCCAGGTGCCAATGTACCACAGGTGGTACCCGTACCACTGGTTGAAAAGCCCTGATCTAGACAGACCCAATTCCAGCAACCGTTCTTTGTATGTTTTAGCCTCCAGACCCCTAATCCTCTTTGTTGCTCTTCTCTGCACTCTTTCTAGAGTCTCAACATCTTTTTTACATCGTGGTGACCAAAACCGGATGCCGTATTCCAGCTGTGGCCTTACCAAGGCGTTGTAAAGCGGTATTAACACTTTTTATTGTGCAAGAAGCGGAGAAGAGATTACATACATTCATTTCCCCTGCAGCCTTCCCGGGAGATGGAAAAAAAGAGAGTGGCAATTATTGGAGCCGGCTCCAGTGGGCTTTGTAACATCAAATGCTGCTTGGAAGAAGGGCTGGATCCTGTGTGCTTTGAAAGCAGCGACGATATTGGGGGCCTCTGGAAGTTCAAGGAGAATCCTGAGGAAGGCCGGGCTAGTATTTACAAGTCCGTGATCATCAACACCTCCAAGGAAATGATGTGCTTCAGCGACTTCCCCATCCCAGATGATTTTCCCAACTACATGACCAACTCAAAGATCATGGACTACTTCCGGATGTATGCCAAACGCTTTGACCTTCTGAAATATATTCACTTCAAGACTAAAGTCTGCAGCGTAACAAAACGCCCAGATTTCTCTACCAGCGGCCAGTGGGATGTTACCACCGAGTCAGATGGGAAGCAGGAATCGTCCGTTTTTGATGCAGTTTTGGTCTGCACCGGCCACCACACCAGTGCATATCTACCCCTGGACTCCTTCCCGGGGATTAGCACTTTCAAAGGCTGCTACTTACACAGTCGGGATTACAAGAGTCCCGATGCCTTTAGAGGGAAAAGAGTCATCGTGATTGGCGTCGGGAACTCAGGAGTGGACCTCGCGGTGGAGATAAGCCACACCGCGCAACAGGTCTTCCTCAGCACGCGCCAAGGAGCATGGATATTAGGCCGTGTTGGTGACAAAGGCTATCCACTTGACACTATATTTAGTAGTCGAGCTCATTTACTCCTGAAGAAATGTCTTCCGTTGTCCACCATCGAAAAATTGACACAGAACAAATTAAATAGCAGATTCGATCATTCTCATTATGGCTTGAAACCTAAACACGGAGTTCACAGCCAGCATCCCACCGTCAACGATGACCTCCCAAATTGCATTATTTCAGGGAAAATTGTCGTAAAATCGAACATCGCTGAGTTTACCGATACGGCTGCCATCTTTGACGATGGCTCTAAGGAAGAGGATATAGATTGTGTTATCCTGGCTACAGGATACACTTTCTCCTTTCCTTTCCTTGGGAACCTTATGCAGGTTGTTGAAAATCAGATCCCCTTATATAAGTTTGTCTTCTCGCCTCATCTGGAGAAATCCACCCTGGCAATCATTGGTCTTGTGCAGCCACTGGGGGCCATCATGCCCATTGCAGAAATGCAAGCTCGCTGGGCCACCCGTGTCTTTAAGGGGCTTGCCGAGCTGCCACCAAGAAGTGAGATGGTGTTTGATATTACTGTTAAGACGTTCTCCATGGCAAAAAGGTATGTGAAAAGTCAACGCCACACCATCCAAGTGGACTACATAGACTATATGGATGAGCTGGCTTCTCTGATTGGGGTTAAGCCCAACATATGGTCCCGGTTTATCACAGATCCCAAGCTGGCCCAGGAGCTTTTCTTTGGGCCATGTACTCCGTATCAATATCGCTTGCAAGGACCAAGAAAATGGGAGGGCGCCAAGAAAGCTATGCTGACCCAGCATGAACGGATCTTGAAACCCTTGAGAACCAGGCCAGTTGCCCAATCAGACAACAAGGCCTCAGGTCCCATTTGGTTTAGGTTGGTTGGCCTTGTTCTGTTCGCTGCAATTTGGGCTTATTTTTAAGTCCACAATAAGTCCTATCCTCCTAATCCAGGGGTAGGCAACCTTGGCTCTTTTATGACTGGTGGACTTCAACTCCCAGAATTCCTCAGCCAGCCACGCTGAGGGGAAAGGGAGAGGTTTCCAAGCTGAGCCATGCTGGCTCAGGAATTCTGGGAGTTGAAGTCCACGGGTCATAAAACGGCCTAGGCCTAGGCCAGAGGTAAGCAACCTTGGCTCTTTTATGACTGGTGGACTTCAACTCCCAGAATTCCTCAGCCAGCCGTGCTGAGGGGAAAGGGAGAGGTTTCCAAGCTGAGCCATGCTGGCTCAGGAATTCTGGGAGTTGAAGTCCACGGGTCATAAAACGGCCTAGGCCAGAGGTAAGCAACCTTGGCTCTTTTATGACTCATGGACTTAAACTCCCAGAATTCCTGAGCCAGCCACGCTGAGGGAAAAGGGAGAGGTTTCCAAGCTGAGCCATGCTGGCTCAGGAATTCTGGGAGTTGAAGTCCACGAGTCATAAAAGAGCCCAGGTTGCCTACCCCTGTCCTAATCCAATCCCAATCTGCATAGATACTGCCATTATGATCTCATTTCTGTGCCTTTAATAATTTACCTATTAAGTCTGCGCATATAAACAGGCAGACTTGATTTCTCTTAAAAGAAGCAAAATGTTCCTCTATTATGTACATGTTTCACCCACAAATGATTGCTAACTTTTCTTGTTAGGGAACAGTTTTGTGTTATTCATTGTATTGATTGTACTTTTATTGGTCAATGATCAAAATAAAGAAGGGGGCTGGACTAGAAGACCTCCAAGGTTCCCCTTCAACTCTTCTGCATTCTGTATCCCAACTTTTTGATTCGAACCTTCTTGGTTTCCTGACGAGTTGTCCTGATCCTCGGGCCGCTTTCGCTCGCGAAAACGAAGACGGTGACCTGCTTTGTCGAAATCCGGATGGGTGGCGAAAATGGTATTCCTCCAATTGATTCACAGAGATCGTTCCCCTCGCTGCCACCCCCTGGAGCTTGTCCAGATTATAGGTAATCCTCAACTTACAACTGTTCATTTCGTGACCAAAATTACAACTGCATCAACAGAGTCAAAAAGTGACTTATGATCATTTTCCCCGCTTACGACCGCTGCAGCCTCCCTGTGGTCACATGACCAAAATTCAAGACACTTGGCCACTGACTCATATTTACGACGGCCGCAGTGTCTTGGAGGGCGTCAGGGGATCCCCTTTTGCGATCTTCTGCCAAGCAGTCAACGGAGGAAGCCAAATTTGCTTAATCACGTCATTAACAACTGCCGCGATTGATTTAACAGCTGTGGCAGGAGAGATTGTAAAATGGGGCAAAACTCGCTTAACAAGTGTCTCGTTTAGCGGCGGAAATTTTGGGCTTGTGGCCGTAAATCGAGGACTAGCTGTAGTGCAGGTTGGAATGCAGTTTTAGAGCAGAAATTTTCCCCTTCCTAAAAAAAAAGGTTTCTCCTAATAACCTGAAAAGCTGCTTTGAATTACAAACAGGGAGATCTTCGAGTTTTTTCCTTTTTGTGTGTGTGTCTCCTAAAGCAGGGGTCCTCAACCTTGGCCACTTTTAAGACTTGTGGACTTCCAACTCCCATAATTCCTCAGCCAGGAATTCTGGGAGTTGAAGTCCACAAGTCTTAAAAGTGGCCAAGGTTGAGGACCCCTGTCCTAAAGGCAATCCTTCCCCCCCCCATCCATGAATTGGCTTCAAAGACTCTTTTTCTTTTCATTCATGTTTCTGCATGTCACATATGTCTGCTCCTCTACAAGTGTGTGCACACGCAAGCACAATGCCAGGACGTGCAAAAAAGCTGGATTTTTGGCTGTCGATCCCCCGGACGTTTTATATCCCAGCTGTTCCATTCCTGAAGAGCTGCTTCCAAAATCCAAATGTTTGTTTTGCAAAAACCAGGCTTTTCAAAGTGGCAGGAAGAAGCAGTGATTCATCCAGAGGCTGGTTGGGAAACAAACTCTCCCGATTAAGGCAATTCCTGATTTTTCCAGCCGACAACTTCAGCGGGGCGGGAATGTCCAAAACTGGTCGAGGAGGAGAGGTTTAGCTGAACATGCGGAAATAGCAGGAACACGGAGGGAAAAGGATTGTGTGGTGTTTTGATTATTGGGTTTTATTGTTGTTATTGCTGGCTCAGGAATTCTGGGAGTTGAAGTCCACAGGTCATAAGGAGGCCATAGTTGCTGACCCCTGTTCTAGTCAGCAAAAATGAGCTCAGTGGCGGGTGAACAACGTGGAAAAAGAGCAGAACCCCAGCCAGGTTGTTCCCACCCGGTTGTCGGAGGAATTCTGTCCCCCAAAATCTAATGACGATGCTGGGCATCCCAGCTGTGGGGCAAAACAGTGTAGAAAGTCAGCACACACACACACACACACCCCCCAGAGAAAGAAATATTTGGGGGAATATTAAAAAGGACAAAATATATTTTCCCAAAGGAATAATGGAGGAAAAGCTTAGGGGAGGCAGAAACAGCCCAAGTTTAACCAGGCAGAAACTTGAGCAGGCCTGCTCTGTAGAAATGCAGATTTGATACTCCTGTTCAGAAAGAGTGGGCCACCTGTTCATCAGCAAAAGGCCTTCAGCCACAGCCCCAGAGAAGATTGGAGCTGATGGGATTAGAAAAACAAAGGCTCCCAAGGACAGGAACATGACCTTTAGGACAGAGGTCCCCAACCTTTTGGGCACCAGGGAGAGGTTTTTCCGTGGACTGGAGGGTGCGTAGTTTTGTGTGCTGCCTGCATTCCATGGATGGGGTTTTGCTTGTTTGTGCGGACCAGTTGCTGGCATGCCACGGCCCGATACTGGTCCACGGACCAGGAGTTGGAGACCCCTGCTTTAGGACATAATAGGATTAACCTACTACCATTAGAATCCCAAAAGGGCACATTCAAACTCAGGTCAAAGTACACGGCACAAGAACAGGAACAACTCCAAATAAAAAGCCCAAGAAGGGATAAAAACCCACCTATCCCAACTCCATTTTGTCAGCCCCCCCCCCCCAGAAACGTGCTGTGTCACTGAGGTTTCTGGCAGCTAAATAAACAAGAACCTTCTTTCCAAACAACCAGCTTCCATTTTTATTTCCAGCGTCTTAGCCTCCATTTTATTTACTCCCGGCTTGGGCTGGACCTGGTGATTTTTCCTTCTAACAACAAACAGTAAAAGAGACCATAAGGAAAGCTCTTTTTTCCTTCCAGAATACCTGAGCAAAGAGGAGGAGAAATTCCATTGCAGAATACCCTCTCCAAGGCAGGAAAGAACACACACGGACGGTTCAGTCCTCGTTTAGCGACTGTCTCCTTTAGCAACCATTTGCAGTCACAATAGCAACGAAAAAGTAACTTTACAACCAGTTGTCCTAACCCAGGGGTAGGCAACCTTGGCTCTTTTATGATTCGTGGATTTCAACTCCCAGAATTCCTGAGTCAGCTATGCTGGCTCAGGAATTCTGGGAGTTGAAGTCCACGAGTCATAAAAGAGCCAAGGTTGCCTACCCCTGTCCTAACCGGATAACTGGTTTTTTTTTTCCAAAAGGCAATTGGGCTTTCTTGATTCTTTCTTTAAAAACATTTCGCTTCTCATCCAAGAAGCTTCTTCAGAACTGAAGCAGCTTCTTGGACGGGAAGTGAAATGTTTTCAGGGTGGGGTAAAAAAACAAGAAAGCCCAGTTGCCTTTTGGGGGGGGGGGAAACACCTTTGGCACAACCATGACCTGGATGACGGAGAATCTACGTACATCTTTACAACCGATTCTCACCACCTTCGTAGGTCTGTAAAGCGAAGGGAAATGGAAGGAAAAATCATAATCGCCGTCACGGTTTCACTTCGTGACTGTTTTAATGACCAAGTTGCTGGTCCCTGTTGTGGCCGCTAAAGGAGGACTGCTAAAAAAAATCTGCACGGCAACCTCTCTTCCCCATCTGACACTCTTACAGGGCTCAGATGGAGCGTTGTGACTCTCCCCACCCCTTGTCAAGGAGGACCGGCCAGGAAGCGGTTGCATGAGGCGGCTGCTTTAATGAGATGTCCCCGGATTTCAATGGGCTTCTCTTGGAGTTGGCCTCTCTCTCGTTGGCCAGCGACACAGGACTGACCCTGGCGGGACGGCCCTCAGCTCGTCCTGGCTTACACTGTGTACAGCACGGAGGCAAAGGAGAAGGCGAGGAAGATGCCGAAGGTGTGTTGGAAGCCCAGCCAGTCCACCAGGCTACCTGCCACGGTGCTAAAGGCCACCTTCCCCAGGACCTCGATGGCGGCGAGAAAGCTGTAGTGGGTGGCCTGTGGGGAGAGGGAAGCAAGATGAGCCCAGCTGAGCAGGGAGCCCGGACAGCCCTTCCCCACCACCCAGGAGGGAGGGAGGGTAAGGTCACTCACAGCCCTGGTCATCTCGTGCTTGGACTACAGGTAGTCCTCGGCTCTGCCAACTGGGCTGGGGGGGCTCCCAATGGGGGCGTGGCTAGTAAATTAGGAGAAGATCCCACCTCCACCTGGCTTACACATTGGTATCCACTTTCTCCTACTAGCGTTAATTTTCAATATTTTATTACTTTTCACGGCTAACGCTTGTAAGGTTTTAATTTTCTGGCCGTTTTATACTGCTCTTTTTGACACTGCCAGCCACCCACAGGGAGATGGGCTGGATATAAATGTAATCAATAGCCATAGCAATAGCACTTAGACTTATATACCGCTTCACAGTGCTTTTACAGCCCTCTCTGAGCGGTTTTACAGAGTCAGCCTATTTGCCCCCAACATTCGGGGTCCTCATTTTACCACCCTCGGAAGGGCGGATGGCTGAGTCAACTTTGAGCCGGTCAGCATCGAACTGCTGGCAGTGGGCAGAATTAGCCTGCAATACTGATTCTGACCACTGCACCACCATTAACGTGAAATCTCTGAAAGGGCCAAAGCCTTTGGGGAGCCCCTGTACACAGCCATCTTTTAAAATGGGGGAGGGAGTTCATCTCCCTTGTCTTAAGCTCCCAGATCAGAGAAACAGACGATACCTATGGGATATGCCCGTTTACGAGGTTATAGGGGCCGTCCACCCACCATCACCCCCTCTCTGGTGTCTTTACTTACAATGACACACCGGGAAGTAAAAGACACACCCAGGAGGCATCGGTACCCATAGATCTCTCTGTGGGTTTCAAACTCTGCTGCGAACTGAATCCATGGGCTGTGGAGGCTACGTGCCCCAGATGAATCCGTGGACAAAGGCCCGAGACGCCAAAACTAGCACCCACCTGGATCCTCTCTGGGGCCTTCTGACTGCAGAGCATCATCTTGCTGAAGACCAGCGTGGTGATCAGCCCCCCGATGAAGTGCTGGATGCACAAGCTCAGCACCGCGGCCACTGCAACGAGAGGCCACCTGATCAGTCCGGGTGCAGGATGGACCATCAGCTGCTCGACTTGCAGCAACAGGAGAGAGCGGCAGCTTTGACTCAGGAAAGGGAGCCCCACATTGGTAAGACGGGGCGGGAATGCAAGGGGAGTTATGGGCTATGTTCTCAACCCACTAACCCATAGACTCAGAGGGCTGGAAAGGACCTTGCGAGGTCTTCTAATCCAGGGCAGGAACCCCACACCATTCTGGACAGATGGCTGTATACTCTCTTCTTGAAAAACTTCCAGGGATGGAGCATCTACAACTTCTGTAGGCAGGTCGTTCCACTGGTTTATTATTCTCACTGTTACGAAATTTCTTCTTAGTTCCGGGTTGGTCCTCTCCTTGATGAGTTTCCATCCGCTGCTTCTTGTCCTGCCTTCAGGTGCTTTGGAGGATAGCTTGACTCCCTCTTCTTTGGGGCAGCCCCTGAGATATTGGAAGGCTGCTATCATGTCACCCCTGGTCCTTCTCTTCATTAAACTAGACATACTCAATTCCAGCAGCCGTTCTTTGTACATTTTAGCCTCCAGCCCCCGCACCATTAGTCTTTCTCTTTGTTAGGCAAAACATACTCGGTTCCCCTCATTGTGTAGTTTAGCCTCCAGGCCTCTTCTCTTCCTTGCTCTTCTCTGCACTCTTTCTAGGGCCTCAGCTTCTTTTTTCCTCTTTTGTTTAATCACAGTTTACTGAATAAACCGCAATGGGCTGGATTCACACAATATGCTAAGCCACCGAAAGGCAACATCCTGGCCCACAATGTATAGATGCACATTTGGTGGCAGGTCCTCCTCTAACTCATTTTTGAAGTCCCTGGAGGCCAAAACATATGAAGAACAGTTGCAGGAATTGGGTATGTCCAGTTTAATGAAGAGAAGGACGAGGGGGGACAGGATAGCAGTCTTCCAATATCTCAGGGGCTGCCCCAAAGAAGAGGGAGTCAAGCTCTTCTCCAAAGCACCTGAAGGCAGGACAAGAAGCAACGGATGGAAACTAACCAAGGAGAGAAGCAACCTGGAATTAAGGAGAAACTTCCTGACAGTTAAAGCAATTGACCAGTTGAACAACCTGCCTCCAGAAGTTGTGGGTGCTCCATCACTCGAGGTTTTTAAGGAGAGACTGAACAGCCACCTATCAGAAATGGTACAGGGTCTCCTGTTTGAGCAGGGGGTTGGACTAGAAGACCTCTAAGGTCCCTTCCGACTCTGTTATTCCCTGCTTTGCTGTTCATCCAATGCATCTCTACTGCCACAAACCCCAACCTTGACAGAAGGCAAAAGTTAGACCCTGCTGTCCCAAAGGTGCATTTTTCAGGAGGCAACTGGACTCCCTTGTTTTTCTTTGAAGACCTTTTGCTTCTCATCCAGGAGGCTTCTTCTGCTCTGACTGGAGGGTGGGGGATGGAAAAAGAATGCAAACGACTAGATGACTGCCCAGGAATACGAATCCTTCCATCCCCCACCGTCCAGTCAGAGCTGAAGAAGCTTCTTGGAGGAGAAGCTTAACGTCTTCAAAGAAAAACAAGAAAGTCCAGTTGCCTCCTGAAAAAAAGCACCTTTGGGAGAAGGATGAAAGGGAAAGAGGAAGATGGGAGGAAAAGAAGGAGAAGGATAGGAGAGAGAGAGAAAGAAAGAAAAAGAAAGAAAAAGAAGGAAGGAAGAAAAAGGAAAGAAAGGAAGGAAAGAGAGAAAGAAAGAAAGAAAGAAAGAAAGAAAGAAAGAAAGAAAGAAAGAAAGAAAGAAAGAAAGAAAGAAAGAAAGAAAGAAAGAAAGAAGTCTGCAAGGAGTATGAATCCTTCCCTTCCCCACCATCCAGTCAGAGCTGAAGAAGCTTCTGGGATGAGAAGCGAAACGTCTTCAAAGAAAAACAAAGAAAGTCCAGTTGCCTCCTGAAAAAAGCACCTTTGGGAGAAGGATGAAAGGGAAAGAGGAAGAGGAAGATGGGAGGGAAAGAAGGAGAAGGATAGGAGTTAGAGACAGAGAGAAATAGAAAGAAAGAGGGAGAAAGGGAAGGAAGGAAGGAAGGAAGGAAGGAAGGAAGGAAGGAAGGAAGGAAGGAAGGAAGGAAGGAAGGAAGGAAGGAAGGAAGGAAGGATGGAAGAGTCTGCAAGGAGTATAAATCCTTCCATCCCCGACCCTCCAGTCAGAGCTGGAGAAGCTTCTTGGAGGAGAAGCGAAACGTCTTCAAAGAAACACCAAGAAAGTCCGGTTCCCTCTTGAAAAAGCAGCTTTGGCACAACCAGGACCTGGAGGACGGAGACTCTCCAGAGATATTCACACAGACCCCAGGGTCGTTTTTCCATGTGGACAAACCCTCCTTTGCACTTGGTCTTTCCAGCATAAGCCAGGATCGCTACCTCTTTCCTCCCCTCCCACTTTCGGATCAAGCTTCCCAGGTTTGGGGGCTCCTGCGCGCAGAAGCCGCCTGTCCTTGAGCCGGTGGGCAAAGGGCTAACGGCTACTGCAGCGGATGGGACCACCGGGCTCACCTTCAAAGGCAGCTGCCTGGTCTGTGTAGGTGACCATCACCCAAGTCTGGAAAAGGAGGTTGCAGAAGCGGAGGACCAGCAAGGCTTGGAGAGACTCAGATTTCCTGATGGGAACAAGCCAGAGAGGTCAGAAGGGAAGCTGAGGAGCATTCAAGGACGTCACAAGTTTGCTTGGTTGAAGGCCTAACTAGGCCAGGGGTAGGCAACCTGGGCTCTTTTATGACTGGCGGACTTCAACTCCCAGAATTCCTGAGCCAGCATGGGGGAACTATGGCCCCCTCATGACTGGCGGACTTCAACTCCCAGAATTCCTGAGCCAGCATGGGGGAACTATGGCCCCCTCATGACTGGCGGACTTCAACTCCCAGAATTCCTCAGCCAGCATGGGGGAACTATGGTCCCTTCATGACTCGTGGACTTCAACTCCCAGAATTCCTGAGCCAGCATGGGGGAACTATGCCCCCCTCATGACTGGCGGACTTCAACTCCCAGAATTCCTGAGCCAGCAAGGGGGAACTATGGCCCCTTCATGACTCGTGGACTTCAACTCCCAGAATTCCTGAGCCAGCATGGGGGAACTATGGCCCCTTCATGACTGGCGGACTTCAACTCCCAGAATTCCTCAGCCAGCATGGGGGAACTATGGCCCCCTCATGACTGGCGGACTTCAACTCCCAGAATTCCTCAGCCAGCATGGGGGAACTGCGGCCCCCTCATGACTGGCAGACTTCAACTCCCAGAATTCCTGAGCCAGCATGGGGGAACTATGGCCCCTTCATGACTCGTGGACTTCAACTCCCAGAATTCCTCAGCCAGCATGGGGGAACTGTGGCCCCCTCATGACTGGCGGACTTCAACTCCCAAAATTCCTCAGCCAGCCTGGCTCAGCTTGGAAACCTCTCCCTTTCCCCTCAGCATGGCTGGCTCAGGAATTCTGGGAGTTGAAGTCCACGAGTCATAAAAGAGCCAAGGTGGCCTACCTCTGGCCCAGGCCGATTGGGCAGGGGGAAAAAACAAACCCTAACCGTTCTTAGAATTTGCACCTAGGGCACAGAAAGAAACATGGTGTCACCAAAACCTGAAGCCAGAATGGTAGTCCGGAGGTGGCTTTTAGGGGGTCCAAAGTAGCAGGGCTACCTACTTGGGAGTTCCAGTAGCAGAGGTTCCCCAAAGGAAGAGCTTTTCGGACATAAGCACGTGGGAGTTTTATTATTCTGCTGGACTTTCAGAGCGTTTTTTTCCCCTTCATTCTTTTTTTTTGGGGGGGGGAAGGCAAATTCCTCTTATGATTCTCATAAGAGGGCTCCTTGGTGCTCTCTGAGCTGGGTTGTTTTCTTGCAGACGTTTCGTTACCCAACTAGGTAACATCATCAGTGCTAGAAGGGAGCGGGGTTTACAGAGAGGAGGAGGAGGAGGAGGAGGAGTAGGAGGAGGAGGAGGAGGAGGAGGAGGAGGAGGAGGAGGAAAAAGACTATGGGGTCCTTGGTGCTCTCTGAGCTGGGTTGTTTTCTTGCAGACGTTTTGTTACCCAACTAGGTAACATCATCAGTGCTAGAAGGGAGAAGGGTTTGTGAGGAGGAGAAGGAGGAGGAGGAGGAGGAGGAGGACTGTGGGGTCCTTGGTGCTCTCTGAGCTTGGCTGTTTTCTTGCAGACGTTTCATGACCGAACTAAGTAACATCATCAGTGCTAGAAGCGAGTGGGGTTTGTGGAGAAGGAAGAGGAGGAGGAGGGGGGAGGAAGGGAGGAGGAGGATGTGGGGTCCTTGGTTCTCTCTGAGCTTGATTGTTTTCTTGCAGAAGTTTGATTACTCAAATAGGTAACATCCTCAGTGCTAGAAGAGGCAACTCCGCTCCCTTCTAGAACTGATGGCGTTGCCTAGTCAGCTCGTGAAATGTCTACAAGGAAGCCAGCAAGCTCAGAGAGCAACATGGACCCCTCAGGTCAACCTTGAGCTACAAACGTTCTCCTTTCTTGGAAAAGAGGAGTTAGGCCTGCTGAATATTACCCCTCCCTCAGGGGCAATTGCCAGAGACGAGAGAGAGAGAGGAACAGTTGAAGAAAGGGAATAAATGCACCGTTTTCCTGGGGATGCTGGATTCGAAGTCCCACCACCCCAGGGAGAGATTCCCAGGGAACAGAGAAAAGACTTTCCATCATTTACCTGCCGTTTGACATCAGGTGGCCCCCCAGTGAAGAGCCTGTAATGGAAAAGGCGGTGGCCACAATCCCGTTCCAGAAGCCCAGCTTCTGGGGAGAGAAGCTGTGATCTAGAAGGAAGAGGGGGAACATGGAAACCGACCCCTGTTCACCTGCGGAGAGAACTGAGGTTTAGTTCCGGGCGATGCAGGTGGGAAAGGATTGGGGGGGGGGGCGAGAAGGGGCGAGTCTGGGAAGGATGTGTGAACACAACTCTTGCAGTTTGTGGGGTCCTGGCTGCTGTCTGAGCTGGGCTGCTTTCTTGCAGACGTTTCATGATTCAACTAGGGAACGTCATCAGCGCTAGAAGGGATCGAGGTTTGCACCTTCTAGCGCTGATGACATTACCTAGTCCGGTAATGAAACGTCTGCAAGAAGACGACAACCCAGTTCAGAGAGCACCAAGGACCCCTCCTTTCAACCCTGAGCTGCAAATATTCTCTTTTATTGGCTACTTGCAGTTTGTAAAATGTGTTTCCTAGCACAATGTTGGAGGAATGCAGACAATTCTGCTTGATGCAGTCAGCTAGGCTAGATCCCAAAGGTGCTTCCCCCCCCCCCCCCGAAAAGGCAACTGGACTTTCTTCGATTCTTTCCTTTGAAAACCTTTCACTTCACTTCTTCAGTTTTCAGTTCGTCCAAAAGCTTCTTGGATGAGAAGCGAAATGTTTTCAAAGGGGGGGGGGGAAACACCAAGAAAATCCAGTTGCCTTTTGAAAAAAAGCATCTTTGGGACAACCGTGGCCTGGATGATGGAGAATCTTCAGAGACATTCAGTCAGCCATGATTCTTAGCCTCCTGAGTGAACCAAGCCAGGGATATTTAATGTATGTATTCGAAATGGGCTGTTATTAATATATATGTCTGTGTTCATATGTATGTGTGTGTGTATGTATGGGTATAAGTATGTATGTATGTATGTATGTACTTCTTGTGTGTACACAATGGCACGTATTAAAAATTTCTGTTTACACACACACACACACACACACACATACATATATATATAAGGAATTTCAATTCTGGGTGCACTTTCCTCTTTCTCTCAAGCTTCCTCTTTCCGCTATGTATTCAAAATGGACTGATTAATATAATAATAATAATAATAATAATAATAATAATAATAATAATAATAATAATAATAATAATAATAATAATAATAATAATAATAATAATAATAATAATAATAATAATAATAATAATAATAATAATAATAATAATAATAATAATAAAAAAGTTGGAAGGGACCTTGGAGGTCGTCTAGTCCAACCCCCTGCTCAGGCAAGAAACACTACCATTTCGGACAAATGGCTGTCCAGCCTCTTCTTAAAAACGTCCAGTGTTGGAGCATTCACCGCTTCTGGAGGCAAGGAGTTCCACTGGTTAATTGTCTGTCAGGAAGTTTCTCCTTAGTTCCAGGTTGTTTCTCTCCTTGATTAGTTTCCATCTGTTGCTTCTTGTTCTCCCTTCAGGGGCTTTGGAGAATAGCTTGACTCCCTCTTCTTTGGGGCAACCCCTGAGATATTGGAATACTGCTATCATGTCACCCCTAGTCCTTCTCTTCATTAAACTAGACATTCCCAATTCCAGCAACCTTTCCTTATATGTTTTAGCCTCCAGTCCCCTAATCATCTCTGTTGCTCTTCTCTGTATTCTTTATATGTATATGTATCTTTATATGTATCTATATGTAAGGGTGTAGGTATATACATATGTATGTATATAGCATGTTTATATGTGTGTTATGTAGGTGTACAGTTTTGAGAGCAGGCAACAGAATTTCATTTCAATTAATCAATGGCACTACATCCACATGGAGAGAAGTAAGCAGTGGGGTACCACAAGGCTCCGTCTTAGGCCCAGGACTCTTCAATATCTTCATTAATGACTTAGGCGAGAGAATAGAAGGGGAACTCATCAAATTTGCAGATGACACCAAACTGGCAGGAGTAGCCAACACCCCAGAAGACAAACTCAGGATCCAAAAAGATCTTGACAGACTCCAACAATGGGCCCTAACCCTAACCCTGTCCAACAAAATGAGTTTCAATGTGGAGAAAAGCAAAGTTTTACATTTAGGCAGGAAAAATCAAAGGTTTAAGAACAGACTGGGCGAGACCTGGCTCAAAAACAGTAACAGTGAGTCCTAGTGGACGATCACTTGACCATGAGCCAGCAGTGTGCAACAGCAACCAAAAAAGCTAACACAATCCTGGGTTCTATAAACAGAGGCATAGAATCAAGATCACGTAAAGTATTAGTACCGCTTTATAAAGCCCTAGTAAGACCACACCTGGAATACTGCAGCCAATTTTGGTCACCATATCACAAAAAAGATGTTGAGAGTTTGGAGAAAATTCAGAGAAGAGCAAATAAGATGATCCAAGACCTGGAGACTAAAAAACATACGAAGAACGGCTGCGGGACTTGGGTTTGGCTAGTCTAAAGAAAAGAAGAAATAGGAGAGACATGATAGCAGGATTCCAGTGTTTGAGGGGCTGCCACAAAGAAGACAGGGGTCAGGTTGTTCACCAAAGCCCCAGAGGGAAGGACGAGAAACAGTGGATGGAAACTGATCAAAGAGAGAAGCAACCTGGAATTAAGGAGAAACTTCCTGACAGTGAGGACAATTAACCAGTGGAACAGCTTGCCACCAGAAACCCTTCCTTTGCTCCTCTTTGAATATTTCTGCAGGTCTATAGCAAAAGTCTGGCTAACCAGAATCTTAAGAGGCCCAAACATTTCCTGCTTTTCCACCTGTTTAGCCACTTTCTCTGAAAACTTTTCTAGTGGGATTATCCAAAATCCACCAGGTCCCTGAATTCTTTTCTAGGTCATTTTTGCTTCCTAAGTTATTTCTGCCCATTTCTTGCAGAAGCAACATTAGTGACCCACACTATTATAGGAAGTCCCCAATTTACAATGGTTCATTTAAAGACCAAGTTACAGCAGCCCTGGAAAAAATGACAATTTTTCACACTTATGACCGTTGCAGCATTCCCCCAGTCATGTGATCGAAATGCAGACGTTTGACCACTGACTCATATTTATGACCGTCGCTGTGTCCTGGATCCCCTTTGGTGACACTTCTGACAAGTAATGTCAATGGGGAAGCCTGATGCAATTAAGAATTGTGTTACTAACTTAACAACTGCAGTGATTCACTCAACAAGCATGTTATTAACTTAATAACCCGTGATTCACTTAAGAACTGTGTCGTAAAAAGGTCGTACAATGAGGCAAAACTCACTTAACAAATGTCTCGTTTAGCAACAGAAATTTTGGGCTCAATTCTGGCCGTAAGGCGAGGACAACCTGTGTTCCCTCAACCTGAAGGACGTCCCAAGAGAAGGGCAAAGCTTTTCCCCACGAAACACACCCAGAAGTGAAATTCCTTATTGCAACATCTGGGGTGAAATTGCCATTGCCAAATATCATTGCACAAGCTTGAACTGCACGTACATGCAGGATTGATTTTAATCTAAAAGGGATTACTTTATATGTAAATTCTTTTCTCTCATATTCTAAGTAATTATAACTTATTGTGTTTTACGTGCGGGCCTGTGACCAAAAAGATCTGATGATGATGAGCTCCCAAACAAAACTGGCCTGCGATACAAATCCTCCTTCCACAAACAACACCTGCAGATAGTTCTCGACTTATGACCGCTTCGTTTAGTGACCGTTCAGAGTTACAATGGCACTGAAAAAAAGCGACTTGGGACCATTTTTCCCACTGATGACGATTTCAGAGAGGTAGATCTCACCCAGTCTCGTCCGCGCTGCCTTAAAATTGCCCGATGGTAAGTGTAACTTCGGCTATCTGCAGCCTAGTGACGAGCCATATTGCTATGGCCGGTCTTTCGTCCGCCGGTTTGGAGGGCTGCCCTGGATCAAGCGGAAGGGCTACCGCCCTCCCGCGATCCAACGGGGACCCCCTCCTTGCTGGTCGCTCCTACAGGGTGACTTTCGACCCTTTCCAGGGTCCCCCAGCGAAGCGAAACTGAAAGCGGAAGACAGAGCTTGCCTTCCAGACGTCCGTATCAGCTGCCTTGGCGAACCGGACGTCATCACTGATGGCCATTTCAGCATCCCCATGGTCATGGGATTTGACAGTCAAACCCTTGGCAACTATTCAGATTTACGACGGTCGCAGTGTCCCAGGGGTCACACGATCCCCTTCTGCGACCTTCGGACGTAAGCAAAGTCAACGGCGAAGCCGGATTCACTTAACAACCATGTTCTTCATTTAACACCGGCAGGGATTCCCTGAACAACTGGGGCGAGACAGGTTGTCAAATGGGGCAAAACTCGCTTAACAAACATCTCACCGAACAACAGAAATTTTGGGCTCCACTGTGGTGGTAAGTCGAGGGCTACCTGCACTAGCAAGCTTCTCCAAGAATTAATTCCGTCGTTCCTCGCTCTGGAGGAAAGACTCACCCAACTTATAGATGAGGACAAAGCCAGCAGTCCACAGCGTGTCCGGCACAAGGAGAAGCTCGTGGAAAAAATGTAGCAGGCTTAAGTTCCGGTCCTTGGCAGGCCTGTCCTGGGGAGAGGAGCCCAGATGATACTTGGAGGTGAACACGATGGCTGCGGCGTAGATTAGAGCCAGGTAGACAAAGAGGGCTCCCCAGCCCAGGTGATGGAGGAAGGTGAGCAGGCCTCCTCCAGCCAGGAGGGAGCCCAGTTTGTAGGCCACCACCTGGATGCTATTCCCAAAGCCCACCTCCTCTGCTCTCAAGAGCTGGATGGCCACCCCATCGGTGGCCACGTCCTGGATGGAAGCAAAGAGGTTCATGAGCAGCAGAGTGACAGCCACTCCAAGGAAGTCCACTTCCGGTGTCAGGAAGGAACAGGCCAGGCAGGTCAAGGCCAAGCCGCACATGGTCAACATCAGCCAGGTCTTCTTGGAGAGATACCAGTCCACAAAGGGGGCCCAGAGCACTTTGAGGATCCATGGCAAGTAAAGCAGCTTCGTCAGGCTGATCTTGGTGAAGGAGAGGCCCACCGTTCGGAAATAGACCGGCAAGAGTCCCGACTGGAGCCCGTAGGGGATTCCTTGCACGAAATACAGCAGGAACAGCAGCCAATATTTGAAAGTCATTCTTGGGTCCTGGTCCACCCTGCAACGACAGACGGGCAAGCTGAAAGAGGCAATCGGAGCCTATTCACAGGTAGTCCTCGACTTACGGTCACAATGGAGCCCGACATTTCGGTTGCGGAGACAGTTGTCTTTGCCCCCCTTGGATGAACTTTCCTGCCACAGTTGTTAAGTGAGTCCGGCTTCCCCATTGACTTTGCTCGTCAGAAGGTTGCAAAAGGGGATCACGTGACCCCGGGACGCTGCAAACCGTCATAAAATCTGGGTCAGGGGCCAAGCGGCCGGATTTTGATCACGTGACCATGGGGATGCTGCAACGGTCATGTGTGAAAAACGGTCATAAGTCACTTTTTTTCAGTGCTGTTGTAACTTTGAACGGTCACTAAATGAACTGTTGTAAGTCGAGGACTGCCTATAGAGCAGGGGTGTCAAACTGCCGGCCGGCCAGCCGGATGCGTCACGGGGAAACTACGCCGGCAACGGGGGGGAAAAGTTCTGATACGTCACGCGACGTCACGAGTTTGACATGTCTGCTATAGAGGATAGCAAGCAGGCTGTTTTCCAGGCAATTCTGGAAAATTCTGGAAAAAAGACTTCAGGACCTCTTTGTGTTAGCCAGGAATTTCCAAAGCATTTTGTTTCTGTCTAACGCCATCATCAGCAACTAGGCCTCAAGGAGTTACCAAATAATAAGGGAGGGATACACATTTTTTTTAAAATGAATATATATAAATGAAAATCCTGCCACTCTGCAAAGGTGCAAAGCCACAGACAATCCTAGACTTACAACAGTGCGTTTAATGACCAAGTTACAACGGCCAAGTTAATGTTCCAAGTTACGACAACACAGACAAAAGTGACGAAAGACTGTTTTTCACTCTTATGACCGTTGCAACAGCCCTGTGGTCACGTGATCAAGATTCCGATGCTTGGCAAGTGACTCATACTTATGACGGTCCCAGGGGGTCACGTGAACCTTCTGATGCGTTGTTAGCTTAACGACTGCTGTGATTCACTTAACGTCAGCAAGAGAGGTCGTAAAATGGGCCAATAATGAATTAACCTAGGGTCTCGCTTAGAAACGTCGGGCTCAATTGCGGTCATAAGTCGCATTTAAGACCAGATTGTTCAAACTGGGCAACTCTGAAGTGGGGTGAACTTCAACTCCCAGAATTCCTCAGGGCTGGGGAATTCTGGGAGTTGAAGCCCACTCCTCCTCGAGTTGCCCAGTTGGAAAAAAAATAAGTTTTAAACAATTTTGCCTGGTTTCTAATGAGCCACCGGGGAGGGGGGGAGTCGCCGGTGCTGCCTCCCCGCATCCTCCCACGAAGCCGGGGTCACAGAGCCTGCGGAACTCCTTACCACTGAAGGAGACGGCCGCCCACCGGAAGTCTCCAGGGGACAGAAAGGCCCTCGGGGGCTCTTGCTCAAGGCCGGCCAGGCCAGCTTCCCCTACCCGGCGCCCCCATCCAGCCGGCGAGGCCTTCCCCGCCGCCCCCGGCGTTGCCACGGCAACTCCGCTCAAGGACCCCTTCCGCCCTGGAACCGGCAGGGGGCGCTCGGCAGAGGAAATCGGCGTCTTTGATCATAAAGGAAGCGGAAGTGACGTAAGGAGGAATTGCTGGGGAGGGCAGGCCGGGGCGCTCGGGAGAGGAAATCGGCCTCTTTGATCATAAAGGAAGCGGAAGTGACGGAGGAATCGCTGGGGAGGGCGGGCCGGAACGGAAAAGAGCCGGAAGGCGGAAGGTCTCCTCTCTCGGGCAGTGTAAACATGCTGAGAAGCCTCTTGGTTCCTTACTCCGGTGGGGGAATAATTCCGGGGACGAAGGTTCCGGCTCAGCGCAAATGGGGAAGCCGGGAACCTCCTTTCTGAGTAGGGAGCGGCGCTTGCCAGGCTCCGCAGCCGCACCTGGGATGCTCCGGGGACGAAGCTCCGTCACCATCCCTTTGGGGTGCCCCGAGGGCAGGGAAGGAAGGAAGAAACGCTTCTGGATTCTGACTATAAACTGAGAGCAAACCCCCCTCCCTTCCAGCACTGATGATGTTACCTAGTTGGGTCATGAAACGTCTGGAAGAAAACCACCCAGCTCAGCACCAGGGACCCCACAGTCCTTTCCTCCTCTTTTTCCACCTCTTCCTCCTGTTTTTCTTCTCCTCCTCCTCCTCCTCCACCCCCTTGTAGCACTGATGATGTTACCTAGCTTGGTCATGAAATGTCTGGAAGAAAATTAACAGAGGGATAGAATCAAAATCATGTGAAGTGTTAATACCACTCTACAACGCCTTGGTAAGGGCATACTTGGAATCCTGCATCCACGATGTAAAAAAGAGGTTGAGACTCTAGAAAGTGCAGAGAAGAGCAACAAAGATGATCAGGGGACTGGAGGCTAAAACATACAAAGAACGGTTGCTGGAATTGGGTGTGTCTAGTTTAATGAAGAGAAGGACAAGGGGTGACACGATAGCAGTCTTCCAGTATCTCAGGGGCTGCCCCAAAGAAGAGGGAGTCAAGCTGTTCTCCAAAGCACCTGAAGGCAGGACAAGAAGCAAGAAGATGGAAACTGATCAAGGAGAGAAACAACCTGGAACTAAGGAGAAACTTCCTGACAGTTAGAACAATTAACCAGTGGAACAACCTGCCTCCAGAAGTGGTGAATGCTCCAACATTGGAAGTTTTCAAAAAGAGACTGGACAGCCATTTGTCTGAAATGGTCTAGGGTTTCCTGCCTGAGCAGGGGGTTGGACTAGATGACCTCCAAGGTCCCTTCCAACTTATTCATCGAGTTCAGAGAGGACCTAGGACCCTGAAGTTCAACCCTGAGCTACAAATATTCTCCGTTATTGGCTTCCAATTTCCCTCTCTAACTCCACCTCTAGATACAATAGCCGGCTATCAGCCTCTCACCCCAATCATTCCCCCCCCCCAGGTTTAGAAATCTCTTGTAGATACGGCCACAACTGAGCCCAAAGCTTCTGTGGCCAAGTTACACCGTTGTTAAGTGAGTTTGCTCTTTTTTGCCACAGTTGTTAAGTTAGTCACGGGGTCGTTAAGCGAATCTGGCTTCCCCATTGACTTTGCTTGTTGGAAGGTCACAAAAGGGGACCACGTGAGCCCCAGGGAACTGCAACCGTCGTAAGTATGAGTCAGTTGCCAGGCGTCTGAATTTTGATCACGTGACCACGGAGATGCTGCAATGGTCGTAAAAAACGGTCCTAAGTCACTTTATTCAGCAACTTTTTAAACTTTGAACGGTCACTAAATGAACTGTTGTAAGTCAAGGACTACCTGTACTTGGTGACAGCAAAATAAGTTTGAAATTAGGAACTTCCCTTACTCATAATAGCCGTGCTTACCTTTGGCTCAGGTTTTTATCCTGTACCGTTCTGAAGGGAAAACATCCTTATTTATCCCAAATGTTTAGGTTGGCTCAAAGTAGGTAATTTTCTTCACGGGGCAATTAGAATTTGGACGGAGGGAGAAGCAATGACTTGTCAACTAACAGCTCAGTCACTTGTCTTGAGATGGTATAGGTTCTCCAGCTTGCAGGGGGCTGGACTAGAAGACCTCCCAGATCCCTTCCAGGTCCCTTCTAAAACTTGCATGAAAGACAGGACACGGGCCGCTTTCCCTAGAATTTCAGATTGGTTTTCCATTGGATTTTCAAACCTGCCTCGCTTGTTGACGGATGAGCTATGCAGGAAGTCCAGTCTGGGCTGGGTGAAGAACAGGTGGCCCTTAACATCCTCGCCGGGCTGGTCGTGTTTATTATGGAAAAGTCAATTTTAGGAACAAAATGACTTCACTGGAACCGGTTTGGCTTCGCTGTGGGATGCGGGAAGTTGTCTTAGGAATGCTTTTAATTCCTGCATCGAGCAGAGAGAGGGTTGGGCTCCATGACCTCAAAAGTCCCTTTCAGCTCTCGGATTCTGTGGTTCAGAGGACAGATCAAGGAAGGACTCTCTCTACCCTTCCTTCCCCCTCCCGGGCACGGTGTTTATACAAAACTTTAATGCCCCACTCAAGTGAGAAAAGATTAAACTTATTTTAAAACTTTATGCTATTTATATGGTAAAGAACAGAAAAAGCAAACGTGGTAGGTTAGGTTCAGTAAAAAAAAAAAGTGTTTTATTCAGATCAAGTTCTGCCAGGGAAAATTCTGCAGTGCAGTACAAAATCATTCCTCTTTTCCTCCTTAGAGGTGCTTACTTAATATTGCCTGGTGTAAACGAGCAACACGTGCGTTTGTTGTCCAGTTCAAAGGTCAGAAGGCAAATCAGGAATTCCAATTCTCCTCGGAAAGAGGAAATATCTGTTCTTCAAAAAAATATTGAAGACCACAAATCAGTGCCTCAGTCCAATCCCATCACTGCCAGAAGTCACAGAGCAAAAGGCTCTTTTAAGAGTTGCCAAAATACGTAGCATTTCGTATTTTTGGAGTGAATTCATGTTTATTTTTATTTTTATTTTTAAAAGGACTCCCGACCAACCTTTGTTTAGGTCGGGAGAACGGTGACCTGTCTTCATTTGCCCCACCTACTTTGTAGAGAGCTTGGACATCTGCCCAGAGAGAAATCAGGCTTTCTACAAAGCAGGTGGGGCAAATGAAGACAGGTCTCCCAGGACTGTAATGCTGGCAGTGTGGCCACCTCCTTTCCGTAGCCACGAGGGAAGAAGCAGCCGTGCGACGGATGGGGCTTCTCCTCTACCCGATTCTGCCCAGCTCAGTTCACCTCCAGCGGATGATCTCCTCCGTGGCCAAGCGCATGATCTTATGGAAGTCAAAGCGAAGGTATTTCCTCCAGAAACGACGGTCTCGGCCATATATCTGAGCTGGGTAGCATGGACTCCCTGTGCAGACAAAAAACAATCTCAGTGAAGCCAGCCCTGCGACAAAATCAAAGACGCTGGGGCTTGCATTAGCAAAGCTATAGTAGAGATAGCAGGCGAGCTTTTACGCAAGCAACGCTGCGCGCACTGGCGTGCAGTTATGCTGACCACTTGACCCCGGAAGCGTCTTTGGACAACGTTGGCTCCCTCGGCTAAGAAACAGATGGGCACCGCCTCCCTTTATCTTTTTATGCTCGCGTCTCTCTTTTCTTAACAAGTTAATTCTGTTGTCATCAATACAGCTCTCGTCCATCTAAGGAGCTTCTCTTCCTTTAAGCATCTCTTTCAAAATTGAATTAACTGAATACTTTATTTGGTTGACTGTGATTAGACAGTGTTGTGGCGATGCTAGTCCTCGGGGAGAGAAGAACCGTAACAGAGCAGGCCTTGTTTTACAAAGAACTGTGGCGCCAAAAGAGAATTAAAGATGGGTGAAAGTCTCCTTCAATCAGCCCCTTTCGATGCCCTAGCCCCAGCTCTCTCTCGTCCTCTCTCGCTGCATTTTATTTCTTTTTTTATAGATTGGAACAATCCATCCCAATATGTGCTTTTTCACTGCCTTTGATTTTCAGCCTGTTTTTTGTTTTGTGTAATAAATAAGCAGTCTTCTTTGGGCTTTTTTTTTTTTTTTTTTTAACATACTGACATCTGCCATCATTTCATCCTTAAAAAGGTCTTTTGGATCCTTTAAGAAAGTGAACACGAGGTTTAGAAAAATAGGATAATGTTGGATTTGGATTAGGCAGGCCCAAGTTAAAGTCATCCCTTGATCCTGAAGCAAAAGAGATGATTTGGGGGCTTCAGCTCTCTTTACTGCACCAAGTGTGGATACACACGTATGGTTTTCAGAGACCAAGGCAGGATAGAAATGCCTCAAATAAATAAGCATGTTATCCTATGTTGTTCCTCATGTTTACATTTTCCATGCTACCCCCAAGAACCGGGTTATGTTCTGAGGCACAGTTAAGAGAAGGACGAGGGGGGACATGATAGCAGCCTTCCGATATCTCGGGCTGCCCCAAAGAAGAGGGAGTCAAGCTATTCTCCAAAGCGCCTGAAGGCAAAGACAAGAAGCAACGGATGGAAACTAACCAAGGAGAGAAGCAACCTAGAACTAAGGAGAAACTTCCTGACAGTGAGAACAATTAACCAGTGGAACAACCTGCCTCCAGAAGCGGTGAATGCTCCAACACTCGAAGTTTTTAAGAAGAGACTGGACAGCCATTTGTCTGAAATGGTATAGGGTCTCCTGCTTGAGCAGGGAGTTGGACTAGAAGACCTCCAAGGTCCCTTCCAGCTCTGTTATTCTATTATTCTATAATCCCAGATCAATTAACCAGTGGAACCGCTTGCCTTCAGAAGGCAACCTCACTGGAGGTTTTTAAGAAGAGACTGGACAGCCATTTGTCTGGAATGGTATAGAGTTTCCTGCCTGAGTAGGGGGTTGGACTAGATGACCTCCAAGGTCCCTTCCAATTTTATTATTATTATTATGTGATCACTATCTAATAAATGTCTCTAATCAACAGCTATAAGGAGTCTGAAGCATCCTAGGGTCAATTTTAATTGGAAGGAAACTACATTTCATCAGGAATGTCAAGTAGCAATCTGAATACTAAAAAATAAGGTTACCGCTGTGTTGCAGCAATTTGGTGAGCAGAAATAAGTATCTGTATTCCCCAGGAATCTGTGCAATTGTCCTTTTTTTTAAAAAAAAATGGGAGAATACAGCCCATCAGCTACCTATTAGCCCAACGCTTTCTTAGCCTTGGAAACCTTCAGTCGAACTGCCTTTTGTCTTTTCCAGTTCACCCCGGGTGAACCTTTCTCTGAGCTCATAAACCGAGAAAGGTTGGACCTGGTTAGACCTGGATTTAAAAACAACAACAACTTCAAGCCACTTCCATATTGTTGCCAAGGAAACCAAAGGAGGCCTTCCCTTTTTCGAAAATGGCTGAACAAAAATCCCCCTAAGAGATCTCTACGTTTCTATGTAATTCAGCAGAGTGCAGATTCTAAAATAGGAGCCTCACCAATTGCATGGAAAATCCTGGCCACGGCCCGGCCCGAGAACTTTTCGTCTTGACGGATGGAGAGGAAGTGGCGAATGTCAGCTCGGATTTGATGCTCCCATTCCTGAAACTATAACCGGGAAGAAAATTCCAGGGAGAGAGAAATTAGCATTCAGGGAATAAATGCTGGTCCTCCTTAGCAATGCACAGTTTCAGCCAAAGGGCTTCAAACTTGGCCCTTTGATGACTTGTGGACTTCAACTCCCAGAATTCCTCAGCCAGGCACGCGTGCCTGGCTGAGGAATTCTGGGAGTTGAAGTCCACAAGTCATCAAAGGGCCAAGTTTGAAGAGCCCTGCTTTAGTGCAAATGCTGTTAAAATTTTAAAAAATAGGCAGCCAGGAATGAACGTCTCCTGCCAAGTTTGACTTTAAGCTGCTCCAATCAAACTAGGATGGCTTTTTTACCCCCAGCATAATATCAATGCCACTTACTGGATAATTTTACAGAGATGCACGCATATTAATTTCAACACTGCTTTATATCAAGTTAGCCTGCTGTTTTTGTGGCGTGTTAGCCCAATATCGCTCACTTGTGATCCGCAGTGGCTTCCCCTTAAGCCAGGGGTAGGCAACCTTGGCTCTTTTATGACTTGTGAACTTCAACTCCCAGAAGTCCTGAACCAGCCATGCTCACTCAAGAATTCTGGGAGTTGAAGTCCACAAGTCATAAAAGAGCCAAGGTTGCCTACCCCTGCCTTAAGCTGTGGGGAATTATCCCTAGTTTCAGCTAGCAGTAGAGAACAGCAAGCAGGCTTGATCTCCAGAAAAGGAATATCTTTTTCTGCATGATGCCGATAGTGGCTTACTATGAGCCTCTGGCCCCCGTCCATGAAAATGCCTTGTGTGCTATTTAGCAAAGGGCAGAGAGACTGCAGGATAATAATAATAATAATAATAAAGTTGGAAGGGACCTTGGAGGTCATCTAGTCCAACCCCCTGCTCAGGCAGGAAACCCTATGCCATTTCAGACAAATGGCTGTCCAGATGTTAGACAGAAAAGGCCCTTGTTGGTCAGCTGCTCCCTAATCGTTTTAACCAGACATCTCAAGGATAAAATCAATTTAAGGTATTGAAATTAAGAAGACGGCAGGAAAAGAAACCATTTTTTTCCCTGTCAAAATGTACCGCCTAATAAGAGGATCCAAATATGTAAATATATCATAAGATATAACATATATAATAAGAGAGTCCAAATATATAAAAGGGAATGCCATATTAGCGATGCCTGACGGCACACAGAAGAAGGGTAATAAACCAGATTTAAGACAGTGAAGTTTTGGAAGCTTTTCAGGATATGTACAAGAGAAATGCAATTGAATGTCCACAAATGATCCTACTTGGGGCGTAGAAAGTTGCCCTTTAAATCAACCTTGAAAACTGTAAGACTTCAAAACTCTGTCCAAGACTGTGGATTTCCACACCCAGAGTTCCCCAGTCAGCCATTGCTGGCTAGAGAATTCTGGGAGTTGAAACCCACAAGCTGTAAAGTTGCCAAGACTGGACACCCCTGCTGCAAATAGATAACACAATTTCCCCCTTGGATCAACCTCTGCGCTCTGCTGCCCTCCGGATGCATCGGGACCCCCACCACCCCAAGACCCCTAGCAGAGCCACCGATCTGCGGAAGGCGAAACCAGGACAGGACCTCGTCAGCGTTCGTGCTCTGGAGCCCGATCCAGACGAAAAGCTGGATTTACCTCACCTGAACATCCTGGAGGTGATCAGCTTCAGGCTCTGCAGCCACGGAGGGCTCCCCCAGCACCGGCTGCCTCTCAAAATAGCCCATCAGCAGGGACTTCAGCTGGCTGCTCCTCTCCTGGTCTGCGTAGTCAGAGCACGAGGCGCAAGTAGGGAAAGCCACACTGTGGAAAAACACACAAGACGCACAAGGGAGGTAAGGCACGGCGGAGGTCCAGCGGTGCAGGTAGCCTTCGACTTAACGACAGTTATTTTAGTGACCGCTCAAAGTTACAACCATGCTGGAAAAAGTGACGTAGCCTCACAATTGTCCCAGCGTTGCTCAGGAATCTAAAAGAGCCAAAAGAAACTCCTGAGCCGAGGTTTCAGCCAGCAAACAACTTTTATTTTGATCAAAATAAGAGTTGGGTGACCCCATCTCTCTCCGTGGCTGGTGGAGAGATGAAGGTAAACAACCAGGAGAGATGTCTTCCACCTTTTATACCTTTCCAGAACAAAAAGATCAGGTCTTGGTACCAGGCATAAGATGGCACAAAAAAACAATTCCAAGATGATGACGCACACACAGCCACCCAGGCTCCATCCGTAACTCCGTTTCCCCCCCCTCTCCCCTCACAGTGCTCTTTTCATGTAAGCAACCACCTGTACCTAAAGCATGAAACATTTGCTTTTATATAACTAATTTCCCAATATAAAGCACCTACAAAGCTGCTTGCACATAAACAAAGATATATATATACGTAATGATTACAAACTACCACTACTTATATTAATATTACTAATATCAACTTTTAAGCACAATAAAATCCCTTCAGTGACCTAACCAGTTTTCATGCTTGTCATTTAGAACGGTCACTAAACGAACGGTCGTGAGCCAAGGACTGCCTGTACTTGGCCAGGATCCACCCAGCGGGGTTTTCAGGCCCTCTTTGCAACTTCCCACCTCTGAAAAGCCTGGAAGCAGACTCGGAGCTGATGGAGGGCGGCCGTTTCGCGGCTCGTGACGCGCCGGTACAGGAACTCGCACACCGCGTCCAGCTCGTCATCGCTGAGATCCCCGTAGGAGCGCAGGTGGAAGGAGAGCTCCCTGAATTCCACCAGGATCTCACTTTTCCTAGGCCCCTGGCCACCTGAGCAGGGAGAAGAGAGCGGCCGACAATGGGTTGGAACCCCCAGGTCCCCCAGCGCGTTCTGGATCACTGTCTCTGTCAAGCTACAAAATGTACTGTCTTTAGGACCGCCGTGGGGCTTCTAGCTTGCCTACAGTTAGTGGGAGGGGGGGAAGGAGGACTTTGGGATCCACAGGTGCTCCCTATCGGCGTGAGAGCCGAAGCCACTGAGGAGATGTTTTGGCGAACTGAGGGGTCCTGCTTCTTTTCTGGGCCGTGACCGAGAACTAGCTCAGATAAAAGTCTACCCCAAACAGCCCCCCGCACGCCAGTTGACCAGGCTCCCCACGGTCTCACCCTTCTGCCATTGGGTGTTCCACTGCAGCTGTCGTAGAGCCCGTTTGACTGGCAGGACCTCCCAGCCCATGGAGTCGGCCAGGGCAATGACGTCGAACTCCACGGAGCTGGCCTGGGTGGCGGTGCTCCCTTTCAGCCGCTGCTGGGCCAAGCAGACCGCAAGCGGAGGGCACCTGGGGGCAGAAGAGACAGCAAGGAAGGAGTCAACACTCTGTGCTCACCAACCAAACTTGACTGCAGGAATAAAACAGGTATTTTGGGATCTGCTCCCTAAAGAAGCAGCAGCATTTAGAATAAAATAACCGTCGGAAGGGACCTCGGAGGTCTTCTAGTCCAACCCCCTGCTCAGGCAGGAAACTCTATACCATTTCAGACAAACCAACGCAGACACCTTTTCTACACCTCCCTCTGTGAAGGAGGCGGGCGGTTTCTAAATCTGACCAATTCCATTTGACTGGAATGGTAAAGAGCAGGACTGTGCAATCTTGGGAACTTTTAAGACTTGTAGACTTCAACTCCCAAAAAGCAGAGACATCACCCTGCCAACAAAAGTGCGTATAGTCAAGGCCATGGTTTTCCCAGTTGCAATGTATGGCTGTGAAAGTTGGAACCATAAGAAAGGCCGAGCGCCAAAGAATGGAGGCCTTTGAACTATGGTGCTGGAGAAGACTCCTGCGAGTCCCCTGGACTGCAAGGCCATCAAACCGGTCAGTCCTAGAGGAGATCAACCCCGATTGCTCTTTAGAAGGCCAGATCCTGAAGTTGAAACTCAAGTACTTTGGCCCCCTAATGAGAAGGAAGGACTCACTGGAGAAGAGCCTAATGCTGGGAAAGATGGAGGGCAATAGAAGAAGGGGACGACAGAGAATGAGGTGGCTGGATGGAGTCACTGAAGCAGTAGGCGTGAGCTTCAATGGACTCCAGAAGATGGTAGAGGACAGGAAGGCCTGGAGGAACGTTGTCCATGGGGTCGCAATGGGTCAGACACGACTTCGCAACTAACAACAACAACCTAAAGAAGCAGCAGCATTTAGAATAAAATAACAGAGTTGGAAGGGACCTCGGAGGTCTTCTAGTCCAACCCCCTGCTCAGGCAGGAAACTCTATACCATTTCAGACAAACCAACGCAGACACCTTTTCTACACCTCCCTCTGTGAAGGAGGCGGGCGGTTTCTAAATCTGACCAATAAAATAAGTAATAAATACGGCAACCTGCAAAACCCGACATTGCTTTACAGAATTTATATACAGATAGTCCTCGAAGCGATTTGTGACCGTTTTTCCCACTTATGACCGTTGCAGCACCCCCACGGCCACGTGATGAAAACTCGGGACGCTTGGCAACTGACCCGTATTTGTGAGGGTCGCAGTGTCACGTAATCCACCTTTTGTGGCCTGACAAGCAAAGCCAACGGGGAAGCCATGTTCTAACTTAACTAAGTTAGCGATGATGGCGAGTATCTGTGGCTTGGGTGTAGGATGGGGGTGGAAGTTCGTTCCCCAAGCTTGTCGGGTTGCTTTCTGAGCATTTTGTGAGTTCACCGCAGCCTGGCACCCTGCCAGCCATTCCATCCACAGACCCATTGACCCACCACCCGCCTACGGACCCCTCAGGATCCGAATCAACCACACAGTCACTTGGCACAACCTACACCTGACCCAGCACAAGACCCTCACCTGACGTGATGCACACCTGACCCAGCACAAGACCCTCACCTGACGTGACCCCCAACTGACCCAGCACAAGACCCTCACCTGACTTGATGCACACCTGACCCAGCACAAGACCCTCATCTGATGTGACCCCCCCATCACAAGACCCGCTGACCACAGCAAGCAGAAGAACACACAGACACTGACATCCCCTAAACTCGGCCGAAGAGGCTACCTAGCCTGGTAACGAAACGTTCGGGAAACCAGCCCACAAGCCCGGAGAACGAACCTCCATCCCCTTCACTAACTTAACCACGGCAGTGATTCACTTAACAACAGCGGTGAGAAAGGTCGTAAAATGGGACAAAATTCACTTAGCAACTGCCTCGCTTAGTAACCGAGATTTGGAGCTCCGTTGTGGTTGTGTACTGGATCTGAGCAATGGCTGTGAAAGAAAGGCTTGTTTCTGAATCCCCCTACCTCAAGGGTCTTCAAACTTGGCCCTTGGATGACTTGTGGACTTCAACTCCCAGAAGTTGAAGTGCCTGGCTGAGGAATTCTGGGAGTTGAAGTCCACAAGTCATAAAAGGGCCAGGTTTGAAGACCCCTGTCTTAAAGCATCCTGGCTGAGGAATTCTGGGAGTTGAAGTCCACCAGTCACAAAAGGGCCAAGTTTGAAGACCCCTGTCTTAAAGCATCCTGGCTGAGGAATTCTGGGAGTTGAAGTCCCCGAGTCATCAAAGGGCCAGGTTGGAAGACCCCTGCCCTACATGCTCTCTCATACTGGCCTGATCCTTTCCCCCCTTCCTTTTCTCACCTTCGAGACACCGTCCGCAGCTGCTGAGGACCTCTGTAGCACGAAACCCGGCAGGAAGAGAAAGTGGGGTGCAGCAGCTCTACCCAGCGACAGGGGTGCAGTTCCAGGTAACACAGAAGCGTCTCTATGCCTGAAAATGAACACTTTGGGTTAAAGTGGGCAAGAACAAGCCTTGCCGTGTCAATTTGAGGACCTTTTTGCTGGTGCTTTCCATTCATGAACATAGGATAAGATAACCTTTATTGTCATTTTTTTTACTGTGGGCACACTGGCACACGTTCAAAATGAAATTACGTTGCCTGCTCTCAACAGTGTAAAATATGTGTGCCTCAAAACACACATATCACGTGGAGTGTTAATACCACTTTACAATGGCTTGGTAAGGCCACACTTGGAATACTGCGTCCAGTTTTGGTCACCACGATGTAAAAAAGACGTTGAGACTCTGGAAAGAGTGCAGAGAAGAGCAACAAAGATGATTAGGGGACTGGAGGCTACAGCATATGAGGAACGGTTGCTGGAATTGGGTATGTCTAGTTTAATGAAGAGAAGGACGAGGGGGGACATGATAGCAGCCTTCCAGTATCTCAGGGGCTGCCCCAAAGAAGAGGCAGTCAAGCTGTTCTCCAAAGCCCCTGAAGGCAGGACAAGAAGCAACGGATGGAAACTCATCAAGGAGAGAAGCAACCTGGAACTAAGGAGGAATTTCCTGACAGAACAATTAACCAGTGGAACAACCTGCCTCCAGAAACTGTGGGTGCTTCATCATTGGAAGTTTTTAAGAAGAGACTGGACAGCCATTTGTCCGAAATGGTATAGGGTTTTCTGCCTGAGCAGGGGCTTGGACTAGATGACCTCCAAGGTCCCTTCCAACTTCTTCTTCTTCTTCTTCTTCTTTCTCCTTCTTCTCCTTCTATTATTATTATTATATTATTATTGTCGTCATCATCATCATCATCATCATCATCATCATTATCACCCTCACCTTCTTCTCGGAGATCCAGGGCTTCCACCGTCTGCTGAATGGGGACAGCTCTCTCGTGTTTGTAGCATATTCGTGACTGTTCCTGTTCTGGCTCAAGGGGCATTTCTGAACTTCCTTCTAGGGCCGTCAGCATCTCTGCATCCTCCACTTCGCAGCCCTGGGGAGTCAGAATGTTTGGTCATGCTCAAGAGCAATGGGGTGGGCAGAGAGGTTTTCATCCCAAGTCCCCAGCACTGAGGGACGGGCTGACCAGAGAGGCCGGCAGTCGTGCTGGGCTTGTATGTCCTTCTCTGGGAACAGAGGGTTAGGCTAAGGTCTGCTATCACAGTTGGCTTCTTCAATCTTGCTTGGAGATTGAACACCCGGGGGTGGGTGGGATACAATGTGATTGGATTAGGAATTGGGAGGGGGAGAGGGAGGGGAGAACGAGGAGGGGAAGAAGTGGAGGAAGGGAAGGAAGAGGAGGAGGAAAGGAGGAAGGAAGGAGGAAAGAGGGAGGAGGAGGAGAAAAAAGGTGAAGAAGGAGGAGGTGGAGAAGGGGAATTATTCTGATGTGGGCTCAGGAGAAGCCAATGCTGTCTTGTTCCGATCAGATCTCTTAACCTTTTTCCTTTGGGTCACATGCATGTTTTTGAAAAGTCAGCTCAAATCCACGCTGAGATTCAGGAACACATACACAAAATTCTTGGGACGCTTGGAAAAAAGATGGGATTTAACAATGCAAGAAAACAACGTGGTCCTTCGTGGCACAGCTCTTACCATCCCGAGATAAATTAGTCCCTGCTTGACGACCAGTTGCGGCACCCCACAGTCACACGGCCACATTTTTTTTTTTTTGCACGTTTGGTCAGTTTCCCGCAAAATCAGTCATAAAATTGGCCATGGACCTCTGCTGACCTGCTTAATGACTGTCGTGACTTACGACTGTCATTCCAGGCGCAGTTATGATCGTAAACCGAGGGCTACCTGGATATTCAACCACGCTGGTACTCCTAAGAAAGGAGCTTTTAAAGAGGTCTCTGACCAGCTGTCCTCTCCTACACCTACTGGCTCCTCTTCCCTCACCTTGCTGAGTTCCTGCTGCTTCTGGTGAAGCTCTCGGCATCTGCAGCGTGGGAAAACCGTCTGCACGAGCCTTTTGATGGCGAAGAAGTCAACCGTGTCTGCGTAAACATGGCGCCTCAATTCATGCAAATCCTCACCCTGGAGAGGAGAAGAGCAACTTTGTGAATGGTGGAAAAATAGGCATCATCATCATCATCATCATCATTATCATTATTATGGTTTATGACCTAGGCATATGAATGACTATCATTTTCTCCTCCTTGCCGGAAACATGTAAGTGCATCCATTTATCTGCACGAATCCCTCGCATTATTTTGGGGAGGGGAACTCTTCCAGTGCATACTGTTAAAAATATAAATGCTACAGGGAGCCTCTATTACTGGTTTTGGGGTCCTGCGTTCGATTCCACAAGATGTAGAATGGGAAGTTCCTCCGCAAGCATGTTAAGGGATAACAGGGTAAGAGTTGGAAGGGACTTGGGAGGTCTTCTAGTCCAGCCCCAGCCCCATGATAGGAGATACTATACAATTCTGGACAAATGTCTACCCAGTCTCTTCTTAAAAACCTCCAGTGATGGAGTACCCATAACTTCTTGAGGTAAGTCGTTCCACTGATTAATTGTTCTCACTGTCAGGAAGTTTCTCCTTAATCCCTTAATCTCTCCTTGATCAGTTTCCATCCGTTGCTTCTTGTCCTGCCTTCAGGTGCTTTGGAGAAGAGCTTGACTGCCTCTTCTTTGGGGCAGCCCCTGAGATATTGGAAGACTGCTATCATGTCCCCCCTCGTCCTTCTCTTCTGAACTTTGAGAGAATGCAGAATAATAGAGTTGGAAGGGACCTTGGAGGTCTTCTAGTCCAGCCCCCTGCTCAAGCAGGAAACTCTATACCATTTCAGACAACTGACTGTCCATCTCTTCTTAAAAAACCTCCAGTGATGGAGCGCCCACAACTTCTGGAGGCAACTTCTGTTCCACTGATTAATTGTCCTCACTGTCAGGAAGTTTCTCCTTAGTTCCAGGTTGCTTCTTCTCCTGCCTTCAGGTGCTTTGGAGAATAGCTTGACCCCCCTCTTCTTGGTGGCAGCCCCTCAAATATGTGATGCACACACCTGTGGCAGGGTTTTCAGGCTGAACAAATCCCCTAGAACGGACCGTACTTTACCTCCGGGTTTAGGAAGAGATGACACTGGGCAGGTTGGCCATCCCGCCCGGCCCGCCCGATCTCCTGCACGTAGCTCTCGAAGTTCTTGGGCATGTTGTAATGCACAACCCCACGCACGTCCGACTTGTCCAAGCCCATCCCAAAGGCCACCGTGGCCACCACCACGCGCAGCTGGCCAGACATGAAGCTGTTCTGCACCCGGCGGCGTTCGTGGGCAGACAGCCCGGCATGGTAGGCATCGGCAATCCACTTCAGAGGGCGGCGGCGGCTCTTTTTAGCTAGGTGGAAATGAGAGGAGAGCAAATGTGTGAGGCTCACGGCAAGCCTGGGAGAAACGTCACTCAGGTAAACCACAACTTGTTTCAAGGATTCAAAAGTGCTGAAAAAAAGCTGGTTTGTTCCAGAAAGGAAAGATCCCATGCCTGTTTTGCTGTGCTTTGTCAGAGCATGCACAGTCTTATCGCGCTGCGATAACCCAGGAGTAAATACAGTAAACAATGGTTTATTTTAAATGGTGGTTTATATTACACTATCTACAATATACACTAGGAACAAAATACACACACGTGGTAATACAGCAAACTCCTACACAGCAATTATAGCAGGAAACGGACGAGAGACTCCAGCAAAGCCTTCCCTTTTATACTCAGGCTCTTAAAGGGATACAGACCCTGCTTGCTCTTAAAGAGACACAGACCCTGCTGAGTCATTCCTGTCATTGCATCATCCACCTTACATTACACAAGCTGTTTAGCTATTAAATTATTACCTTGACATGCTTTAATTCTGGAAGGATCTTCTCTCAGAGAAGCTTAGTGGGCTGGTACTAGGCAAAGGCTGTCCTCGACTTACGACAATTCGTTTAGTGACCGTTCGAAGTTGTAACGGCACTGACAAAAGTCACTTAGGACCGTTTTTTTACACTTAGGACCCTTGCAACATCCCCAGGGACAAGTGATCAAAATTCAGACGCTTGGCCACTGACTCCTATTGATGACGGCCGCAGCGTCCCTATGATACTTGGTCAAAATTCAGATGTTTGGAAACTGACTCATACTTATGACGGTTGCAGTGTCCTGGGGTCACGTGACCCCTCCCCCTTTGCGACCTTCCGACAAGCAAAGTCAACGGGGAAACCGGATTCACTTCACGACCGTGTTACTAACTTAACAACTTGCAGTGATCCACTTAACAACTGTGGCAAGAAAGGTTGTAAAACGGGGCCAAACTCACTTAACCATTGTCTTGCTTAGCAACGGAAATGTTGGGAGTCAATTGCGGCCCTAGGTTGAGGACAAAAAGAACAATTTCTTTTGAGTTTCTGCCCCTTCTCTTATTCTTATTACCCAGCTATTCCCCAAGTCGGTTCTGCCAATCATCCCCCGTCAACGACTACCTTTGGCTTTTGGCCTTTTTCCAGGGAGATGGTCTTGTGCCTCTTGCTCTGCTTCACAGGGTGGGGCTCTCAGCTTCACCCCCTGCAGACACGTGCGGATGAAGGCCGCAATCCGCGTCGTCTCTTCGCGGCGCGTGCAGTACACGATGATGGAGTCCAGGCTTCCAAACCTCTCCCCTTGCAGCAAACCTACGAGAGCCTGCAAGAACCGGTAGTGTCAACGCTGCTAATATCGGATGTTCTTGCTTTGACAAGCTATGGAGATGCAGCCATTTTCCTTCCTATGTTTTACTCTTAGAATTAAGAGTTGGAATTAGATGATACTTGGGGGGAGGAGGAGGAACGTGCATGGGAGTTTAGTTAGACATAACAATACTGTAACTAGGGTGAGAACCAAGGGTTTTTGAAATAGATGATAAGAAATGGCGGGTTGAAGAACTGGAGGGAAAGCCTGCATTTCAAACTAATTGGGGAATGTGATTTATGACGGTTAATTGGAGGAGGGAATTGTGCTAGATGCTATGTGCTCAGGGGAGGGGAATTCAGATTTTGGCTTTGGCTATGTAAGTGCCGATGCTATGCTACTCGAATAAAGATTCTTTAAGGTAAAGAATGCCTCGAAGTTCTTTGAAGAGTTTCATCTGTCGGAACCAGGACAGGTAGCTTTTCAACAGATATTCAGAGCTGTTTTCCTGGATACCTTAGGGAAAAAAGGGCTAGCATCGTCAGAGAGGAAAGAAAAATAACGCCCAGCAGGAAAACGTTTCCTATCTAGGGGACCGTTTCTTGCATTTTCAGCCCGATTTTCCTCTCAAATTCTAGGAAACCGATCCCAAACAAATTCTCCCAGGGCAGTGGATTTCTGAACCCAGACAGATCTATTCCAGATCTCTGGCTGCTAATACTGGAAAAACACTCGAAAGGTGTAGCAACTTCTGGCTGGGAAGTACAAACCAAACCGGAGCCTGTTGTTAGAGAAGACCCGTTTTCTTAGAAAAAAACTTTTAAGATTTCAAAGAATAACAAGAAAGTCCAGTTGCCGCTTGAAAAAGCACCTTTGGGGGAACCTTAAGATTCCATCTTATTGTGAGTTTCTGGAAGACAGGCTCAACACTACACAGCTGGCAATAATAATAATAATAGTAATAATAATAGTAATAGTAATAATAATAGAGTTGGAAGGGACCTTAGAGGTCATCTAGTCCAACACCCTGCTCAGGCATCGGGGTGGGTGGGGGCTGCGTTGACATTGAAAGCTGGAAATGTGTTTGGCCCTCTTACCATTGAGCTCAAGTCAGTGGTTAAAGCATCAGGCTCTAGAAGGAGGGAGATCGTGAGTTCAAGTCCTGCCTTAGCCATGAAAGCAACTTATAATAATAATAATAATAATAATAATAATAATAATAATAATAATAATAATATAATAATAATAATAATAATAATAATAAAATAATAATAATAATAATAATAATAATAATAATAATAATAATAATAGAGTTGGAAAGGACCTTGGAGGTCATCTAGTCCAACCCCCTGCTCAGGCAGAAAACCCTCTACCATTCCAGACCAATGGTTGACCAGTCTCTTCTTAAAAACTTCCAGTGTTGGAGCATTCCACTGGTTAATTGTTCAGCTTGTGTGCCACCAACTTAATGGGTCTTTTAAGAAGTGAAAGGCAGCACAGGAGAGAATTAAGCAAACAAAAAGCCAGACAAAAGTACACAATAAGCCCACAAACGCATGGCATCCTACAAACTTGAACCCTTTTCCTTTTTCATGTTATCCTAGGCTTTTTCCTCTTTTTCCAGCTTCTGGAGGCAGGTTGTTCCACGGATTAATTGTTCTAACTGTCAGGAAGTTTCTCCTTAGTTCTAGGTTGCTTCTCTCCTTGGTTAGTGTCCATCCGTTGCTTCCATCCAATGTTCTTCAAGAAGACTTCTGAACTCCCCCCCCTCCTCCCCCCCCCCAGACCAAGGGGGTCTCTTATATGGAAACATCTGGAAACATCTGGCTGGGCTTACTTGATCCTTGTCTCTGTCTGTGGAGACAGAGAGACACAAGTTTGGAGGAACCGCAGCAGAACGCACCGCCAGCCCTTCGCCCTCTGGGATGCCCAAGTGGTGGGCCACGTCCCCTGCCGTTGAAACCGTGGCGGTGGCTGTCAGGCCTAAGAAGCACCGCACACCCAAGCGTTCCCGAAGAACCTGCCAGGGAAGGAACGGTCAGGTCCTCTGAACCTTTCAACAAGGTTTCCCCAATTTGCCAAGGGCTGGGAAAAGCCGACAGAGCGCCAGAGGGGGCTCTTCAGGATGCTGGTGCCGATTGCTCGGGGTCTTTGAGCCCAGAGGCCCCGCAGAAGCCCCTCCTCCCTGCACCCCAACCCACATTCCCGCTTGTTCGCCTTCCGTACCTTACAGAGCCGGAGGTAGCAAGGGCGGAAGTTGTGCGACCACTCGGACAGGCAGTGCACCTCGTCGATGCAGGCGAAAGCCACGGGGGGAAGCTGATCCGCGGGGGGGAGGCAGCTGCCACTCGAGAGGGCCCCCCCAACCAAGGCCTCGGGGGACAGCAGCAGCACCTGGACTTTCCCGGCCTTTACCTGCAAGCAGAACACCTGGGTGGGTCAGGGGCACCGGCTTTCCCTGCCACCCTGCTGAGCACTGGGCATTCAACCTTGCTGGGCAGGGCAGAGTACAGGGAGCGCTCGATGGGCGACCGCCGCTGAGCCCAGAGTTCCCCTCGCGAAGCAAGACCCTTAAGTGAGTTTGGCCCGATTCTACGACTTTTCTTGCTACAGTTGTTAAGTGAATCGCGACAGATGTTACGTAGGTCACACGGTTAAGCGAATCTGGATTCCCCATGGACTTGGTCAGGTCGCAAAAGGGGATCACATGACACACACACACCGGGACGCTGCAGCCGTCATAAATATGAACCCGTTGCCAAGCCGCTGGATTTTGATCACGTGACCACGGGGGACGTTGCAACAGGTGAAAGGTGAAAAACGGCCGCCAGTCATTTTTTTCAGTTGCAATTTTGAACGGCCGTTAAACAAATTATTTTAAGCTGTGGGTGCTCCAACACTGGAAGTTTTTTAAGAAGAGGCTGGACAGCCATTTGTCTGAACTGGTAATAGGGTTCTCCTGCCTGAGCAGGGGGCTGGACTAGATGACCTCCAAGGTCCCTTCCAACTCTGTTATTCTTTTTTTTCCTTTTTTCCTTCCTTCCTTCCTTCCTCCCTCCCTCCTTCCCTTCTCCAACACTGGAAGTTTTTAAGAAGAGACTGGACAGCCATTTGTCTGAAATAGTATAGGGTTTTCTGCCTGAGCAGGGGGTTGGACTAGATGACCTCCAAGGTCCCTTCCAACTCTGTTATTCTTTTTTCCCCCTTTTTTCCTTCCTTCCTCCCTCCCTCCCTTCTCCAACACTGGAAGTCTTTAAGAAGAGATTGGACAGCCATTTGTCTGAAATGGTATAGGGTTTCCTGCCTGAGCAGGGGGTTGGACTAGATGACCTCTAAGTTCCCTTCCAACTCTTATTCTTTTTTCCTTCCTTCCTTCCTTCCTTCCTTCCTTCCTTCCTTCCTTCCTTCCTTCCTTCCTCCCTCCCTCCCTCCCTTCTCCAACACTGGATGTTTTTAAGGAGAGAGTGGACAGCCATTTGTCTGAAATGGTATAGGGTTCTCCTGCCTGAGCAGGGGGCTGGACTAGATGACCTTCAAGGTCCCTTCCAACTCTGTTATTCTTTTTTTTCCTTCCTTCCTTCCTTCCTTCCTTCCTTCCTTCCTTCCTTCCTTCCTTCCTTCCTTCCTTCCTTCCTCCCTCCCTCCCTTCTCCAACACTGGAAGTTTTTAAGAAGAGACTGGACAGCCATTTGTCTGAAATAGTATAGGGTTTTCTGCCTGAGCAGGGGGTTGGACTAGATGACCTCCAAGGTCCCTTCCAACTCTGTTATTCTTTTTTTCCCCTTTTTTCCTTCCTTCCTCCCTCCCTCCCTTCTCCAACACTGGAAGTTTTTAAGAAGAGACTGGACAGCCATTTGTCTGAAATGGTATAGGGTTTCCTGCCTGAGCAGGGGGTTGGACTAGATGACCTCTAAGATCCCTTCCAACTCTTATTCTTTTTTCCTTCCTTCCTTCCTTCCTTCCTTCCTCCCTCCCTCCCTCCCTCCCTCCCTTCTCCAACACTGGATGTTTTTAAGGAGAGAGTGGACAGCCATTTGTCTGAAATGGTATAGGGTTTCCTGCCTGAGCAGGACTAGATGACCTTCAAGGTCCCTTCCAACTTTATTATTTTTATTATTATGACAAAGATAAAAGAGTGTCTCATTGCAGATAAGTCAACGATGTAAAACCATTTCTTTGGTGACCAAAGTTACCACAGCAGTGGGGAAAAAAAGGTGACTTATAACTCTTTCTCACACCATTTGCCGCATCCCTGCGGTCACGTGATCAAAATTCAGACGCTTGGCGTCTATTTATGACGGTCGCAGTTCCCCGGGGCTGATGAGACCCCCTTTTGTGACTTTCTGACAAGCCGAGTCAATGGAGAAGCCAGATGCACTTAATCACCGTGTTTCCAACTTAACAACTGCAGTGATTCACTTAACAGCTTTGGCAAGAAAAGTCGGAAAACGGGGCACGTCACAACTGTCTCGCTTAGCAACAGAAAATTTGGACTCACTTGTGGTCGTAGGTCAAGGAGTACCTGTCTTTACTGCGTTAAGTTCAAAACTGGAGGCTGGCAGGACCCAAACACACCCGACCCTACCCCAACCGAGGCCACAAACCCCACAATCCTTAGACCGCGTGGGAATTATGGGCTTTGTAGGGCAGTACTATCCGGAGGATCCTAGTTTAAGACAGTCCTCGGTTACACCAAGGCAGCTGGCTCACCCGCTCCATGGCAGCCTCCCTCTGAGCCTTCGACATGCTGGAGTGGACGCAGGCCGCTTTCAGGCGCTGAGGGAGGCCGGAGACCTGCAAGAAAGACAGAGCGCGCCTCACTCAGACTTAGGCAGACATGGGGGCTACCGGCCCCCTCCCCAGCCAAGGAACAGGAGCCACGTCCCTGCGGCTTTCCCTACGGCTGCAGTTTCTGCTCCAGAAAAAATGCTGAACTGTGCACTTTGGCATTGGCCCAGCCTACCTGTGCCAGGACAGGTGGCAGGCTGCGTGCTGGGTGTGTGTGTCTAGGACAATTTAGCATCGCAGGACAAGAGTTACACAGATAGATGATAGATAGATAGATAGATAGATAGATAGATAGATAGATAGATAGATAGATAGATAGATAGATAGATAGATAGATAGATAGATAGATAGATAGATAGATAGATAGATTGATAGATAGATAGATTGATAGATAGATAGATAGATAGATTGATAGATAGATAGATAGATTGATAGATAGATAGATTGATAGATAGATAGATAGATAGATAGATAGATTGATAGATAGATAGATAGATAGATAGATAGATAGATAGATAGATAGATAGATAGATAGATTGATAGGTAGGTAGGTAGGTAGGTAGGTAGGTAGGTAGGTAGGTAGGTAGGTAGGTAGGTAGATATAGATTAGATAGAGATAGATTGATATGATTGATATGACAGACACAGACAGATGATAGATTGATAGATATATTGATATGCTAGATTGATATATGATAGGGGCAGGACAAGAAGTAATGGATGGAAACTAGTCAAGGAGAGAAGCAACCTGGAACTGAGGAGAAACTTCCTGACAGTTAGAACAATTAACCAGTGGAACAACCTGCCTCCAGAAGCGGTGAATGCTCCAACACGGGAAGTTTTTAAGAAGAGACTGGACAGCCATTTGTCCAAAATGGTATAGGGTTACCTGCCTGAGCAGGGAGTTGGACTCGATGACCTCCAAGGTCCCTTCCAACTTTATTATTATTATTATAGATTGATATGATAAATTGATATGATAGATTGACAGACAGACAGACAGAGATTAGAGAAATAGAAAGAGAGAGAGAGAAAGAGATAACGTTTATTGTCATTTTTTACTGTGGGCACAACGGCACACATTAAACATGAGATTTAGTTGCTTGCTCTCAAGTGTACACATACACAACACACATCTAAAACATACTCTATACAACACATGTATAGACCTACACCCTTACATATAAGTAACCTGTAAATATTAATCACTGTCCACCTTGAATACATAACGGGAGGAGGAAGCTTTATATCAAACAAACGGTGGAATAGAATCATTGAAGAAAGGATGCCAAAGGAGGGAGGGACAGAATGAAACGTGAAGGGCAAAAATTAAAATAATTTTCTGATAATTTTAAATGCTCAAACTGAATTGTGGAACTGTCCCGCAGCAGGCTGTCCCTCGGTGAGTTGGCCACGGCGGGTTGTCCTGCCACCCTAGAACCCCCCCCCCCACACACCACGCTCCCAGTCCAAGGGCACCTTCCAGCTTACCTGATCATCCATCAGGGACACCAAGGGAGAGATCACCAAGGTGATGCACGGGGACCGTTTGCCATACAGGTAGGCAGGTAGCTGGTAGCAGAGAGATTTCCCCATTCCTGTGGACAAGACCACCAAGGTGGAGAGCCCTGCAAGACAGCAGAGTCAGAAGAGTCAGCCTCAGAACCAACAGCCATGGCAACCTTTCCCCGTGCTAGCACTCGCGCAGAAATTGCAACTTAAAGGACATCTATCCCACCCCCTGCTCAGTGCAAGACTCACTACAACAGCTTGGATGTCCCAAAGGTGCTTTTTTTTTCAAAAGGCAACTGGGCTTTGTTTTCCTTGAAAATGTTTCGCTTCTCCTCCAAGAAGCTTCTTCAGTTCTGACTGAGCTGACTGAACTGTCAGAACTGAAGAAGCTTCTTGGATGAGAAGCGAAACGTCTTCAAGGAAAAACAAAGTCCAGTTGCCTTTTGGAAAAAAAAAAAAAAGCATCTTTGGGACAACCGTGACCAGGGCGATTGACAATCTCCATGGACAGCATGGATGGACGCTCACTGAATTTCTGTATGAAAACCTTCAGAGAAAATCTCCCCAGTACACGTGGCAGCCTGTTTCGCTGACTGACCTGTCGTATTTTTAAAGGTTCCTAACATTTAGCCTGAATCTATATCCCTTAAGATCAGAATGGGTTCCAAGGGATCTTGTGAATGCATGAAGAGGAAAACGTTTCTCCAAATACCCCAAAAATATATATATATAAAAAAAATAGAGCTAAGTGTCCTTTTCTGACAGCTTCAAGACACTTGTCAGTCCAAATATGACTGGTAGGGAACTGCCCAAAGAAATTCTAAAGAATTTTCCAAGAGCCTCTGTCCATCCAATTCATTCTAGCAGATCGGGCAAGCTGCGGATCCCATCAGCCAAAGATGGTTGGCTGCAGGGACTAGAAGAGGTGCTACTTCTGCAGTGGAATATCCTCCCCTCGGAGATCAGAATGGCCCCAATCCTGTTGGCCTTAAAAACCTGGCTGTGTTCCCGAGCCTGGGGCCCTGAATGTGTTAAGAGCCCCGTTTCCGGGCTTTATTGCTTACTGGCTAAATATCTCAGCTGCTCTGTATATTTATTTTGGATGTTTTTCTGTTTATAAATTGCTTTTTTGTTTTAATTGTTTTTAGTTTTGGAATTATAAGCCACCTAATCATTATTGAGATGGGTGGCTATAGAGAGAGAAGGGAGGAAGGAAGGAAGGAAGGAAGGAAGGAAGGAAGGAAGGAAGGAAGGAAGGAAGGAAGGAAGGAAGGAAGGAAGGAAGGAAGGAAGGAAGGAAGATGTAGAAGGGGAAGGAAGGGAGGTTGATGTGGAAGGAAGGAAGGAAGGAAGGAAGGAAGGAAGGAAGATGTAGAAGGGGAAGGAAGGTTGATGTGGAAGGAAGGAAGGAAGGAAGGAAGGAAGGAAGGAAGGAAGATGTAGAAGGGGAAGGAAGGTTGATGTGGAAGGAAGGAAGGAAGGAAGATGTAGAAGGGGAAGGAAGGGAGGTTGATGTGGAAGGAAGGAAGGAAGGAAGGAAGGAAGGAAGGAAGCAGACTGCCCCCTCCAGTATTAAAGCAGACGTAGCAGAAAAGACCCATTTCACCTGATGTCTGCCTGGAGGACTGGAGAACGGGGCCGTGTCTTGCTCAGAAAAACAGAGGACACCACATTATATTTCTCCTTCCCTTCATTTTGCAAGACGAAATCACGCTTCATGACGCAAAACATGCATTTTCTCTAGGCCCCATTGAGTGTGCTCAACAGACCGGAGGAAGCTTCAGCTAAGAGGGAGACCCTCCCCGTGGGGCAGACCTAATGTCCCCTGTGCAGTGGCACAAGCATGCCAGGAAACAAGGGAGATGCCTCTTATGTCAATGTTACAATGTTCTGTCAGGAGGCGAGGACAAAACGAAGCCGACCAAGAGCCGTCTGCTTGTCCTGCGGACGTTAGGCTTATAATAATAATAATAACAGAGCTGGAAGGGACCTTGGAGGTCTTCTAGTCCAACCCCCTGCTCAAAGCAGGAAACCCTAGACCATTTCAGACAAATGGCTGTCCAGTCTCTTCTTTAAAACTTCCAGTGTTGGGGCATTTGCAACTTCTGGAGGCAAGCCATTCCACTGGTTGATTTTTCTCACTGTCATGAAGTTTCTCCTTAGTTCCAGGTTGCTTCTCTCCTTGATCAGTTTCCATCCGTTGCTTCTTGTCTTTGCCTTCAGGCGTTTTGGAGAATAGCTTGACTGCCTCTTCTTTGGGGCAGCCCCTGAGATACTGGAAGACTGCTATCATGTCACCCCTCGTCCTTCTCTTCATTAAACGAGACATACCAGAAACATCTGGCCACCACAACTGCCAAGATCCAAGTAAGTTAAAAGTTTGTTTCTTTACGCCTTACCTGAGAGTATTCTCATCACTGCTGTTTCCTGTCCTGGCCGGAAGGAAGTATATCCCAGCTCAGCCAAGGCTTGGAAGACTTCAGGAGGCATATCTGGACAAGACAGTGGACAACCACAGTTAGGAACGCCCGTCCTCAGGGAGGGCTGAGCAAGAAGAGCTGAACGAAGGTATCTTCCACTTACCCTGTTGCCATTTCAAAGGATATGGACCCTGAACAAAAGATTCCAGATTCTGGAGAACTGGAGCTTTAGGAGGGCAGGACAATTCAGAACTGCTGCTTCAATTAGCACACATCCCTTCTATGTTTCTCAGAATAATAACAACAGAATAATAATAGAATAACAAGAGTTGGAAGGGACCTTGGAGGTCTTCTAGTCCAATCCCCTGCTCAGGCAGGAGACCCTATACCATTCCAGACAATCTCTTCTTAAAAACCTCCAGTGTTGGAGCATTCACAACTTCTGGTGGCAAGCTGTTCCACTGTTAATTGTCCTCACTGTTAGGAAGTTTCTCCTTCATTCCAGGCTGCTTCTCTCCTTTAGAATAGAATAGAGGATAGAGCTGGAACGGACCTTGGAGGTCTTCTAGTCCAGCCCCCTGCTCAAGCAGGAGAACCTATACCGTCTCAGACAGGTGAACGTCTAGCCTCTTCTTCAAAATCTCCAGTGATGGAGCGCCCACGATTTCGGGGGGTAAGCTGTTCCACTGGTTGATTGTCCTCCCTGTCAGGAACCCTGCTATCCTGTCACCCCTGGTCCTTCTCTTCATTAAACTGGACATACCCAATTCCTGCAACTGTTCTTTATGTTTTAGCCTTCCTCCACTCCTCTGAGAATTTGTTTTCCTCACTTTCCCCGAGTCTTACCTCTCACTTTCTTATCTGGCCCCAATTTGTAGAAAGGCTCTATCGGGGCAGGTGGAGTGAATGTTTCAGAGGCAGGCCTTCCTATTTGCAGGTAACTTTCTTCCTGAACAGGCTGCTCCAGGGTTTCTTGGCCGTTCTCACCCTTGGCTGAGAAAGGAGAAGTGAGGTAGAAATTCTGGTCAGAGGGAGCGTTGGTGATTAATAGCCTTAACAGCAACCCAACCTCGTGGGGATGCTACGCCTTATGGCCTGGCTTGAGACAACCCAGAAACAATCCAGAAGCAGATGCTCTGGCCTGGTGGACGTATAGGTCTTGTCCCTTACTTGCAATCCTTGTGTAAGCCGTATTGGTCATCCGAGCCACTTCCTCCAGAGTTAACAAGGGTACTTCCTCTTCAGCAGCACAGCCATCCTCTTCCTGCTGGGTCTCAGTAGCAGGGAGTTGACCTGTATGGACGACACCAAAGGAATGCAAATAACGTTTTCTGTCACTGTGGCTCGGGGACTGCAATGGGGACTTCTTAAGCACATGAGCCAGCAGTGTGCGGCAGCTGCCAAAAAAGCCAACACAGTGCTGGGCTGCATCAACAGAGGGAGAGAATCAAGATCAGGTGAGGTGTTAATACCACTTTACAAGGCCTTGGTGAGGCCACACTTGGAATACGGCATCCAGTTTTGGTCACCACGATGTAAAAAAGATGTTGAGACTCTAGAAAGAGTGCAGAGAAGAGCAACAAAGAGGATCAGGGGACTGGAGGCTAAAGCATATAAGGAACGGCTGCTGGAATTGGGTATGTCTAGTTTAATGAAGAGAAGGACGAGGGGGGACATGATAGCAGTGTTCCAATATCTCAGGGGCTGCCACAAAGAAGAGGGAGTGAAGCTATTCTCCAAGGCGCCTGAAGGCAGGACGAGAAGCCACGGATGGAAACTAATCAGAGAGAAAAGCAACCTGGAACTAAGGAGAAACTTCCTGACAGTGAGAACAATTAATCAGTGGAACAACTTTGCCTCCAGAAGCTGTGAATGCTCCAACACTGGAAGTTTTTAAGAAGAGACTGGACAGCCATTTGTCCGAAATGGTCTAGGGTTTCCTGCCTGAGCAGGGAGTTGCAATAGATGACCTCCAAGGTCCCTTCCAACTTTATTATTATTAATTATTATTGTTGTCAGTGCTGCCATCCCGCTTCGCCCTCTCGCTGCTTCGCTGATGCCAGACTGCTGTGAAACATGGGGGGGGGGGGGGGAAGGAGATGTCGGGTGGGGGAAAGACAAGAAACAGAGTGCCCACCAGAGACATTGGGTGACCGACCCCCAAGGCTGGGAATGGAAGGCAGACCATCACCAAAACACCAGAACGGGTACCAAAACGATACGTTCCAATTCTATTGGACCCCAGGGTGAAGAGGGAGAATCATCCATAAGGGCAGGGAGACAAAGGCCCCCAGCCCCTCACCACCACCACCCCTTATATCTGGAGCATGGTTGTGGAACAGCACCCTAAAGGACAGTTAGGAAGGGAGCATAAAAGACATTCCCTGCTCCAGTGGCCAAATGTCATGCATATACAACACTGGTCCTGTCTTAGGGCAAAAGACTGCAGCGGGTGGTCTGGGGGGGGGGGGGCCTGGAATCTGGGTGACATTGTCCCATTTCTCTCTTGAGGGGGCCCTACCACTCCTCGCCATCCTCTTCCGCAAGTCCTACTTCTGACTAGGGGCACCTGTTGCAGAGCTTAAGCCAGCAAGACAATACTTTGTTTTTCATCCTTTTTAGCCCCCCCTGGTTATCACTTCTGGTCATGTCATGTAGGCTTTATAAGCTCCTGCCCACAATTTTTCTATTGTCAGCTGAAGTCCCCTCCATCTTCTGTAATTCGCACTTAACATCTGGGGCGCTCAAGGAAGTCACTGGGGCTTTCAGCTGGCAACTGAAGAACATCATACATTTTGCCCAATTTTTTCTGTTTAGGGAGGGCAATCTGCAATGCAGCGACAATAATGTCTTGGAAACCTTTTCAGTTGCTAGGACAAAGGGCCTTCCTTTCTTTTTAGCAGCATTTCCTACCACACGCCTTTCCTCTGTTGTTAAAAAGACATCCAGCATGGGGAAAGTAAGCAGGTAGCTTTGGCGGACCGGACGAAACCTCAGATCTGGCTTTTTCTATTTTGTATAACCACTTGGCTTTAGTAAAAGTATACCTTCCACTACAAGGGTCTTCTTTTTCTAAATGAGGACAAGTCAGGACAAGCCGACAGCATGTTTCTATTATGTTTATTTTAGTTTTTATACTTCTATCAATGGTTATTTTATGCCTCTGCTGCTGACTGAGCCTAATTAAACCTGGGAAATTGCCCTTGAGAAATATTTGATCTATATAGAGGGATGGCTCTCTGCTCAGCTAATATGTTCAGGACAATTTGATTATTCTTTGGAATTCATTAATCAGCGGATTCAGGAAAGGAAGGTGGAAAATTATTGGCTTGTGCTAAAGGAAGCAATACAATTTTACATCTGGAATTCAAGCCAACAGCAGTCAGTTATGTAATAAGGCAGAGGTTATTAATTACCAGTTTAATTATTCTCATGCTCAGTTACATTAAGATAAGACGTGTGTAACTGAATACAAAATAATTAATTTATTGGGAAATGCTGAATTTGAAGAAATCTCTCAGGAAGATTTAAAAAAGCATGACAGAACCAATTACACAACAAGAAATAATGGTATAAATTTAGAAATAAAACAATAAACAATAAAATTTTTGAAAATTGTGAAAGCGCTGGTCCCACTAACCCAGTTGAATGATATAGAACTTAGATGGATGTAAGTGAATTACAGAACAGAATATCAGAGTTGGAAGGGACCTTGGAGGTCATCTAGTCCAACCCCCTGCTCAGGCAGGAAACCCTGGCCTAGACCATTCCAGACAAATGGCTGTCCAGTCTCTTCTTAAAAACTTCCAGTGTTAAAGAGGGAGTCAACCTATTCTCCAAAGCACTAAAAGGCAGGACAAGAAACAATGGACGAAAACTAATCAAGGAGAGAAGCAACCTGGAACTAAGGAGGAAATTTCCTGACAGTGAGGGAAATTAGCCGGTGGAACAACCTGCCTCCAGAAGCGGTGAATGCTCCCAACACTGGAAGTTTTTAAGAAGAGACTGGACAGCCATTTGTCCGAAATGGTATAGGGTTTCCTCCTGAGCAGGGAGTTGGACCAGATGACCTCCAAGGTCCCTTCCAACTCTGCTATTTTGTTATATTTGTTAAATTCTATTCTATTCTATTCTATTCTATTCTATATTCTACTCTACTCTATTCTATTTATTCTCAAGTGTGCTCTTTCTGTTGGTGATGGTGTTTATATTCCACTATCAATATTAATATTAATATATTCCACTATCAATAGGTAAGGAAGGGTTTTTCTGTTGTCTTTTTTTACTGTTTCTTTGTCAAGGGAGACCATTGTCTCAAAATCAGAAAAGCCTTTCCAGGTAAATACAGTGCATCCCTCTGTGGCTTCAAGGCAACCTTCGCTAACTAACCTGGATTCTGCAATCAGGCTTCCCAGTCTGATAATGCCAGTTAGCCAGACCCACCACCTTCACCTTTGCACTGGGAAGACCAGTGACCACGTCCCCCGCATTTGAAGCAAGTGTCGTTGCTCCGGTCCACAAGCCTGCCACCTCCACCGAACAGCTGCCCCTTTTTCTGCCACTTCTGCTTCCACACCTAGGGGGGAAGCAAGATACAGGTGAGGCAAAGAGGCCGGTTTCATCCTTCCCTACGTAGCTGGTTTCAGGGAATTATCCAAGGAGCCGCCTCGCCCCAATGGGAATAGTCCGCCCGACTTGTTCCAGCAGAAGAGGCTGCTGCAAACCCCATTGGTCAAGGAATTCTGGCTGGTGGGACTCAAGGAGAAGAACCGTTTCTATCGTGGACCCGGCCCTGCGGAACATCCTGCCACTGGAAAAGAGAACTGCTCCCACTCCTTTGGCCATCCGGAAGGGCATCAAAACCTGGTTTCGCCACATGGTTTGGGGCCCCAAGAGGGGCACCTTCTGCTGGAAGTGGTTGATGGGATAAGAAGTGGTTGATGGGATAAGAAGGCCTCATTCCCCCCCTTCCTCAGTTCTGGTTTTTATATAGCATTATAGTTGTAATTGTTTTTATACTGATCTTTTTAAAGACTTGTAAGTTGTCCTTATCAGGGAAAAAAGAGCAGCATACAACTTTAATAAGTAAATAAATAAAGCAGAAGAGAAATTGGGCTAGCCTTGCTTGCTCTTTCAGCAAGACCCGTGGTTTTAACTTCTAATACTGGTAGTCCACTCATTTAGTGACTGTATGAAGTTACAATCGCGCCGAAAAAAAGGGGACTTATGACCGTCTTTCACACAACCACTGCAGCATTCCCAAAATCAGCTGATCAAAATTTGAGCGCTTGGCAACCGGCATGTATTACAGCCATTTGTCTGAAATGGTCTAGGGCAGTGGTGGCGAACCTATGGCACGGGTGCCAGAGGTGGCACTCGGAGCCCTCTATGTGGGCACACGTGCCGTTGCCCCAGCCTTGCCTCCCCCCGTGACCCCCTCACCAGTAGCCCCCCTGGAGGAGAGTCGCCCCCGAGCGTGGCCCACGCGGAGCAATGCAGCCAAGGACATGGCAGCCAGGCAGCGTAGACAAGACTCTTTGTCTCTGCCCCATCGTGCAGAGTTGATGCTGCGGGGCATGGGCAGAGGGCGTGGCCATGGCGGCGGTGAGTGGCCCCGCAGGCAAGTGGGGTGGGGATGGAGTGGGGGCGGGGCAGGGGGTGGAGCGGGGACGGGGCCAGTTTTTGGGCACTCGGTCTCTAAAAGGTTCGCCATCACTGGTCTAGGGTTTCCTGCCTGAGCAGGGGGTTGGACTAGATGACCTCCAAGGTTCCTTCCAACTATTATTATTATTATTATTATTATTATTATTATTATTATTATTATTATTATTATTATATTACTATTATTATTATTATTATTATTATGTTATTATTGTTATTGCTATTGTTATTGTTATTTATGACAGATGCAATCCCCCTTTTGTCACCTTCTGACGAGCGAAGTCCAGGGGGAAGCTTAACCACCGTGTTGCTAACTTTAACAGTTGCAGCAACTCACTTAATAACTGTGGCACTGCAAGGTCGTAAAACGGAGCCAAACTCACTTAACAACTGCCCTGCTTAGCAATGGAAATTTTGGGCTCGCTTGTGGCCGTTAAGTCAAGGACTACCTGTAGTCAATTCTCCAGCATGGGGAAGAAAAAAAAGCAACCAAGCATGAAACCTGAGAAACGATTAAAAGCTCTAAATGGAGGTTGGTTATAAGGCAACTGTCATAGTTCCGACAGATGAAACTCTTCAAAGAACTTTGAGGCATTGTTTACCTTAAAGAATCTTTATTCAAGCAGCCTAGCTTCGGTCGAAGCCAGAATCTGACTTCCCCTCCCTTCAGCACATAGATCAAAGCACAATTCCCTCCTACAACTAACCGTCATAAATCACATTCTCCAATTAGTTTGAAATGCTGGCTTTCCACCCAGTTCTTTATCCCGCCATGCCTTATCAACTCTTATTACAATATTGTATGTCTAACTATAACTACCATCACATTCCTCCCCCCCCCAGTATCATCTAATTCTAAGAGTAAAGCATAAGAAAGAAAAAGGCTGCATCTCCATATGTTGTCAAAGGAAGAACATCCAATGTTAGCAGCGTTGACAGCAACTTACCTGCTTGCGGAGGTGTTTTCCTTTCAAGCTGTAGCTCTTTACGTGGGATTTCGTTTTCATATTGAGCCGGACAAAATTGCCACATTTCTTCGGTGGCAGCCTGGGGGGAAGAAAAAAAAAACTCCTATCAATGCAAAGCAGGACTATCCGACCTTGGCAACTTTCAAGACTTGAGGACTTCAACTCCCAGAATTCCCCAGCCAACTCCTGACTCCAGGAAAAAAGTGAGGGATATACCTGAAGCTTGGAGTGACGGACTTCCCACTCCTCTTAGGGCCGTTTTCCTCAATGAGGTCGCCAAGTATATTTTCAGAAAGAAGTGGAACCGTCTTCTTTTTTCCCTCTTGCACTTTGACAGGGTCTTGGTCAAAGTCGTTTTCGTCCTTTCCTGGCTTTTGACTGACAGGGTGCCGTTTTTTGACAGGAGTGTCCTCAACCCGCTCTTTAGTCCTTTGGCGCTTGGCACAAACGCCGTGTTTAGAACTGCCCAGAGCAACTTCTTCATCAGCTGCAGGATCCAGACGCCTCTTCTTGCTTGACATTTTCCCTGCCTCGGTAAGGGGAAGCTGCCCGCTCTCCCCGTCACACAAAGCGCCCCTCCGCCTGGATGAAGCTCCTTGCAGGAGACGCTCCTCCATTTTCCGGCTGCCATCTTTTCCACCAGTTTTCAGGTTGTGCATCTGCTCGGCGGTGGGAATTTCAGCACTGGTTTCCTGGAAGGCTACACCTATCCTTTCTTGGTCTGAAGCTGGATTATTACCCTGTGTGCTCGGTGGACTGAGGCCTTCAGGACTTTGCCTCTCTAACACGCCCTGCTGACGGTTTTCCTGAAGAGATTTGCAATCCTTTTCCCATTTTCTTTCCCCAGGTTGGAGAAAGGGAGTCTGTGTTTGGAAGGAGATGCGTTCTGGCAATCCTCGGCATGGCTCCGTCCCATTAATTGGGTCCAAACTGCAGTCTTGGATTTGTTCCTCTCTACTCTCCAATTTTGTACCTTGGCACCTGTCTAGCCACCCAGCATCCAAACTGCTCAGTCGTTTCGTTACTGTCTGCTTTTGCCATCGCAACCGGTCCGATGATGGCAGTCTCGGTTTCGGACCAGGAAAACAGAGCTGGGTACCAGCCAGGTCTGGAAACGAAGAAGGAAGAAGAGCTGTAATTTCCTTGGCATTAGAAGCAGGCAAGTCACTGGCATTAGCTTTTAACGGAGGAGCTTCTGGTGATGGGAGAGGCACCACCTTTTCGATTTGAGGTCCATCCTGTGCTAATTTAACTGGTTTCCTTCTGGGAGTGAGAGATCTCCTTAAAGTTATGGGACATTCCTGGGATCAAAAGTAAAAAATCAGTTAGTAGAATCAGATGGATATCGGTACTGAAAATCTCCTGAAATCTAACATTTATTACATTTTATGCTGCTACCTGCAAATTCCTTGCGTATTTTATTTACCCAATTTATATGGCCATCCATCCAAGAAACTCTAGACAATGAATACATTCTTCACTCCACAGGCCAAGAGGAGAACTAAGTCCTTTTGGAAGGTTTGGGCCTAAATTTACAAGATAACCCTCCTTTTCTCCCTTACACCATTTACAACAGGGGTGACAAACTTGTAATGTCACATGATGTGTCGCGACGTATTGCGACTTTTCCCCCATTGCCGGCAATGGGGTGGACGCGGTTTTGGCGTGACGCATCCAGCCTGTGGGCCGGCATTTGACACCCCTCATTTACAAGGTCACAATTCAAACAACCAAGATCACATATTGGGTTAATTACATGTAAAGTATGACATGTAGTTATTTTTATTTACTCACATCAGAAAATTACATTTAAAATAAAAGATAAACTGGGTAACCTGACCTATTTATGAAAAAGTAAAGAAGCAGAGGGAAACAATTCCTTTTAATTTTCTCTCTGCACTCTATTTCTCTGTTTTTTTCTTGATATTTATTTCTCTCTCTGTTTCTGGACTAGAGTGATATATCTGTAGAAGGCCATTTTTCTAATTTTCATTTCATTTGATTTTCTTTGGCCACCTAACGAGAAGGAAGGACTCACTGGAGAAGAGCCTGATGCTGGGAAAGATGGAGGGCAAGAGAAGAAGGGGACGACAGAGAATGAGGTGGCTGGATGGAGTCACTGAAGCAGGAGGCGTGAGCTTCAATGGACTCCAGAAGATGGCAGAGGACAGGAAGGCCTGTCCATGGGGTCTTAGAAGAGATCAACCCCGACTGCTCCTTAGAAGGCCAGATCCTGAAGTGGAAACTCAAGTACTTTGGCCACCTAATGAGAAGGAAGGACTCACTGGAGAAGAGCCTGATGCTGGGAAAGATGGAGGGCAAGAGAAGAAGGGGACGACAGAGAAGGAGGTGGCTGGATGGAGTCACTGAAGCAGGAGGCTTGAGCTTCAATGGACTCCAGAAGATGGCAGAGGACAGGAAGGCCTGGAGGAACGTGGTCCATGGGGTCGCGATGGGTCGGACACGACTTCACGACTAACAACAACAACGTCACATCACACTGTTATTTTAATGTATTAAAATAACAAACGTAGACTTTCCTTCCAGATCAAATGTTGCTGAACAGTTCTGAATTAGTACTAGCTATGAGCCCAGAGAATGCTATGGGAGATATCTATAGTAGCTAACTCAAAACGAGATGCAATAGTTTTATGTTTGTGGACAATAGAGCAGGGGTAAGAAAGAAATTAAATTGGCCCCTTAGCTTCTTTAATGACTTTCATCCTCCAGAAGTCAAGCTACAGGACTTCTACATTCAAAACTATGATCTTTTGCACAATATATGTTGCATTGTATGAATTCAGAAAATACAACAATGTAGCAATTAAGTATGTTCTATGCAATTCTCAACAATTACAAACTTTTCAGACCTTAATTTTTGCACCTAAGTTGCATTTCAGCTTCATCCCAAAATGCTGTGCGGAGGCCTGCAAGGCCTCTGGATTCTGCTGGGTCAGTTTAGGAATCTTCTGCCCTCGATTCAGGTGTGCTCCCCAGGAACCGAAATCAGATGCCTTAAAAAATAGACCCAAGCAGAAAGACAACTCAGTTGTTAATATTAGTATCGTATTTTCAAAAAGACCCAGACAGAGCCACAAACTTGACAGTCTTTTTTTGGGGTTGTGTGAATGCAGTGGGTGTGACTAATCAATTACACTATGCAAATTGATATAGTTGGGTTAAATGGGTAAACTGTGATTAGGTAAACTAGGGTTTGCAAACTGTGCAAACACAACCAGTGAGTTTTGGATGCTGTGTACAAAAGGAGTGAAGGAAATGTTAACTAGCCATAGGAAATTTCAGGGAAACTGATAATGTGTTCTACAACTCACTTTAACAAGTCAATTAAACATCTAGTGGCTGCATTTGCAAAATATATAAGCTTGGTTAGTTTGAATCTTGGCTTATTTTTTGTGGTTCAGTGTATTGTATTGTGTGAACCCATAAATGTGACTGCTATAGTAACTAGATTTAGCATATTGCACAAACACAAGCAGGTGTTGTTAAAGCAAGTTTTGCTTTAAAGCAGGGGTCTTCAAACTTGGCCCTTTTATGACTTGTGGACTTTGTGGGAGATGAAAATATAGCCCCCTCCTCATAAAATAATATGAGGCTGAAGCAAACCTGAGAAAAGCCCACAGTAGTGATTTAAAGCTTTAACTTGACCTTTATATTGTTTCACAATACGGACGTATTATTTGCTGAGCTTTGTGCAATATGAAATTGCAAAGTAGGTAGTTCTATGTATATTTGAAACATGAGTATTGTAACCGTGAGAAAAGAAGAAGTGAAAGTAGCAGATGGATGGAGGTTTCAGATGTACACGGGTGTATGTGGAAACTGCTGGTCAGCACGAAAGAACAAGGAACTGGTTTTGCAAGATAATGACTATCTGTGGGTGGTCGTTAGAAGAAAGGTATAAAAATGTTAGCTTAAGTCTAGCTCGGTCCCATTGGCCTATAGCTGTCCTTTAGGAATCTGCTGTGCCATATGGACCTCATTGCAATGGGTTGTTAATGTAAGTGATGTTGTGTTATTACGCTATGTTCCAAATTATTAGCCAAATAAACCTCTGAATCTTAAAGTAAGAATTATTGTTTTGTGTTGCTGTCTCTTGTCTCTTTCACTGGGTTTTTCCACGACAACTTCAACTCCCAGAATTCCTCAGCCAGGCTCACTGGCTGAGGAATTCTGGGAGTTGAAGTCCACAAGTCATAAAAGGGCCAAGTTTGAAGACCCCTGTCTTAAAGCATCCTGGCTGAGGAATTCTGGGAGTTGAAGTCCACAAGTCATAAAAGGGCCAAGTTTGAAGACCCCTGTCTTAAAGCATCCTGGCTGAGGAATTCTGGGAGTTGAAGTCCACAAGTCATCCAAGGGCCAAGTTTGAAGACCCCTGTCTTAAAGCATCCTGGCTGAGGAATTCTGGGAGTTGAAGTCCACAAGTCATAAAAGGGCCAAGTTTGAAGACCCCTGTCTTAAAGCATCCTGGCTGAGGAATTCTGGGAGTTGAAGTCCACAAGTCATAAAAGGGCCAAGTTTGAAGACCCCTGTCTTAAAGCATCCTGGCTGAGGAATTCTGGGAGTTGAAGTCCACAAGTCATCCAAGGGCCAAGTTTGAAGACCCCTGTCTTAAAGCATCCTGGCTGAGGAATTCTGGGAGTTGAAGTCCACAAGTCATCCAAGGGCCCAGTTTGAAGACCTCTGCTTTAAAGGAAGAAGGCAAAATGATTTTCCCCCTTCAGGATCAGGGTTCGAAGAGAGTAACATATTTGCACAACTTAGTCACTCATTCATTACCTTTTCTGGTGCTCCAGGCTCCTGATTTTCTTGGTGGCAGCTCATGACAGGTTCAGTAAGGTCATGATGGTCCTTGGATCCCTTTAGGGCCTTGTACTCTCTGTACAGTGCTGGGCGTGAATGAGAATTTTGAGCTAAGAATCATGTAGCTAAATTAATTCTGAAATCTGTCAGAGACACAATCTTTCTTAGGTAGCAGGGTATCCGACTGTTCACTTTGCACAGGAAATAGCTTCAAATTCAAAATATGGGGCGGAAGGAAGAAGGAGGTTTGTGTAATGTTGCCCTCAGAATAAAACGTTTTGTGCATCCCAGTGAAAATTCTCTTAACTAAAGCACGGAAGTGTATTCAGTTAAAACTCACTGAAATTACGTCTAGGGAGATTCTCAGACATTCGGGTCACAGTTGTCCCAAAGATTCTTCCTCAAGAGGCAACTGGACTTTCTTTGTTATTCCTGGAAGACGTTTCGCTTCTCATCCAAGAAGAACTGAAGAAGCTTCTTGGATGAGAAGCGAAACATCTTCAAAGAAAAACAAAGTAAGTTCCGTTGCCTCTTGAAAAAAAAAGCACCTTTGGGACACTGAAATTACAGTTGCTAAAAGCCCAGAAGGAAAAAATTAGCTATTCTTCTTCCATTAAATGAATAAAACTTTAGTTTCGATCCAGATGGGGGGAAAAAATCACACATTTCCAAATTCTTGACAAACTTTTGAGCTGAGGGGGATTGACTGAAGGTGGACCTGAGCAACAGTTTCTTTGGTGCTAGTCACCAGTGTCCTCATATTATATTATATTATGACTCACTTGATGCCATTAAATTTTGCTTTTTTGATAGTAAAGAGTTAAAGAATAAGAAGTCACTTTTATATTTTATTATTTTTTATAGGATTACGAATAGGGTGGGGTCGCGGTTGGGGTTAGAATTTTTTTTAAATAACATTTTTAATATTTAGCAAACAGCATGTTGTCTGTGTTCATGTTTTTAAAAAAACAATGAGTAGTAATTAATTATCATAAACAATATGTTAATTAATCGCTCGATAGTCTTCTTCAGTAAGAAGTCACTTTTGACAAAACATAGCAATGCAATCAAAATGAGGATCCATTTATTTTTGTTATAAAATCACTGCAATTAGCATCTAGTTTAAAAGTTTTAGATGCAGATTTCTAGTCTTCCTTCCATTCTGATAAGAAAATGATCAAAACATAGCACTTTAAATGTTTGCAAATAACTATCACTTTCCACTGATCAAAATTGATGTTCTATCACATCGACTAGTGTACCTCCAGACCCAGGACTGTAATGCGCTGTAGACAAGATCATACTTACTTTTTATTTTTTCAGGAGCATCCAGAACATCTGCCTGGAAAACAAACAAATAATTTCGGAAATCAGCTTGATTTCAGTTGTGTTGCAAAGGGTTTAATTAGTCTACGTATAACAATGAAACCTATTTTAATGAGATTTAAATCACATTCAAAATACCTTGTTGGGCTTCCTCTGGTGCTCCTGAAAAAAAGAAGTCTCCCATTTTTTCAGTAGGATCTTAATTTTGTCCAAAGGGTCCATAGTTCCATTTGGCAATTTCCCGAAAACTGTATGAAAAGGCAGAACATCAGGTGAATTAGCCCCAAGGAAACTCCATCAGAAGATTTAGCAAGAAATACCAAGAGAGAACAAAGATACCAATACGAACAGGACAATATCCAAGTCCTTGACCCAAACATCAATCGCTGCACAATATTCTCATTCAGATTTTGATACACAAGTCAGCAACTTTAAAATTCCACTTTTCACCGAGACTGTGATTTCCAGGGGCGGGAGCTGAATAGAGCGGTAACACGCTCGTTAGCCAAACGCTTGGCATTACAGAGACTACAAGAACGTGATTCTCGATCCTGGCTAGAACTCTGACGATGTCAGCAGATGCTGACGAAAGCTAAGTTTTGAAATAAATTCTTCAGTCTCGGTGATCTGTGTTTTAGTTTTTGAATATATATCCTATCAAAGCTATGACAACAGAATTACCCTTTCTTTTTTTTTCAACATGCTAACATTATTTAATAAATTATGGTTCCTTGCACAGGTCAGCCAGATGTTCAGATGGGATTTGGCATTTTTATCCACCTCTTGAGTTCTTCCCAAAGACCTAGGATAGGCAGATGTTGATGTCTGATGCGATTAGTGAAGCTGCCTTCTGCAATTGACTGATAGTGAATTTGTCAACACCGAAAGTGTTCAAGGGATGCTCCAGATGTTTTGGGATTACATCCAAGGCAATCCAATCCTTTCACCATTGGATTGACTTGGGTGCACCTTTATTTTCTTTAATAAATCATCATTATGGCTTTCCTTTCTTAGGAAGGCACAAGACACAAGAATAGGGGGTTTATATGAACCCACAGACCCTCTGCACCATTTCTGTCTTTAGATTCCAGAAAGGAAAATGCAGAAGGTAGAAGCAGGGAGGAAAAGCCAAGGAAGGTGACAAAGGAAGCCACGAACTGTGGGGCAGAGGCCTGGCCTGCAAATCTTGACAATCCCAAAATAACGATTTATAAAATAATCAAGGCAAGTATAAAAAAAAAATCCAATCAAATTAAATCAATTACCTCCCCCCCTCGCTTTCCAAAAATCAAATGAATGAATGAATGAATGAATAAATAAATAAGATCCCCCTTTGCTTTTCAGCAGGGGATAATAAATAATAAAAAACCCTTGCTTTCCAATAAATAAATAAATGTGAGACCCCCGTGGATAAATAAAACCTTTTGCTTTTATGTGTGTCTGTGTGTGTGTGTATATATATATATATGTATGTATATGTGTGTGTATATATATATATATATGTGTGTGTGTGTGGAACACCCAGCAAATGTAAAGCAATCTGTTCTGCGTTTCACTCCAGTCTAGGAGCATCTTTTGCAGGCAGACTTCACTACTGTGAACACTGTAAATTCAAAATTTTGCGTCTGACAAAGAGTTAAATGGGAGACTAGCTATACTAGTCTCCCATTTAACTCTTTGTCAGTCACAAAATTTTGAATCTATATGTATACACACATAAATGTGAGACCCCCCCCCATCGCTTTTCAGCAGTGGACTTGGGCTCCCAAAGGCCGCCCAATGGGACGGGGGGGGCGCCACCTCAGGGAAGGCAGCTGTGAGGGGGCTGGAGGGGGGTCCCGGGCGCTGCCCCCCCCCCCGCCCGGAAGAATTGTGCAAAAACCGGCTCCCAAATCTCTCTTATTCCAGGATTGGGACGCTGCGCCCCCCCCGCCCCCCCGCGAAATTGTGCCTGCCCCTGGCTTGACTGGGCCAGGGCCTCCCCGAGGAGGGTGACACGCGAGGAGGAGGAGGAGGTGGAGGAGGAAGAAGCCGGGTCCCCGCCGGATAAACCTACAGGAAAGCCCGCCGTCCGAGGCCGCTGCGGATCTCCCGCGCCCAGCCTGACAGGATTTGCCGCTCTCGCGCGCTCCCGAAGCGCCGACCAATAGGAAAGAGGATGGCCCTCGCTCAGCCAATCAGCGCTCTCCTCCCGTGCTGGGCGCTCCTGGAAACGGGGCCCGGGAGGCCGGGGGCGCCGTCTGCGCGTGCGCGGCGAAGTACGGAGGCCGCCGCGGGACCGTCCGTCCGGTCGGAGTGGGGGGGGGTGAGGCGGGCTTCGGGGAAAAGCGCGGGCCAGACGGAGCGAGGCGCGGGTAAGGGCGGAGGGGCGTTTGGCGGGCCACGGCGGGCGCCGTTGCCATGGAGACCCCCTTCAGGATCTGAGGAGCGTAGGGAAGGGAGGCCCGGAGCGGGCAGGGCCTCGATCCCCGGTAGCTGCTGCTGAGGGGCTTTTCTCGGGCCCTGCCTGCGGGGGAGTGGGGGGAAAGGAGGCCGTTAGTCCGGGTCCATCTGTGGGAGGGAATCTAGGCCTCTGGGGACCCCCCCGCCGATCCTCCCAACCCCCTTTCATCTTAGGGGGCTTTCCGGGTGGGGGGCGCCCAATAATTGGGGAGGGATGCTGAGGGGAAATTAGGGTCCCTCAGGGGGTCCTCTTGGAGGGGGGGGCATGGGCGGGTCATCAGGAGAGGCCATTAAAAAAAAACACCCCACCTAAATTTATGTATTTATTTATAAAATTCATTTTATTTATGAAGTTTATATTGTTTATAAAATGTATATTGTTTGTTTATAAAAATTTATATTGTTTGTTTATAGAATGTATATCGTTTATTTACGAAGTTTATATTTATAAAATTTATATTTGTTTATAAAACGTAGGTTGCTTATTTATAAAATTTATACGGCTTATTTATAAAGTTTATATTGTTTATAAAATGTATATTGTTTATAAAATTTATACGGTTTATTTATAACATTTATATGGTTGGTTTGTTTATAAAACTTATATTATTTAGTTATTTATTCATTTATAAAATTTATATTGCCGCCTACTTGCACATAAATATTTCATTGCAACCTGGAACTAAGGAAAAACTTCCTGACAGAACAATTAACCAGTGGAACAACCTGCCTCCAGAAGCGGTGAATGCTCCAACACTGGAAATTTTTAAGAAGAGATTGGACAGCCATTTGTCTGAAAATGATATAGGGTTTCCTGCCTGAGCAGGGGGTTGGACTAGATGACCTCCAAGGTCCCTTCCAACATTATTATTATTATTATTAAGTTGGGGAAGGGGCGCAAAAACCTTTCTGACTTTTTCCTCCTCACCTGCAGGATTTGGTTCCTTGCAAGTTTATTTCTAGGGTGGTTTATTATTATTATTATTTTAATTTTAATTTATTTTTTAATCACTTTTTTTTTTAAACTGCCCATCTCCCTCATAGAGGGAGAAGCGTCATATCTGCTCCGCGGCTTGTGCCTTATTTTACCACCACATTGTCCGTCGTTTAAGTGCTCCTTCATACTAAGTTTCGCCGAAAACTGAAGCGTATATAGAGAGTCCTTGAACTTCTTAACAGGGTCGTTAAGCCAATCTGGCTTCCCAGTTGACTTGGCTTGTGAGAAGGTTGCAAACATGGACCCCCGGGACACTGCAACCGTCGTAAGTCCATGCCAGTTGCCAAGTGTATGAATTTTGATCATGTGACCATGGGAATGCTGCAACCGTTGTAAGTGTGAAAACCTTTTTCAGTGCTGTTGTAACTTCAGTCACTAAATGAAATGTTGTAAACCATTTGTTTAATGACGGTTTGAAGTTACAACGCCGCTGGAAAAAAGTGACTTGTGATCGTTTTTCACACTTAGGGCCTGTTGCAGCATCCCCGTGGTCACGTGATCAAAATTCGAATGCTTGGCAGCTGACTCGTATTTATGACGTTCACAGTGCCCTGGGGTCATGTGATCACCATTTGCGACCTTCTGGCAAGCAAAGTCCATGGGGAAGCCAGATTCACTTAACAATGGTGTGGCTAACTTAACAACTGCAGTGATTCGCTTAATAAACCGTGGCAAGAAAAATTGTAAAAGGGGGCAAAACTCAACAAATTTCTCACTTAGCAACATACGTTTCGGGCTGAATTGTCACTGTCAATAATCAAGGACTACCCATAGCTTTTAGTTTTATAAGTCAATGCAGTTGTTAAGTGAATCACACGGTTGTTAAGCGAATCCAGCATATTCAATGGGCATTTGCTGTTTTCTGTAGAGCTGTTCCTTTGTACCAAACACGTTGGGAAAGGGGAGGGGTAGGCAACCTTGGCTCTTTTATAACTTGTGGACTTCGACTTCAACTCCCAGAATTCCTGAGTCAGTATGGCTGGTTCAGGAATTCTGGGTATTGAAGTCCACAAGTCATATAAAAGAGCCAAGGTTGCCTACCCCTGGGCCAGACCCAGGAATCAATGCCAGCCTTTTGTTCTGTGTTCTTTTGCATAGGCTTTGATGGAGCCATTCTTAGGGTCATTTTTCACTTGAAAAGCAAGTGAATTAGCCAGACAATTAGGCATTGTAAGTTTGACTGTGATTTGAGACAAGACAACTCAAACTCACATATAAGAAAATGGATCTGGTCCCTCTGTTGTGTCATTGTTTTCTGTCTTATTTCCTGTGAGGATCCCCTTGAGGTTGGCTTGCTGGTTGGCTGTGTCTGGCAACCAGACACAGCCTATTAATAATGCATTTGGATGTCTCAGGCTGTGAATTGTAGGTGTCAATAGTGGTGTTAGGTGATTGTGTTCCTGTGGTCTGTCTTTTAATAGGTCCCCTCTAGGAATAGATCTGGCTCTTGTTGATAGGTCTCTTGATCTCACTGGCTGGATAGGTCAGTCTGAATGGCTGGTTTAATTCCATCGGTGGAGCTATGGACAGCAACTCAAGAGTTTTACAGCCGACAGGCCAAGCACAATTGACCTGAGTAATTTTTTCCTAGTGGATTTTCAACCGAGGCTTGTTAAGGCCTTGGAATGCTCTGTGTGATGGGAGAAAGAAGAAAGGAAGAGAAATAAAATCCCATGACAATATTTGTCAACAAATAAAATATTAAGACTAAAAGAAGTAAAAGGGAGGAATATAAAGTTAGTTTCCATCCGTTGCTTCTGGTCCTGCCTTCTGGTGTTTTGGAGAATAGGTTGTCCCCCTCCTCTTTGCAGAAGCCCCTCAAATACTGGGAGACTGCTATCACGTCACCCCAACTTATTGTATGGCACATCCATGGTAGCTAAATGATGTTGTCAGTAGATTTTGATCTTTTAAGAAGTCTGCGGTGCCTCTTTATGGGAGTGTGATGGCCTAAGATCTGGGCAAAGTTCCTTGCCCTCAGCTTGTTTGATTATGATGTCATTGTTAGTCTCTTGAGTCCTTGGATGGCAATTTGTTTCCGCTCTGCTGAGATTGTTTCGTAAGGATTCTTTTTTCATTGATGATTGTGTCTTGAAATTGCTGGCAAAAGCATTCAGTATCGAAAATCCTGTTCAGTTTTACATCCATCAAGGGGTGTCCGTGGTTTTTTAGGATTTGATGTGATCTGCTGCTGTGCGGTTTCACGGGATAGGGCTGCATCTCTGAATGTTTCTTTTGTTAAAAGTATTCCTTAAGTCTCCAATTTCCGGATCCCCAGAGCGTTGCATATTTTCTGTGGGTTGGGAAGGGGGAGAGAGTAAAGCATCATCCAGAAACAGACCCTTCAGCTTGGTGGGGTCTGTAGCGGGGTAGGTTCACCGTATTTGGGGGTGGGTCTATAGAGCCCTCAGTTGTGGTGAGTGAATGCATGTAGAAACTTGGACTGCTTTCTTTCTTTCTTTCGCCCATTGAGTGCTCTCCAGCTACAAGTTAAACTAAGGAGACATTCCAGCTTAATAATCAGGGTAGGGAAATATACAACAGGTCTTCTGTGAGGTGTCCCCAGTGCTTTCTGAGCTTGCTTTCCTCCGGACGTCTCATGACCCAACTAGGTAACATCATCAGTGCTAGAAGGCAGTGGGGCTTGAGGAGGAGGAGGAGAACTGAGGGTTCTCCTGGTGCTCTCTGAGCTTGGCGGTTTTCTTGCAGACATTTCATGACCCAACTAGGTAGCATCATCAATGCTAGAAGGGGTGGGTGGGTTTGCCGAATGGAGGGAGGAAGGAGGAGAGGAGGGAGGAGAAGGGGAGGACTGTGGGATCCTTGGTGCTCTCTGAGCTTGGTTGCTTTCCTCCGGACGTTTCATGACCCAACTAGGTTTATATGCTACTGGCTTGCCCTGTCAGTATTGGTATTTCCTTGATTAGGCTGTTTATTATTAGCTTGTTTGCCAGCCTTGGTAGTTCCTTGAGTGGGGTATTGTTTCCGCCTAGATTGTTGACCTAGTGTTAATCTTGCTGCTCATATAAATGCTGATTGCTGGTGGACAGGTGTTTTGGTCTCTTTGTTCCATTTTGTTTGGCTTTTTTGGATAGTCTCTTTTACATAGTACGCCGATATTGTTTGTGTCTATGTATCTATTGATGGTTAATTTATCAGAGCGCCAGGCTTCTAGAAATTCTGTAGCACGTTTGAACTTGGCCTAGTCTAGGATGGCCACAGTCTCCCAGTTGAAACTACGGCTAAGTCTGTACATAACGTTGTGAAATGAAAAGAGTTTTCCCTCATGTCTTCTGACTGGTAGCTGGAGTCCATTTCACCACCAAGGCGAAAGAGAGAGAAATAAAAGGAAAGAGAAGAATTGAGTAGACGCCTTTTTTGTTCTTCCCAATTAAGACTAGCAGTTCAAGCGGTGACAATGCTTTATAAAATTGTTGTCCTCGTTTTCGGATGGTAAGGTTGCATTTCGGCTTGTTGAAGAATCTTTGGTAAAATACGTTTTATGTATTAAACCCGTGCATTCCAAAGTAAGCTCCGTTGGTTGAATAGAGCTTTCTCTTCGGTCAGAATAAGAGGTAGAATAGAATAGAGCTGGAAAGGACCTTGGAGGTCTTCTAGTCCAGCCCCACCGCTTAAGCAGGAGAACCTACACAGCATCTCAGACAGGTGATTGTCTAGTCTTTTCTTAAAGGTCTCCAGTATATTGCCCAATCCTGCCCTCTCCCAGAAGGAGCATCGTCTTAGTGCAGGGGTAGGCAACCTTGGCTCTTTTATGACTCGTGGACTTCAACTCCCAGAATTCCTGAGCCAGCATGGGGGAAATATGGCCCCCTTTATGACTCGTGGACTTCAACTCCCAGAATTCCTGAGCCAGCCACGCTGAGGGGAAAGGGAGAGGTTTCCAAGCTGAGCCAGGCTGGCTCAGGAATTCTGGGAGTTGAAGGTCCACCAGTCATAAAAGAGCCAAGGTTGCCTACCCCTGTCTTAGTTCAACACCTTGCACCTTCTTCCTCCAGGCAAGAGAATAATGAGAATAACCAGCCTTAATAATCAAATCCACATTTCCCACCCCTACCCAGAATGTTCTTTAGGATAACTGAGAATGGGTGGGTAGATTTATATCCTGCCTCATCTCAAAACTACCTATTTATGGGATAGCAAGCTGCAAAATGCTGGGTGAGATTGCTAGCTGAGCTTGTCTCCCCCTCCCCTTTTGACAAGACCAGGGTCTTTTTAGGCCCCTGAGCAAAGGACCTAGTTCTGTGATGGCAAACCTTTTAGAGACCGAGTGCTCAAACTGCAACCCAAAACCCACTTATCTATCGTCGGGTGCTGGGTGGGCGTGGCCCATTGGGTGGGTGTGGCCCATTGGGTGGGCGTGGCTGCGGTGGTAGCAGCAGACTGGGTGGGAGTAAAAAGTTCAATCAATCAATTCCAACTTTGCGAAATCTTTTTTTCCCCCGCGAGAACTTGAAATTGATTGATTGATTGAACCTTTTTTTTTTTTTGCACACGGCGGCGGAGGCCTAAAGCGAAAAGGTTTTATAAAACCCAGCTGAAGGCCTAGGACTGGGGTGACGGCGTGCGTGCCCACAGAGAGGGCTCTGCGTGCCACCTGTGGCATGCGTGCCATAGGTTCGCCACCGCAGATCCTAGTTGTTGCTCCATGGGGTATCCAGCCACGAGCTGAACAAGTTATGGAGGCCAGTCAAATTTGTTTTAAGATAAGATCTAACCTTTGGGAGCTTCAGGCACAAAGTGCACGTCATTAAAATGAAGAAGAAGAAAACTCTTTTGATGATCAAGATACTCTTTTCCACAACTACAAAGAGCTTAAGTGTTAACATGAGTCATTTCAATAGCAGTCATTCAGATGCAGCTTAATGGTGCTGCAACAACACTTTAAGGAAGATCAAAGTTATTTTATAGGAGCTTTTAGGAAGGCTAGCCATCGTCTACTACTTCACAGGGATAAAGCCCAATTGGAACATTGCTACCACGGTGTACAGATTGTCCTCTTGAAACTAATGCACTGTATTGTAAGCCAAAGAACTGCTTCGCTCCTGAATCATTCACAAGAGCTCCTGATATTGTTTTTTTTCCCCTTAAAGCCGTACTTCTGGTCAGGCAAGTATCTCCAAAATACAGGTAGTCCTTGATTTACAACCATTGATTTAGTGACCGTTCGACAGTTACAACGGCAGTAAAAGAAGTGACTTACAACCATTTTTCATACTTAATGACCGTCGCAGGATCCCCACGGTCAGGTGATCAAAATGTGGACATTTGGCAACCCCGCCTCATATCTACGACAGTGTCCCAGGGTCACGTGATCAACTTTTGTGACCTTCTGACGGTGGAGAAGCCAGATTTTGTTACTAGCTTAAGAACTGCAGCGATTCCCTTAACAACTATGGCAAGAAAGGTCGTAAAATGGGGGCAAACTCATTTCACAACCGTCCTGCTTAGTAACAAAAATTTGGGGGTCAATTGTAATCGTGAGTAGAGGATTCACTGTATGTCTGTGGAGATTCTCACAGACATAACCTGTTGTTTTACCTGCATGCCTGCTCCATTACCTGTATGCCTCCTCCATCAAAAGCTCCATTAATAAGTTAATTATGCTCTTGCCTTTCTGTCTCAGATTTAGTCATGGAGGAATCCTAAGGGGAGAGTTTTGAAGAGGATACGATATACAAAGCTACATTTCCTGAGGAAGTCAACTCATTTGGGATAGCTCTGTGGACCAAATCAGAAGAAGCAGCAGCAGCAGCAACCCTTAAAGAGTTGGAAGTGCTGAATCTGCTTTTTGGATACAGTGGGAGTCCCTGAGGCCACCTCTCCCCAAAGAGAGATTAGCGTGTCATCAGAGCAGCTATCGGTGGAGATAAAAAACACCCTTCTCTCATCCCAAGACTCATCCAGAAACTTCCAGGACCTGTGAGTCTGCAAAAGGGGATCATCTATCATAGAGTTTCATCTCTTGGAGGACCAAGGAAGTATGCAATCCAAACTTAACTAGGCGGTGATTTCATGAACTTTACTTCTGTTGCGGTCAGGGGAATAATAATAATAATAATAATAATAATAATAATAATAATAATAATAATAATAATAAAGTTGGAAGGGACCTTGGAGGTCATCTAGTCCAACCCCCTGCTCAGGCAGGAAACCCTATATCATTTCAGACAAATGGCTGTCCAGTTTCTTCTTAAAAACTTCCAGTGTTGGAGCATTCACAGCTTCTGGAGGCAGGTTGTTCCGCTGGTTAATTGTTCTAACTGTCAGGAAGTTTCTCCTTAGTTCCAGGTTGATACTGTCCCTGGTTAGTTTCCATCCGTTGCTTCTTCTCCTGCCTTCAGGCGCTTTGGAGAATAGCTTGACTCCCTCTTCTTTGGGGCAGCCCCTGAGATACTGGAAGGCTGCTATCATGTCAACCCTCGTCCTTCTCTTCATTAAACTAGACATCCCCAATTCCAGCAACCGTTCCTTGTATGTTAGCCTCCAGTCCCCTGATCCTCTTTGTTGCTCTTCTCTGCTCTCTTTCTAGAGTCTCAACATCTTTTTTACATCGTGGTGACCAAAACTGGATGCAGGATTCCAAGTGTGGCCTTACCAAGGCCTTGTAAAGTGGTATTAATACTTCACATGATCTTGCGATTGAAATGCCGGGCTGAAGACCTTTCTTAACTTTAACAGGAGTGAGGCTTGTGGCCCTTTCAAGATTGATTGATTGATTGTTTATGTGCCCTCAAATCACTGTCAACTCTTAGTGTGCACATAGATATTCTCCATGACAATCTGTCCCTAACTGTAGGAGAAGGAGTGGCAGAACCTGGAGGCGGAGTCTAAAGAGGAATCAGCCTAGAATCCCTACGTAGCCGCAAGCAGACTGAATCCCACCTTCCTTCAGTGCCATTGACCCTTATCTCACTTCAGCAGGTACCCCCCATTAGTTGACAAGATTCCTGTGTGCGGTTTAGCAATAAGTCAGTTTAATTGGATCTTCACTGTGGACTTGGTCTTTCGTGCCTGACATTAATCTGGTCCTTCAGTCTAGAAGTTTCACAGGCTGCAGAACGTTGGATTGGATCCACGTATTTGATGAAGTAAAGAGTAATCCTAAAAACTGCCATAATAACCCATTTACTAGTTTTTAAGGTACCGTAAGTTGTTGGGGGGTTTTGGCTGGAATTCACAAATAATAGTTGTTACCTTAGAACAGGGGTCTTCAAACTTGGCCCTTTTATGACTTGTGGACTTCAACTCCCAGAATTCCTCAGCCAGCGTGCCTGGCTGAGGAATTCTGGAAGTTGAAGTCCACAAGTCATAAAAGGGCCAAGTTTGAAGACCCCTTCCTTAGAACATAGAATAACAGGGTTGGAAGGGACCTTGGAGGTCTTCTAGTCTAACCCTCTGCTTAAGCAGGAGACCCCTATACCATTTCAGACCAGTGACTGTCCAGTCTCTTCTTGAAAACCTCCAGTGTTGGAGCACCCACAACTTCTGGAGGCAACTTCTGTTCCACTGATTGATAGTTCTCACTCTCAGAAAATTTCTCTTTGGTCCAGGTTGCTTCTCTCCTTGATTACTTTCCCTCCATTATTCCTTGTCCTGCTCTCAGGTGCTTTGGACAATAGGGTGACCCCTTCTCTGTGAATTCTTTGCGGGAACGTTGTGGGGTTTTTTTTGTTTATAATGTGCATTTTGTATCTCAATTTCTCATTAAATGTTTTTTGAAACTGAAGTCGCTAGGAAGGTTTGAAAACTGAGATGGACGTTTTTTGAGGTAGACTGGAGAGAAAAAATACCTAGTAATATTATTCTTTTCCATAGCGTCCCTCTGGCTCGCTCCTTTGCCAGTTGCTGCCATGTATTCCCTGGTCTTCCTCTGTGCCCAGAAAGTTGTCTCCCATTACACAACTCTGCAAGATGCCCTGGGCTTCCTCCCGAAGGAGCTGTATCCCGTCCTGTTCAAGGCCGCCTTCATGGATAAGAGAACTCCTTCGCTCCAGCAGTTAGTGCAGACCTGGCCCTTCCACGTCCTCAGTTTCCAGAAGCTCCTGCGCAAGTGTCAGCATTGCGAACGGGCCCTGATCCGGGAGAAACCCAACAAGTTGTGCATTCAGGCCATTATCTTGGGGGTGGTGACGTATCTCATGAAGATGCTGGAGGATCGAAGTCGTACTAAGAGGTACATGCGCCCCTTTGTTGTTTTGTCTCCCTAAGGCACGGGTCGGCAACCCGCGGCTCCGGAGCCGCATGCGGCTCTTTGAGGGATCACCTGCGGCTCCGGAGCCTCCGCCGCGGGCGCGGGCGCATGCGCGGGCGGATGCGCGGGCGGGTGCGGGTGTGCGGGCGGGTGCGCATGCGCGAACGGGTGCACGGGCGCGAATGGGCGCGCATGCGCGAACGGGCGCGCGTGCGCATGCGCGAACGGGCGTGCATGCGCGAACGGGTGCGCGCGCGCATGCGCGAACGGGCATGCACATGCGTGCGCACATGCGTGCGCACATGCGCGCATGCGCAGGCAGGCGTGCATGCGCGAACGGGTGTGCATGCGCGAGCGGGTGCGGCTCCCAGGGGTTTTTTTTTTTAGGGAAACGGGTCCGTGCGGCTCGTTGGATATTTCGGCTGGCCGACCCATGCCCTAAGGGAAGGGTTGGTGGATAACAGAATGTGCTTCTCTACTGAGGCCAGAAAAAGACAGGCGGTCCTCGGCTTACGACAGTTCAATTCGTCACAAAGGCACAAAAAGGTGACCTATGATCGTTTTTCGCACTTACAACCGTTGCAGCCTCCTCAGGGTCACGCGATCAAAATTCGGACACTTGGCAAATGATTCATATTTATGATACTACCACAATTCAGCCCCAAATTTCTGATGCTTAGTGAGGCTTTTGTTAAGTGAATTTTGCCCCATTTTATGACCTTTGTTGCCACGGTTGTTAAGTGAATCACTGTAGTTCTTAATAACACAGTTTTTAAATGAATCTGGCTTCCCCATTGACTGTGCTTGTCATACGGTCGCAAAAGGGGATCACGTGAGCCCCCCGGGACACACTGCGACCGTCGTCAATAGGAAGCAGTTGCCAAGCTGCTGAATTTAGACCACGTGACCCTGGGGAATGTTGCGATGGTTGTAAGTGTGAAAAACAGTCGTAAGTGAAAAACGGTTGTGTGAAAAACGGTCCTAAGTCACTTTTTTCCGTGCTGTTGTGACTTCAAACAGTCACTAAATGAACTGATGTAAGTCGAGGACTGCCTGTACAAAGTTAACAACAACAGATTCACTTAACAACTGTGGCAGGAAAGGTCACAAAATGGGGCAAAGCTCACTTAACTGTCTTGCTTAGAAACAGAAATGTGGTGGTGGTAAAACCAGGATTCCCTACAATTTCTAATTTGTGGTGCCTCTCACCTGGCTCTTTCATTTTCAGTTGTCATTCTATCACACACTTAGAACTTCTCTCCAGCATTTTTAAGACCCTGACCCCTCTTATCTATCTGGAAAGCCATTTCTCATTGCTTGCGATTCCTACACATGGTGTTAAAACCTTTGCCTGTGAAGATAAAGGTTGGATTCACCTGCCTGATGTTCATTTTATTTGCCCAGTGGCTGTCCTGGATCCTTTGCCCTCAAGACGCTGAGAATACCAAACGGTACCCAATAAGGCAATCCAGTAGTAAAGCTATTTCTTCCAGGGACACTGGAATAATTTTAGTAAAGATCACAGTGAACACAACCGAATCCTATTTTCTTCCTAGTCCCATCAGAACGCTTATTATTTAGGCTTGTGCAAAGGGTGGCCTCTAGGAAGGCAGGCCAGCCCGCTCGGTGATCAGCTGGAGTAATTACAGATACTGTGTAATAATTACAGATAACGAAAATAAGACCCAACCAGGAAAATAATCCCTAGCGTGATTTTTTTCAGGACCCTCATAATATAAGCCCTACACCCCAAAATAAGCCACAGTTAAGATTGTCAGTCAGACGGACGCGTTTGGATTAGATTAGATTTTTTTTTCTAGATTAGATAACCTTTATTGTCATTTTTTTATTATGGGCACAACGGCACCCATTAAAAATGAAATTTAGTTGCTTGCTCTCCAGTGTACACATACACGACACACATTTAAAACATACTCTATACAACATATGTATATAGACCTACACCCTTACATATAAGTAACATACAAATATTAATCACAATTAATCACATTTAGTATTGTATCTCCCTGAAAATAAGACCCAACCAGGAAAATAAGCCTTAATGCATCTTTTGGAACAAAAATTAATATGAGACCGGTCTTATTTTCGGGGAAACATGGCAGTCCTCAAGTTACAATAGTTCATTTAATGACCAACGTTACCACGGCCCTGAAAAAAAGAGACTTATGACTTATGACTTTCACACTTACAACTGTTGCAGCGTCCCCAGGATCACGTGATCCAAATTCAGAGGCTTGGCCACTGGCTCATATTACATGAGGGTGGTGGTGTCGCCCGGGATCACGTGATCCCCTTTTGTGAATCTCTTGACGAGCAAAGTCAATGGGAGAAGCCGGGCAGCTACCCAGCTCTAGTGATTCACACGGCAAGCAGCTCACACCAAGCCAGGCCAGCAAACTTGATTCCTAAAAACTTTTAAGCAAGGCATCCTTCATCTTAAACGATAATTTGGCTTTTGGAAAGCCAAATGAAATGTATCTTATTCACCAACTAAAATGAGAAATTTTGGGCTTTGCATGGAGGACAGGTCCCAGATAAGCAAAAGTTACTTTGGGGTCTCCGAGCTTGGTTGTTTTCCTGAAGACATTTCGTGACCCAACTAGATAACCTCATCAGTGTTAGAAGGGAGGGAGGTTTCATCACTATAGCACAGATGAGGTCAGCTAGTTTTAATGAAATGTCTGCAAGCAAACGACCAAGCTTGGACACCTCCAAGGCCCCACAGTCCTCCTCCTCCTCCTCCTCCTCCTCCTCTCCACAAACCCTTCTCCCTTCTAGCACTGATGATGTTACCTAGTTGGGTAATGAAATGTCTGGAAGAAAACAACCAAGTTCAGAGAGCACCAAGGACCCCACAGTCCTCCTCCTCCCCCTCCTCCTCCCCCCCCCTCCTCCTGCTTTAACGGCTTTCCCTTTTGCAGCAAGGGGCAGCGCCTGCAGATCCTGGACATGACGGGCCTCCAGGACGAAGGGCAGGGCCCGGAGAGCATGAGCTTGTGGTCCAGGACGGTCACGCTGGCCAAGGCCTGCCTGGACGTCTCCAAGCAGCAGAGCAAGTGCTTGAAGCGCTCCTCCAAGCGCAGGAAGGGCCCCTACAGCAGCTCGGTGGCCCTGCCGGCCCCCCAGCCCGTTTCCGTGGACGTCTGGGTGGACCTCTTTGTCAACAGCACCTCCTACGTGGTGCTGAAGGACGCCCTGCAGATCAACAGCAGCAACGCCCTGCGCCTGCGCTGCCGGGACTTCCGGGCAGAAGAGCTCTCCATCGCCAGCACCGTGGGGCTGCTGGAGTTCCTGGACCCGGCCGGGGTCCGGCAGGTGGACCTGCGCTTCAACAACCTCGGCCTCTCCGGCCTCAGGGTGGTCCTCCCGCACTTGACCAAGTTCACCAACCTGGCCAGCCTGAAGCTGCCCTACAGCAACATCGACGTCCGGCGCCTGACGGTGGGCATGGAAGGAAGCCTGCAGTACTTCGCCACCCAGCTCAGCCGCCTGAGCTGCCTCAAAGAGCTGAACCTGGGCTCCTCCCGGCTCTCGGGCAAGCTGCGCCAACTCCTGGGGTAAGGGATCCTCGTTCGAGCCAAGGGGCCACCCTCCGATTCGGAAACTCAGATTTATTTGCCGCCTGTCTCTTCCCTCCTCCCCTCCGATAATTTTTTTTAAAATTAATTTGTCAGAATGTAAAATACGAACAAAAAGGAGAAACGTAGGGAAATAGGGAAGGAGAAGGGGACGGGGGAAAAGCCTAGGGTAACATGAAAAAGCAAAAGGGTTCAAGTTTGTAGGATGCCACGCGTTTGCGGCCTTAATAATATGTACTTTTGCCTGGCTTTTTGTTTGTTTAATTCTCTCCTGTGCTGCCTTTCACTTCTTAAAAGACCCATTAAGTTGGTGACACACAAGCTGAACAATTAACCAGAGAAGGGTTGGACTAGATGACCTCCAAGGTCCCTTCCAGCTCTGTTGTTACTTTTTTTTTTCCTTCCTTCCTTCCTTCCTTCCTTCCTTCCTTTCCTTTCCTTTCCTTTCCTTTCCTTTCCTTTCCTTTCCTTTCCTTTCCTTTCCTTTCCTTTCCTTTCCTTTCCTTTCCTTTCCTTTCCTTTCCTTCCCTTCCCTTCCCTTCCCTTCCCTTCCCTTCCCTTCCCTTCCCTTTCCTTTCCTTTCCTTTCCTCCCTCCCTCCCTCCCTTCTGCAACACTGGAAGTTTTTAAGAAGAGACTGGTCAACCACTGGTCTGGAATGGTATAAGGTTTTCTGCCTGAGCAGGGAGTTGGACTAGAAGACCTCTAAGGTCCCTTCCGACTCTGTTATTCTATAACCTCAGGCCTTGGCATAGGTGTGGCCCTTGAAACCTTTAATGAAGCCCCAGAGACCTTTAGGGCATGTTTTGAATTGTAATTTTCAGGGTGCCTGAAAGGGAAAGAAATATATATATATATATATGCTGGGGTTGAATATCCTTTTGTATTGCTTAGATCATATTGCATATACGTTTTTTTAAAAAATCGTATGCTTTTAATACTGTAAGCCGCCCAGATTTAACCTGCGGTAAGATGGGCGGTCAATAAATTTAATAATAAATGACCAATCTTGGCCATGCATCCTTGGCGCCTGACAGGCCAGGCCAAGGGTGCTTCTCCTCCCGAAACGGCCTGTCGTGGGAAAACCCAATGAAAAAGACGAGACAGCAGCACAAAACAATAATTCTTACTTTTAAGATTCAGAGGTTTATTTTGCTAATAATTTGGAACATAGCATAATAACACAACATCACTTACATTAACAACCCATTGCAATGAGGACCATATGGTATAGCAGAATCCTAAAGGACAGCTATAGGCCAATGGCAAATCAATCAGGTCCAGTCCCAACCTTTTATACCCTTTCTGGTTCTAAGACTGTAGCCAGATGGTCCGCTGACTTTTTGCTGACTTCCTGCTGACTTCCTGCTGACCTTTGCTGACTTCCTGCTGACCTTTGCTGACTTTTTGCTGACTTCCTGCTGACCTACTTTCCACGTATACCCGTGTACATTGGAACCCACATCCATCAGCTACTTTTCAGTTCCCTCTTTTCTCCCACAGTTACAATACTCATGTTCCAAATGTACACAGAACTGTCTACCTCTGCAATTTCATATTGCACAAAGCTCAGCAGATTACAAATAGTAGGTCCTTACTGAGAAACAGCCTAAAGTTCAAATCGCTTCTGTGGGGCCTATCTCAGGTTTGCTTCAGCCTCATCTTCTTATATGAGGAGGGGGCTATATCTTCATCTCCCGCACGCCAGCAGAGCTCTTGTGTGTCCCGGCCTGAGGAGGAGGGGAGAGGGGGGGGGGCTGTAGAGCATAGCACGAGGGGGAGGGGGGTCCTGCCAGTCCTTAAGCGGCCTTCTCTTTTCGCTGTACCTGCAGGGACCTGCGAAGCCCCCTGGAGAGCCTGGAGCTGGCCTTTTGCTACCTGCTGCCCAACGACTTCGCCTACCTTTCCCAAAGCCTCCACACCTCGGCCCTGAAGAAGCTCGACCTGAGCGGCAACAACCTGTCCGACAGCCTCCTCCAGCCCCTGCAGGGCCTGCTGACCGAGGCCGCCTCCACCTTGCTCCACCTGGACATCATGGAGTGCCGCCTGATGGACACCCACCTCAACCTGCTCCTGCCCGCCCTCTGCCGCTGCAGCCACCTGCGCTACCTGGGCGTCTTCGGCAACCCCATCTCGGCCAAAGGGGTGAAGAACCTGCTCCACAAGACGGTGGGCCTCCTGGACCTGCGGCTGGTCATCTACCCCTACCCCGTGGACTGCTACGGGGACGACCTGCCCTGGCCCCCCACCTCCTCCAACCTGCTCAACGGCTCCGTGGACGAGGAGAAGTTCTCCCGGGTCAGCAACGAACTCCAGCAGATGCTGCTGAGCGCCAACCGGGGAGACGCCATCTGGACCACGAACCTTTGTCGCCACAACAGCCTCGACTATTTCAGTTTATAGCCCATCCCCCTCCCCCCCGGGGCCACCGTACTCTTCTCCTCCGAAATGTGGAATAAAGCCTCTCTCCTCTCTCCTCGCTGATCTGAGCCCTCCTGGCGGTCCCGGAAGCCGCGCAGCCGATTTAAGAGCCTGCAGGGAGGTTTTCCCCAGGCGTGGAAACACGCTCTGCCAGCGGTGCTGGGCCCCGAAGGAGCCGGTGAACGGGAGCCACCGCGCAGGGATGGGGATGGGGGGGGCACAGTTGGGGCAAAGGGGGCATTCTGCTCTCTTTCCATCTCTGCTGAAGATGGATGCCAGCCCGGAAGGCCAGTGCCAGCCTTATTTTCCTTTTCAATTGCAATTCCAGTGCATGTAGCAATGGGGGGGGGGAGTCATTTTCCTGGTTGTTTGATTGGGTTTGGGGGGTTTTGGGGTTTTTTTTTTTTAAAAATTCTATACATGAGAATGTAGCATTGTGTTGCTGTGGGGGGGGGTCTGAGAGGGGAGGGTGCAGTTGGGCGCTTTTCACCTGTGTCGTTTGCCCTCTCGTTGTTGTAGGAGAAGGCGGGAGCAGGCAGGTTTGTGGGTCTCGAGTTTAGAGAGAAACCTCGTTTTACGACGGGCGGCGGGACGGGGAAGATGACGCGGCGGCTTTTATCTTGAAATAAAAGACGATGGCTCTCGGAGCAAAATGCTAGCGCCTGTCGTTTACTTGTGGGAAGGGCTGGGTTCTGCCCGCAGCGCGAGCTGTTTCCATCTTGAATTAAGCTCTGATCGAGTTGAAGTTGAATTATAGATGAGTAGACAACATTTGAAAATAAGAGCCACGGTGGGGCAGTGGTTAGAAGGCAGAATTCCTGTGAATGCCAGCAGTTCGTTGCTGACCGGCTCCAGGTTGACTCGGCCTCCCATCCTTCCAAGATCAGTAAAATGAGGACCCAGATTGTTGGGGGACACATGCTGACATTTGTAAACCGCTTAGAGAGGGTTGTAAAGCACCATGGAGTGGTGTATAAGTCTAGATCAGGGGTAGGCAACCTTGGTTCTTATGACTCGTGGACTTCAACTCCCAGAATTCCTGAGCCACCAGTCTTCAAATTGCCAAGCTTGGAGACCCCTGGTATAGAATAATGGGAATCAAAACTCCAGCAGCTTTTCGGGGCGGGGGGGAGGAAATAATTTGTACCAAAAAAATAATGGATGAGTGTTTTGGTTTTGAGAGAATGTGAAAACTTTCCTAAACGAAAGACCAAAAAAAAAAAAAGGCAAGCAAAAGACAGAACTTTGTAGAAGTTGCCCAAATTCAGTAGCCTCCAAAGCCGAAACCTGCCCCCTTTGTACAACTCCCTTGCTTCTCTAGGTGGCCTTCCTTCCCAGAGTGTTTTCTCTAACCTGGCAGCAGCTGGAGAAGCAGCTGAAATTGGATAAAACTATTTAGATGACTACGGGTGACGGCCTCTGTTTGCTTGCAGACTCGGGTGGGTTTCTAATAGTTCTGCAAGCAAGAATGTGATCACTGCAAGGTGCCCGGGCCTCTCGTTCCTGCTAATTAGGACTTCTGTTTATTGATTGATTTGGTATAGCTTGCCTTTATTGTCCTTAAAATAACACCAGGGAGAGAAGATAGCTAAATACTTCTTCCTCCGCCTTTCTTCCCCACAACTGTGAGGGAGACTGGGGGACTGGTCCAGGGTCAGATTTTATGCTTAAGGCGGGACTAAAACTCACCGTTTCCTTGTGAGAGGCTGAAAGTCACCCAGTCAGCTTTCATGCCTAAGGTGGGACTAGAATTCACCGTCTCCTGGTGATTGGCCCAAAGTCATCCTGCCAACTTTTGTACCTAAGGCGAGACTAGAACTCACCATCACCTGGTGATTGGCCCAAAATCATCCTACCAACTTTCATGTCTAAGGTAGGACTAGAATTCACCGCCTCCTGACGATTGGCCCAAAGTCACCCAGCCAGCTTTTATGCCTAAGGCGAGACTAGAACTCACCGTCTCCTGGCGATTGGCCCAAAGTCACCCAGCCAGCTTTTATGCCTAAGGCGAGACTAGAACTCACCGTCTCCTGGCGATTGGCCCAAAGTCACCCAGCCGGCTTTCATGCCTAAGCTGGGACTAGAACTCACAGCCTCCTGGTGATTGGCCCAAAGTCACCCAGCCGGCTTTTATGCCTAAGGCGAGACTAGAACTCACCGTCTCCTGGCGATTGGCCCAAAGTCACCCAGCCGGCTTTTATGCCTAAGGCGAGACTAGAACTCACCGTCTCCTGGCGATTGGCCCAAAGTCACCCAGCCGGCTTTTATGCCTAAGGCGGGACTAGAACTCACCGTCTCCTGGCGATTGGCCCAAAGTCACCCAACCGGCTTTTATGCCTAAGGCGAGACTAGAACTCACCGTCTCCTGGCGATTGGCCCAAAGTCACCCAGCCGGCTTTTATGCTAAGGCGGGACTAGAACTCACCGTCTCCTGGCGATTGGCCCAAAGTCACCCAGGCTTTATGCCTAAGGCGAGACTAGAACTCACCGTATTGGCCCAAAGTCACCCAGCCGGCTTTTATGCCTAAGGCGAGACTAGAACTCACCGTCTCCTGGCGATTCACCCAGGCTTTTATGCCGAGACTAGAACTCACCGTCTCACCCAAAGTCACCCAGCCGGCTTTTATGCCTAAGGCGAGACTAGAACTCACCGTCTCCTGGCGATTGGCCCAAAGTCACCCAGCCAGCTTTTATGCCTAAGGCGAGACTAGAACTCACCGTCTCCTGGTGATTGGCCCAAAGTCACCCAGCCGGCTTTCATGCCTAAGCTGGAACTAGAACTCCTAGCCTCCCGGTATCTAGCCTGGTGCCTTTACCATTGGATGAAACCGGCTCTCAGAATGAAGCAGTTTTTAGAAGCAAAACACTAACTGAATAATGTGAACAGCTTTTATGCATTATGCTGCCCCAAAGACTGATGCAATATAATTTATTTATTATGAGCTGTAATCATTAAGATATAAACATCCATCGTTTTGTTCAAGAAAGACCAGCAGGAACATTTAAGAACGGTTTGCTGGCTGCTGCAACGGGTTGCAATTTTGGGGGAAATACAGACCTGTGTTCATTGCATTTATATCTTGCTTTCCTGCCAGAAGCTCAAGGTGACGTGCATAAGGACCTCTATTTTTATCCCGGCAACAGCCCTGGAATGGAGATTATCACGTGAAGTGATAGTACCGCTCTATACTGCACTAGTGAGGCCGCACTTGGAATACGTCATCCAGTTCTGGTCATCACGATATAAAAAAGATGTTGAGAATCTGGAAAGAGTGCAGAGAAGAGCATCAAAGATAATTAGGGAGCTAGAGGCTAAAACATACGAACAACGGTTGCTGGAATTGGGTATGTCTAGTTTAATGAAGAGAAGGACGGGGGACATGATAGCAGTCTTCCAGTATCAAAGAAGAGGGAGTCAAGCTATTCTCCAAAGCACCTGAAGGCAGGACAAGAAGCAACGGATGGAAACTGATCAAGGAGAGAAGCAACCTACAACTAAGAAATTTCCTGACAGGGAGAATAATTAACCAGTGGAACAACCTGCCTCCAGAAGCTGTGAGTGCTCCAACATTGGAAATTTTTAAGAAGAGACTGGACAGCCATTTGTCTGAAATGGTACATGGTCTCCTGGCTTGAGCAGGGGGTTGGACTAGATGACCTCCAAGGTCCCTTCCAACTTTATATTATTATTATTATCTATTTAAATCTTGAGTTAAGTCTTGGTGGTCTGTGGCCGTGGTCCACGGCCATAAAAGGTATTTAAAGGGGGTTCACAGTGAAGAAAAGTTTGAGAACCATTGGACTAGAACAGAGGTCCCCAACCCCTGGTCTGTGGATTAGTATCAGGCCGCGGCATGCCAGCAACCGGTCCGCACAAACAAGCAAAGCCCCATCTGTGGGATGCAGGCAGCACACCAAACCATGTACCCTCCGGTCCACGGGAAACTCTCCACGTAACCGGTCCCTGGTGCCCAAAAGGTTGGGGACCTCTGGACTAGAAGACCTCCAAGATCCCTTCCAACGCTCTGATCCTAGGCCAGGCGTAGGCAACCTTGGCTCTTTTATGACTCGTGGACTTCAACTCCCAGAATTCCTGAGCCAGCATGGCTCAGCTTGGAAACCTCTCCCTTTCCCCTCAGCGTGGCTGGCTCAGGAATTCTGGGAGTTGAAGTCCACGAGTCATAAAAGAGCCAAGGTTGCCCACCCCCTGTCCTCGGCTGTATGAAAAGCACCCAAGTCTACTCTGTGGTTGAGCAGAGGCTCAAAACTAGACCCAGCATCCTGTCTTCTCATCGGCTTGACATCATACCTGTGAAACCTACATCGAAGATGGGTGCTCCATTCCAAATACCAGCTGCCCCAACGTTCCCCCAGCAACTCATGCTTGGCTGCGCATAGGCCACGATGCCACAATGGCGGTGACATCACCCCTTGAGGTCACGGCTGGCCAGAATTCTCGGCCTAAGAAAGAATTGGCTGGAAGGCCGTACAGGCAGAAACAAAAACAGGGTGCGTGCAAGTGTGCCCTCTCGGGACAGATACGGTGTTCGGTTGGCTTTGCCAACAATGCAGGGACCTTCCGGAGGGCAGGGGCACTGTCCTCTGCCCACTCACCCTCTTCTTTTCTCTTCGCCAGGTCACAGACCAACACGTAGCAACGCAAGCCAACCTTTCAGAGATCGGCCACGGAGAAAAACATCCAGGTAGCCCATCCTGCTGGTTTGCGCTTCCAATCAATCGGCGCGGCTTGTTTGCGACATTTCCAGTAGGTTTGGCTGAAGACAACGGGTTCGGATCTTAGACTAACCAGGGTTAAACCCTCATTGAAAGAAGTCTCAGCTTCTTCTAAGATGGCTCCTTTCCAAAACTTAGTCCCGGCGTGAGGTTTCGGGTCTAGTCCTTGGAAGAGGACAAACGAGGTCTGTTTCCTGACTAAAGTAGTTCCATAGAATTAGCTCAGGTTTCATCTCTTCTGGTCCTCTGCAAAGAGGAAATAAAGGCTCTGGGGGCACAAGAGCTGAAGGGAAGGTTTAAAAGCCTTTCTCCTCATCGATCAAGAGAAGAACCGTTTGCAAGAAAATCGATAAGGCAGGATCGGTAGATACAGCAAATTCAGAAGGATAGGTGTTTCCAATAGAAGAGAGCCTTTGTAGCGCAAGGGTTGAACTCGGGTCCCTGGTGCTCTCTTGAGTGGGGTGGTTTTCTTGCAGACGTTTCATGACCCAAGTAGGGAACATCATCAATGCTAGAAGGGAGTGGGGTTTGTGGAGAGGAGGAGGACTGTGGGGTCCTTGGTGCTCTCTGAGCTTGATTGTTTTCTTGCAGACGTTTCATGACCCAACTAGGGAACATCATCAATGCTAAAAGGGAGTGGGGTCACAATTTGATGGTGGCATTTTGCCCCACGTATAGAGGGCGACTGCGAACCTATGAATCTGTGTCTACCCCACATCCCTAACTCAGCTGGTTGTTTGAATGTGTCAAAAAACTCAAGGTGTCACGGGCAACTACAGGATCAAGGCACATCCCGAAGCACACTCTGTCACAAAAGTCGTAGTGCCGTTGTGATTTCTTTCATCCCCCTCCTCTGCACAGACTCCCGTTTCGGCCAGCCAGGTGCCAAAGCCCTCCAAGCAGAATCGGATAACTCGGAGGTGCCCCACGTTTTGGCCACCAGGGACCAGTTCTGTGGAGAAAGGTTTTTTTCGCAGACCGGAGAGCGTGTGGTTTTGTGTGCTGCCTGCATCCTACGGATGGGACTTTGCTTGTTTGCGCAGACCGGTTGCGGGCATGCCCGCGGCCTGTTACTGGTCTGTGGAGCGGGGGTTGGGGACCCCTGGTATAACTTGATACCATGGCCAACTCTCTGTGGGACAACTCGACGATTCGGTTTAATCATTTAAAATAGTTTTTAAAAATATTTTAAGTTTTGCAATTCACATTTGATTTTGTCCCTCCTTTGGCATCCTTTCTTCAATATTAGTGTAAATTTTATTCCGCGGAAAGTTGTCCCGCGGCTAGATGGCTGAGGCAAATTATAATAATAATAAAGTTGGAAGGGATCTTGGAGGTCATCTAGTCCAACCCCCTGTGCACGACGAATTGACTGTGGCAAGATGGTTGTGATGAGCTCTCCTAGACCCCCTCTAGGGCCCTTTTAACAAATTCTCTGTGGTTTTTTTTTTTTTTTTTTGCATTCGCTTTTGTTACTTTTCCCTTTAATAAGGGGAACAATTCAGAACATTCTTCCTTTTTATTAGGCAATCTATAAAAGGGAAGGTGTGATTTCTCCCTTTCGTTTTTTTTCTCCAGTGAAATCAGTAAAAGAGAGACTGCTTTGTCATTGGAGCATTTCAAATTAAATCGTAAATCAAATGATCTTCCTTGTCTTGGTGTCATAATTGGGATCTAGCAGACCAAGGCGCTTATCTAGAAGCCACATTTGACCCATAGACATCAGTACCTCCTTGCTGACGCCTGCTGTTTCACCTCCCCCCTCCCCAGATGGAGACTTACGAGGATCACCCCTGGTGCTCCTACAGCTATCCAAGTGGGGAAGAGCAGATGACCGATGAAGAAATGCACCACGACCGGCAGCTGGCCAAGATCAGAGCTCGGAGTAACAGCCGATCCCGCCACCGATCCTCCTTCCTGGTGGATGAGCTTGACATGCTCATGGACAAGGCGGCCACCACCATCCAGGCCACGTGGCGAGGCCACCTCACCCGCAAGCAGATCATGACGGAGCAGGCGGCGGCCACCACTATCCAGGCTGCTTGGAGGCGATACATCGCTCGCGAGTACCATGCTTTGCAGCGGCGGCAGGAGCCTTCGGCACAAGTCTACAGGCGCCGAAGAACGTCCTCCATTTCCTCCCTTGGGAGGGAGAGAGAATCCTGGGGGTACCCCAGGATGGACAGGGAGAGAGCTGCCCAGGTCATTCAGGCGCACTATCGGGGCTACATGACTCGCCAGGCCCTCGCCGAATGCCAGCAGGCAGCCACCACCATCCAAGCTCACTGGCGGGGATACCGTACCCGACGGGACATGGCCCAAGCAGGAAGCCACACTTACCACCCTGGACGCCCACAGAGGACCTACTACAGTCCCCCAAGGTTTCCAACAGGGACCTACTACGGCCATCCCAGCTACATGCCCGGAAGCTCCTCCTGGGTGGGCCCGTACCCCAGGAAACACTGGCGCAAGTGCCTTGTGGGAGACCCCGAGGAGTGGAAAAGCAAGGTACCACGATCCCCGTCCTTCCTGGTCAAGCAAGAGGACCCCAAGCCCTCCCAGCCCAAGGCCTGTCCACGCTGTGGGAGGTGCACCAGCATCCGTGTGCTTGTGGGCGTGGGCAAAGGGCCGCCATCAGAATCGGAAGTGGAGGACAGTGAATGCGAAGGGCATGCAAGTATCTCTCCGTCCAGGAATGCCCGAAGGATGTCCTACACCTCCAGGCAGGAGGGACCAGCGTACAGCCAGCCACGCCGTTACGGGCAACGCTTCTCCTATCAGGGGCCTTCAAAAAGCTACCAAACGGCTGCCGACGAGCAGCCACGGAGGCAGAGTCGGGAACCCAGCGTAGTCATCAGCCAGCGCGTGGCCCCCAGCACACAAACCTCCATACGGCTGACAAGGGAGCGCACCAGCACCCGGAGTCTCTCCTCCACCAGCGTCCAGCAGCAGCAGCTGCAACAGCAAGGCGTGCCTTCCCAGGGCACCTCCGACTGGTTGTACGAAAACTACGCTGCCCGCCGGATGGGCGAAGGCCAGAGGCGCGTGTTCAAGACCAGGAAGCAGATGTGGCAAGTGGTACGTGCAGCCACCCTGATCCAGGCCTTCTGGCGGGGCTGGAGGGTCAGGCAAATGTTGCGTCTCCAGGAAGAAGCGGCAATCAAGATCCAGTCCGCCTATCGGGGTTACCGAACCAGAGCTTACCTGATGGAGGTGGGAATCCTCAGTGAAGGGGATACGGATTAAAACGTTTTCAGGGGACTGGTCCTCTTGGAACTGGGAGGGGGAAGAAGAGGCGGCTCAAAGGAGAACACCGATTTCAGCCTCCTCTCCCTGCCTCCTCTAACAAGGAAGCTTGCATTCTAATAAATTGAGCCTAATTATGAATGCTTCTCAGTTTTGCTTATAGGGAGTCCTTCACCTTGTTTAGTGACCACTTGAAGTTAAAATGGCACTAAAACAATGACTTAGGGCTGTTTTTCACACCTACAGCCGTTGCAGCATCCGTGTGGTCACAGTGTTCAAAATTTGGACGCTTGGCAACCGACGTGTACTTATGACAGGTTGCAGTGTCCCCGGGCCACCCCTTTTTGACAAGCAAAGTCCACGGGGAATCCTGTTACTCGCTTAACAAATGTGGCAAGAAAGGTTGTAAAATGGGACAAAACTCACTTAACCACTGTCTTGCTTAGCAATAGAAAAGAAACAAAAGGTAACAGAACAATAAAATAAATAACGAAAGAGAATAAACGAGAAATACAACAATATGATTACCCAAAAAAGAAACACGTTGAGAAGGAAAATCATTTGGGCTGGTAATTTGTTTAATTATTTAATATTTCATGCTCCAATGTTTGCACCTGTTTTTAGGGTATTTGTAAGCCGGCCAGAGTCATTTGACAGTGAGGCGAGTGACATATAAATTTAAGAAAATGAATAAACTATGTTGGTTAGAGAGATGCCACCACATAAGTAGGCACCTTCCCAGCCACGGGCATCCCTGCCCGTGCAGCCTGACAGCAAGAAAACGTTTCAGCCAGCAGGAATCCTTCAGCAAAACCAAGATTCTCTTCCCCATTATCCCCTGCCCCCAATTCCCTAAAAGAAGACAACAACAGCCTCAGCAGCCAGGAGATGCTGGCTATATTTTATTGGCTTCTTTGCTTGGAAAAAAAATCTCGCACGCAGCCACTTTGTTCCTGGTGCAACTACACGGCTATGCTGTCGTCTGTGCTTTGGGGGCACAGCTGATTTCATGGTTTGGGGATTGGTGGGGACAAGGACCCGCCACATTAACACTGGCAGAGCAGTGTACAGATAATCCTTGACTTAACAACCATTCATTTAGTAACCGTTCAAAGTTACAATAGCACTGAAAAACTTGACTTATGAGCGGTTTTCACACTAACGACCGTTGCAGCATTGCCCGGGTCACGTGATCAACATTCTGACCCTTGGCAACTGAGTCACATTTATGATGGTCGCAGCGTCCCGGGCTCAAGTGATCACATTTTGTGACCTTCCGACAAGCTAAAGTCAATGGGGAAGCCAGTGAGTCACTTAACAACGTTGGCAAGCAAGGTTACAAAATGGGGGCAAAAACTACTTAAGAACTGTCTTGCTTAGCCACAGACATTTTGGGCTCAACTGTGGTCCTAGGTCAAGGACCGCCCGCCTGTAAGGTAGAGATGAGGAGGGTTTTTTTCCGTGCATTCTACAAATGCTGCTGTGCAGCTCAGGACTGTGACATTTTTATCCTTTTAAAGCAAAATGACAGGCAAGCCCCCTCAAAAAACCTGAGTGTCCCACTCAGCCTGCGCGAGGGACTGTAAATGTCCCATCATCACTGAAGTTTTGGTGAACTTCGCTCAGTTTTGGTCAAATTTGCACAGTGAACCTCTTATCCAGCCTTCGGTGAGTTTTTTGCACTTTCTCTGCTGACTGTGACCAAAATCTTTGTGCGCAAGGTCCTTACGTCCAGTTGCAGAATGCCTGGGGAGGGTCACAGCTGATGGCTGGGGAAAGTTCAGGGGTCAAACCCCATTGCTGTCCATCAGCCGTCCTATCATGCTTTTGACAGGTCTATCATTTGAAGATGTCCAGCTTGGTGGGTAAGGTGCCTCCAAGTCTTGTGTGCTGAGGAACAACGTCAGGGGGAGGAAGAGGAGGAGGTGGTGTGGATCCCTCTCTTGCTTGCGAGTGTCCTGGAGGAATCTGATTGATCACAGTGAGAAGCAAAATGCTGGCCTAAGGTGACCTTTCTAGCAAAGCTATTCTGGTGTGCTATGCTTTCAGATTTGAAGGTGAACATGAGGGACCCTCATGAATTGCTCCACGGCCTTTTCAGAGAACATTGGACAATGGGATGGGGATGATCAACATGGTGAGGGCCGAACATGCCCCAGGAGTAAACCCCAGGGTGATGGCTCTCATTGAACATACACGAGTCCTCTCTGCAACCTGTGGGATGGTCCACCACCACAGGTTCTTCCACTCAAGGCCCCGAACTTAAGCAGACAATGGTAGGAGGAGGTCAAGAAAACAGCTCCATTGGGGGGGTGTCCATTCACCCCAACTTCCATAGCTCCACTCAGCAGTGGATTTCGTACGCTATCTGAGGCTGGAGCATCACTCCCTGGTTGGCGAAGAGCTCGCTGCCTTCTTGGGGACCCTCTTCTCCTTCCAGAGTCTGAGTCGCTTGGTCTTGCAGCTGCTCCGGGAAGACCCCTGCCAGGCCTTGGGGGTCCTTATAGGTGGCAAAGAGGGGCTTGTTGCGGTCAATCACAAACATTTCGTGGCCCCTCTCGTCTCGGTACTCCTCCAGCTGCGCGAAAGTGGTGGGCCCGTCGGAGTAGTCGTTGACGTACAAAATGTTCTCCTCCTTCTTCGCCTTTTTCCGCTTGCGGTGTTTCCGGTAGATCATGATCACCAACAGAAGGGCCACCAGAGCCAGCAGGGAGATGGCCACGGCAATGGCCGTCTGCGTGGCCATGCCCAGGGCGTGGAAGTCCATGCTCTCCATGTCGTAGAGGGGCTCCTGGCTGATGTCTACCGACGCCGGGTAGCCCTGCGATTGCTGCTGATGCTGCGAGAGGTTAACCATGAGGTGGAAGACCACCCGGGCCATCCCCCCGGGATTGGAGGCCTCGCATTCGTATTTCCCGGCATGGGACACCGTCACGTTGTTAAGGAACAGCATCCCGCTGCCGGTGTCCGACTGCTCAAAGCGCTCCCCGACGCTGCGCTCTCTCAGCTCAAAGCTTCCACTGGGCAGCCGGGTCCGGCTTCCTCTGGAGCCCCCGGCCCGCCAGTGGGCCAGTTTACGCCAGGTCACGAGTGGCTGTGGGTAGCCCGAGGCCTGACAGGAGATGCGCAGGTCGTCGCCCAGCCGGGCCATGACTTCGAGCGGTTGCACTTGTACGACCGGAGGGATGCAGATCAAGCTGTTGCCGGAAACATCTGCTAGGCTTTGGTAGGCCAGGCGCGGTGGCTCCGAACACTCTATCTTCTTGTCCAGGGGGCTCAGGAGCCTCTGGCCTTCCTCTCGGATCCAGCTGCTGAGCCAGTGCAGAGCGCAGTCGCATCGCCATGGATTCTCTGCCGGGAAAAAAAAAGTATCCCGTCAATAATAGTTCACTGGAGGTTTTTAAGAGAAGACTGAGCCGTCACTTGTCTGGAATGGTATAGCGTCGAGCAGGGGGTTGGGCTAGAAGACCTCCAAGGTCCCTCCCAGGTCAATTGTGATTGATTGATTGATTGATTGGAGGTCCCACAAACCAGTTGAGGACCACGTCTACTCCTCTGTTTGGCCAATACGGGTGGTCCTGGACTTACCACGGTTACCTTAGTGACCATGTGGGGTCACAACAGCCCTGAAAAAAATGACTTAAGAGCAGGGCTTTCCAACCTTTTCACAGATTGTACCACTTTTAGGACATGACAATATTTGAGTACCACCAGTGCTTAGCAAGGTGTCAAAAACTTGATGACTAAAAAAAAAAAAGGGGGGGGGATTTTGGGTTTTACTGATTAGATTCATTTGTTGTTATAGAAATGGCTAGTTTATAATATGATGGAAAAGTAAAAAGTTGAGGTTCAGTGTTAATGCTTCCTTCTACTGCAACAGAGGAAGTCTGTTCTTTTTCCCTTCTCCCCCTCACTTTCCCCCCCTTTTTCCTCCCCACTGTGTCCTACTATTTGCTTTTGTATTTTTGTATTTTATTCTATAATCTAATAAAATATTACAAACTGTAGAAAAAAAGTAAAAAAAGTACCAGTTTTAATTTCTTTGGTGGCAGTTCTTTGCTGAATCACTTCTCTTTGCACTGACAAATGTCTGATGAATTTATCCATGTTTATTAATATGCACCACTACCAGCTAGCTCAGGGGTCTTCAAGCTTGGCCCTTTTAAGACTTGTGGACTTCAACTCCCAGAATTCCTCAGCCCTCACGGCTGGTTGAGGAATTCTGGGAGTTGAAGTCCACAGGTCTTAAAGTTGCTAAGTTTGTAGACTCCTGAGCTAGCTGGTTTGCCCTTCTGAGCTCTTCCACCATGTAGTAAGAATGCACCCCCCCCCCAATCCCTTCCCTGTACCCTTAAAGACACAGGAATCCAGTGCAAAGCAAGAAAATAAAGAAACACAAACTCCGGGTTTTTTTTTCTCTTTAAGCTGTTGTATACAGGCAGTCCTCGACTTACAACAGTTCATTTAGTGACCGTTCAAAGTTACCACGGCACTGAAAAAAAGTGACGTATGACCGTTTTTCACACGACTGTTGCAGCCTCCCCACGGTCACATGATCAAAATTCAGACGCTGGGCCACTGACTTATATTTATGACGGTCGCAGCAGCCTAGGGTCACGTGACCACCTTTTGCGACCTCCCGACAAGCTAAGTCAATGGGGAAGCCAGATTCACTTAACAACCGTGCGACTGACTTAACAACTGCAGTGATTCACCTAACAACTGTGGCGAGAGAGGTCGTAAAATGAGGTCACAAAACAACTGTTGCTTAGCAACGGAAATTTTGGACTCAGTTACGGTCGTAAGTTGAGGACTATCTGTAGTCCACCGAGTCCTGTCTCCCCAGAGAAGGAAGCTAAGGCAGGAATTCCGCCCAGTAGACCCACTTAACGTGACTTTCTGACGACCGCGTTCTCCAACTTGGCCTTCTCAAGATATATTGGATCATCCTCCTGGCCTCCTGTCCCCGGCACCCGAGAGGAAGCCAGGTTGGGGGAGGGTTCCCAGCGTGACGTAAAAAAGAGTCAAAGACACGGATTCTTCCAAGAGAAGAGAATATGTGTAGCTCAGGGTTCAGCTATGGAGTCTCTCTCTAAGCTGGATTGTTTCCTCCCTCCCTCCCTTCTTTTTCCTTGCTGCTCTCTGACCTTAGTTGTTTGCTTGCAGACGTTTCATTACCCAGCGAGGTAACATCATCAGTGATCTTCCTTCCTTCCTTCCTTCCTTCCTTCCTCCCTCCCTCCCTCCCTCCCTTCTTTTTCCTTGGTGCTCTCTGACCTTAGTTGTTTGCTTGCAGACGTTTCATTACCCAGCGAGGTAACATCATCAGTGATCTTCCTTCCTTCCTTCCTTCCTTCCTTCCTTCCTTCCTTCCTTCCTTCCTTCCTTCCTCCCTCCCTCCCTCCCTCCCTTCTTTTTCCTTGGTGCTCTCTGACCTTAGTTGTTTGCTTGCAGACGTTTCATTACCAGCGAGGTAACATCATCAGTGATCTTCTTCCTTCCTTCCTTCCTTCCTTCCTTCCTTCCTTCCTCCTTCCTTCCTTCCTCCCTCCCTCCCTCCCTCCCTTCTTTTTCCTTGCTGCTCTCTGACCTTAGTTGTTTGCTTGCAGACGTTTCATTACCCAGCGAGGTAACATCATCAGTGATCTTCCTTCCTTCCTTCCTTCCTTCCTTCCTCCCTCCCTCCCTCCCTCCCTTCTTTTTCCTTGGTGCTCTCTGACCTTAGTTGTTTGCTTGCAGACGTTTCATTACCCAGCGAGGTAACATCATCAGTGATCTTCCTTCCTTCCTTCCTTCCTTCCTTCCTTCCTTCCTTCCTTCCTTCCTTCCTTCCTTCCTCCCTCCCTCCCTCCCTCCCTCCCTCCCTCCCTCCCTTCTTTTCCTTGGTGCTCTCTGACCTTAGTTGTTTGCTTGCAGACGTTTCATTAGCCAACTAGGTAACACCATCAGTGCTCTTCCTTCCTTCCTTCCTTCCTTCCTTCCTTCCTTCCTTCCTTCCTTCCTTCCTTCCTTCCCTTCCCTTCCCTTCCCTTCCCTATCCATCCATCCATCCTTGTGATCTCTGAGCTTGGTGGTTTTCTTGCAGACGTTTCATTAGCCAACTAGGTAACACCATCAGTGCTCTTCCTTCCTTCCTTCCTTCCTTCCTTCCTTCCTTCCTTCCTTCCTTCCTTCCTTCCTTCCTTCCTTCCTTCCTTCCTTCCCTTCCCTTTCCTTCCCTTCCCTATCCATCCATCCTTGTGACCTCTGAGCTTGGTGGTTTTCTTGCAGACGTTTCATTACCCAACTAGATAACGTCATCACTGACATCGATTCCCTCACTCGCAGTTCAGTCCCATCTCTTACACAACTGAAAGCAGTTGTGACATTAACCCTTCCTACCCCTGACAGCTACAGCTATGGGGAACTACCAAGAGTTCTTGATCCACCACGACTTCTTAGGCTTTCAATCCAGCTCAATTGTCTTGCTAAAGCTGAGTCCAATTCCTGGGTTATAATAATAATAATAATAAAGTTGGAAGGGACCTTGGAGGTCATCGAGTCCAACCCCCTGCTCAGGCAGGAAACCCTATACCATTTCAGACAAATGGCTGTCCAGTCTCTTCTTAAAAACTTCCAGTGTTGGAGCATTCACCGCTTCTGGAGGCAGGTTGTTCCACTGGTTAATTGTTCT
>JALGBA010002313.1:0-107650 GCA_023970755.1 Azemiops feae | reverse complement strand
CCAAAGTCACCCAGCCGGCTTTCATGCCTAAGGCAGGACTAGAACTCACCATCTCCTGGTGATTAGCCCAAAGTCACCCAGCCGGCTTTCATGCCTAAGGCAGGACTAGAACTCTCTAGCTCCTGGTGATTGGCCCAAAGTCACCCAGCTGTCTTTAGTGCCTAAGGTGGAACTAGAATTCACGAACTCCTGGTGATGGGCCTAGAGCAGGGGTAGGCAACCTTGTCTCTTTTATGACTCGTGGACTTCAACTCCCAGAATTCCTGAGCCAGGATGGCTCAGCATGGCAACCTCTCCCTTTCCCCTCAGCATGGCTGGCTCAGGAATTCTGGGAGTTGAAGTCCACGAGTCATAAAAGAGCCAAGGTTGCCTACCCCTGGCCTAGAGTCATCCAGCTGGTTTTTATGCCTAAACTCACTATCTCCTCGTGATTGGCCCAAAGTCACCTAGCTGGCTTTAGTGCCTAAGGTAGGACTCGAACTCACTATCTCCTGGTGATTGATCCAAAGTCACCTAGCTGGCTTTCATGCCTAAGGCAGGACTAGAACTCACTGTCTCCTTGTGATTGGCCCATTGTCACCTAGCCAGTTTTCATGCCCAGGGTGGCACTAGAACTCACCGTGTCCTGCTGATTGGCCCAAAGTCACCTAGTCAGCTTTAATGTGTAAGGCGGGACTAGAACTCACCGTCTCCTGGTGATTGGCCCAAAGTCATCCAGCCAGCTTTGATGCCTAAGGTGGGACTAGAATTCACTGTCTCCTGGGATGGGAGCCACAGGTAAACCTTGTTTCCTTCTCTTCCCCCAGCTGACTCGGGTCCAGAGCTCCAGATTCCCGAAACGTCGACCGTCTCTCCCCCACTGAGAAAGGACTCCCGGGTTTCCTACACTTGTGAAGAGGAGGACGAGGAAGGCCTGGATGTGGACGAGGATCTCGATCTGCTGCTCTCGGCCGAGGAAGACCTGAAATTCTCCGGTCAGCGAGCGATGTTCCTCCATCGCTGCAGCTCGCAGGGGTCGCTGGCGTCCGTGCCGGAGGACACCCTTAGCCAGGCGGACGGTCACTCGGAGTGGGGTCGCGATGGGAGTGCTGACCTTCCTGTCCTGGGACCCCAGACCGAGGAGGAAGAAGAATCGGAGCCCCCCAACGCTGAGCTAGGCGCCTCCCCATGGGGACTGATCAGTCCGGCATGGGAGAAACAGCCACACGAGGAGGATCATCTGCCGTCCAGATCTCCACTCCGCGCGGGGACTCTAACAGAAAAATCCCTGCCTCCTGCATCGCCCCGCACAGACCAGGCATCCCCTTCGCGCTCCTTGCCGCGGGGAATCGGGGGCTCGCGCCCACCTTGGAGGACCACCCTCCATCGCTTAATGGAGATGGAAGACCAGTGGGATCAGCTCTACCACCACGAGTTAGCCGCGTGGCAAGAGGAACGAGTGCAGCAACAGGAGGAGCGGGCGAGAGACAGGGACCTCCAGCTGCGGCTGTTATCTGTCCTCACCGAGATCCGGGATGAGCTGCGGTCTTTGAGGCAGGAACGGGCAAGTTCCCGACAGGAGCGAGCTTCACAAACCGGCGTGGAGTTCACCTCACCGTGTCTGTGTCCGAAACCGGAGACTTCACTTCCCAAGACGTCGTCAGAACACGTCCCTCTGCTCACAGGAGCATTTTTACAGAACGGTAGACAGGGACAGAGGGGCGTTGGGTTCCGAAGTCCTCCGGGTATCCTGCGGCGGGGCAGGGGGCGTCCCCGAGGGTCCACGTCTCGTCACAAAAGGTTTTAGTGAGCGACATTTAAGGCAGATGCACACTTTCAAAGCCCAGGACTAATCGACGTATCGTGTGCAAGGACCCAAAGACGAGCCGTGTGCCTTGAACACCCAGGGTATCCAACGGGCGCGAAAGGCATCGCAGTTTGTTTCCTCGTACGTGTCTTTTAACAAAAGTCTGTTTCGGTGCCTCAGAACACGCGGCGCGAATGTCTTGAGCTTTCTTGATAACGTGGGATGAATTGGTACGTGCGGCGATTGATACATGATCTGCGTGCAGGTGAACGTGCGCTCTTTACAGGTAGTCCTCAACTTACGTGTCCCTTGAAAGTTACGACACTGAAAAACGTTCTCCACAGTTATGACCGTTGCAGCCTCCCCATACTCATGTGATCAAAAGTCGGACACTCGGCAAGCGGCACGTACTTACGGCTATTGCCGCTCCCGGGATCACGCAATCTCCTTTTGCAACCTTCTGACAAGCCAGATTTGCTTAACAAACAGGTTACTAACAACTGCAGTGATTCATTTAAGCAATGCTCCCTTAACATTCTTGCTTAGCTGTGGAAAGTTGGACACAATTGTGGCTGTTAAGTCGAGGATTATCTACATAAAGGCAGAAACAGGAGTTGGTTCAGTTATGTCCCGAAACTACCGCCGATTTCAAAGATGGCCGCAGTGGGATATATTTTGCACATCGGATAAAATGCAAAGCGTGTGATGGACTTTTGCCCTCCGGGAGTCTGCTGGTGTGACGGTTAAGAACAAACCTAGACCACCCCGGTTAAATAAAACTGGGGGGGGGGGAAGAGGGCACAGGTGGGCACGCGTGGACAGGCGTGTCGATGCAAAAGGTGTCGATCTAAATAGATCTGCCGTTCTGTGGTCTCAACGGCGAGGATCAATTCTTAATGGCTGTTTTTAGTTTCTCGACATTCGTTTCATGAACTAATGTGCATATATATAAACTGGGGTTTTTTTAACGAAAAGAAAAGCATCAACAAAACCTTCCTGTGTGGAGTTTGGTTTATGAGCCTCGCTCACTTTCTTGGACAAGAAAATTGGTGTGTCTCTTCTATGCTCAAAGGGGAATTCTGGGAGTTGAAGTCCACAGCGCTTAAGGTTTCCGGCTTTGCGGATCGGCGGTGGGGAAGGGGAGGAGATGGTTCCACGTGAGTGGCCGGCAAAGGGCGCGCGTACACGCAGCTCCATTTGCACAAGCGGCGTGCGCGCATGCCTGCCACTCAACGGAAATAGAACGCACGCACATGTGCTCGCCCGCTGTTCACGCAAGCGAGGATGCAAATGCGGGCGCACTCACCAGCTATTTCCGCGGCCCGGCTGTAATTCCCTCACGGTCCACTAGTGGGCCACAGCCCACAGGTCGGGGACCCCTGTCTTAAAGTCTTAAACCTTGAAACACCTGGTGCTACAGACGGTCCTCCACTTACAATGCTTCGTTTAGTGAACTTTTTTTCCTCCACTGCAAAAAAGTGGCTCACAAAGGGTCCTCAGACTTACGACAGTTGTACCATCCACACACGGTCCCGGGATCAAAATTGGAGAGCTTTGACAAACCAGCGTGGAATTGTACTACTACTGCACTACAAGTAGTCCTCTTATAACAAAACATTTTTTTCACTGAAAAACCTGTGACTAGTCCTCACACTTGGGACTTGTTGCAGCACCCGTACGGTCGTGTGTTCAGAATTCGGAGGCGTGCATCCAGCATGTGTTTATGACGGCGGAAGCTTCCTAGGGTCATGCGGTCACCATTTTGTGACCTCCCTAGCGGGCTTCGTGCGAGCAAAATCAATGGGGGAAACCTGGATTTGCTTAACGACATGTGATTCATTGAACGACCACAGCGATTCACTTCACCACCATGGCAAAAAAAGTCATAAAAATCAAACACGGACCACTCAGTAGCCAATTTTGATCCTGGGACCATGGGGATGTAAGTGTGGGCACCGGTCCTAAGTCACTTTTGTCAGGGCCACTGTAACTTTGAACGGTCGCTAAACGAATTGTCGTAAGTCGGGGACTGTCTGTGCCCGGAATGAAAAGTATGAATACAGTTTCTACTAGTTATCCATCAAGTAAGGAACGCTAGTTCTTCGCTCACCCTGTCAACTCAAAAAGCATGCTTGCATTCTCCGCTGGAAGTCAGACTAGATCAGGGGTCTTCAAACTTGGCCCTTTTATGACTGGTGGACTTCAAGTCCCAGAATTCCTCAGTCGGCCATTTTGATGAACCTGCGGGCTTGGATCCAGACGCTCAGGGATCTTCAAACTTGGCCCTTTTATGACTGGTGGACTTCAACTCCCAGAATTCCTCAGCCAGGATGCTTTAAGACAGGAGTCTTCAAACTTGGCCCTTTTATGACTGGTGGACTTCAAGTCCCAGAATTCCTCAGACGGCCATTTTGATGAAACTGCAGGCTTGGATCCAGACCAGGGGGGTCTTCCAACTTGGCCCTTTTATGACTGGTGGACTTCAACTCCCAGAATTCCTCAGACGACCATTTGGATGAAACTGCAGGCTTGGATCCAGACCAGGGGGGTCTTCCAACTTGGCCCTTTTATGACTGGTGGACTTCAACTCCCAGAATTCCTCAGCCAGGCTCGCTGGCTGAGGAATTCTGGGAGTTGAAGTCCACCAGTCATAAAAGGGCCAGGTTGGAAGACCCCTGGACTAGATGGTCTCAAGGAATCCAAGCCACTCTAGTATTCTAGTGGATTTCTATCACTCATGGTTGAAAAATAAATTACTGTTAAGGAAAGTCACAGGGCCAGCAAATACAGGTTTTCCTCGACATACAATTATTCGTTTAGCGACCATTTGAAATTACGACGGCACAGAAAAAAACAACTTATGGCCATTTTTCACACTTAACAGCCATTGCAGAATCCCTGTGATCAGGTGATCCAAATTCGGACGCATGGCAAGCTGCTTCATATTTACGACGGTGGCCGTGACCCAGGGTTCCGTGATCCTCTTTGGTGACCTGACCAGCAAACAATGGGCAAGCCAGATTCACTTAAGGGCTGTGTTACAAATTTGATGACCGCAGGGGTTCGCTGAACGACTGGGGCAAGGGAGCGCGCAAAAGGGGGCAAAACTCAACCGTCTGGCTTCGGGATGAAAAGTTTGGGCTCACTTGGGGTCGTAAGGCGACGACTTCCTGTGCTAATATGGCTAATAATAATAATAAAGTTGGAAGGGATCTTGGAGGTCATCTAGTCCAATCCCCTGCTCAGGCAGGAAACCCTACACCATTTCAGACAAATGGCTGTCCAGTGTTGGAGCATTCGCAGCTTCTGGTGGCAGGTTGTTCCACTCGTTAATTGTTCTCTCTCAGGAAATTTCTCCTTAGTTCTAGGTTGAGCAGGGGGTTGGACTAGATGACCTCCAAGGTCTCTTCCAACTTTTATTATTATTATTATTATTATTATTATAGTAGTAGTAGTAGTATCATTAATAATAATAATAATAATAAATTTATTTTTATTGTTATTTATTATTTTTATTTATATAATAATAATAAAGTTGGAAGGGACCTTGGAGGTCATCTAGTCCAACCCCCTAGGCCTATACCATTTCAGACAAATGGCTGTCCAGTCTCTTCTTAAAAACTTCCAGTGTTGGAGCATTCATAGCTTCTGGTGGCAAGTAGTTCCACTGGTTAATTGTTCTCACTCTCAGGAAATTTCTCCTTAGTTCTAGGTTGCTTCTCTCCATCATCATCATCAATAATAATAATAATTAATAATAATAATAAAGTTGGAAGGGACCTTAGAGGTCATCTAGTCCAACCCCCTGCTCAGGCAGGAAACCCTATACTATTTCAGACAAATGGCTGTCCAGTCTCTTCTTAAAAACTTCCAGTGTTGGAGCATTCACAATGTCTGGTGGCAAGTAGTTCCCCTGATTCTCACTGTCAGGAAGTTTCTCCTTAGTTCTAGGTTGCTTCTCTCCTTGATCAGTTTCCATCTGTTGCTTCTTGTCCTGCCTTCAGGCGCTTTGGAGAATAGCTTGACTCCCTCTTCTTTGTGGCAACCCCTGAGATACTGGAAGACTGCTATCATGTCCCCCCTCGTCCTTCTCTCCATTAAACTAGACATACCCAATTCCAGCAATGCTTTTATTGACAATTGACATTTCAAATTCATCCACAATCGTGACAAAACGCTCCTGTCTTAGCTTGCAATTCAGCCAAGATAAAGAACATTACTTGGTTTAAATATATATATATATATATATATATATATTCATTTTTCACAATGTTTTCACCAATTGTGATACAGGAATAAATCCAAGTTAGCCACAAAATGGCGAGGACCTTCAATTAGGCTTTGGGAAGGGGACAGGAGCACGATTCGGGTGGGGTGAGGTCAAAAAAGTCAAGATGTCGTCCACGAGGACAGGACTCCAGTCCCATCCACCCCGGGTCCTCCTAAGACAGCTGTGCCCCATTCTGGTTTTCATACAGCAACGTTGCTCAACCTGGGTAGCTGGAAGACGGGTAAGACTACAACTCCCAGAATTCAATAGCTGGCTGGGGGAATTCTGGGAGTTGAAGTCCATCGATCGTCCAGCTGCCCAGGTGGAGGAACGCTATCTGAGAACACTCGTGCCACAGATCTGTCCATCATCGTTCGTTGGGTCCTGACCGATTTCTCGCACAATTTTTTAAAAAATCCAGCTAAGGCACGAAGTAAAATTGCTGGTGACATTAGGGGCGTTATCCATCCTCAAGCTGGTGTCCGTGGGCACCACATATCAAGCTGCCTGGGGTGCGAGTGAGAAGCAAATAAAGACAACCCCGTTCACTCTACACAAAAGAGCAGTGTCTTCCTTGCCTGCGGCTGTCTACGCAATTCACATGTCGTTCCCGGTGTGTCGAAACAGGCACTTCTCACAACATCTGGAACGGGCATCTTATACGTGGTCCTCCTGATGCGCAGCCAGCCGAGCCAAGTGCCAAAGTCCCCTCAGGCCAGCGTTGGGTTCGAAAACCAGTTGCCGTATCGCTTGAACGCGCCGCCGATATCGCTCGCTCGCGATGCCCCGTTTCCAATCCCGCGTAGAAACAACTGCGAGAAAGGACTGAATTCCCGTCTTTCGCAAACGGCTACTTGGGCTTCCCTGACCCGTTCCTCGCACTCCGAGTCGGGAGTGACGCTGATTTTTTGGATCATGCAGAAACAATCTTTGGCGCCGGCGCGCCTCCCGCACTTCGGACAGGTGCCGCCTTCCTCTTTCTCGCAGTGCTGCCTTTTGTGCCTGACTGCCCCGCTCCGGAAGTTCAAGACCTTCCCACACAAGAGGCACTTGTACCTCTGCCCTGCATGGAACGCCAGGTGCGTGGCTAGGTAGCACTTGCTTAAGCTCTTGCCGCATTCGCCGCAGGGATACAGCGCCGTGTCTTTAGTTCTCCGACGCCCGGCCGCCGCGACGCAAGCCTCTCGTCCTTTGGCGCCGTCGGGGAGCTCCTCTGCGGCAAGGTCCCGGGGCTTTGAGAGCGGGTCTTTCCTCTTCTCCACAACTTTCCTGCAACCTTGCCGGTGAGTCGAGAGCTGCCACTTGTACACAAATTTTTCCCCGCATTCCGGACACCGGCACAGCTTCTTCGTTGCGGAGGTCGTCATCAAGCTGCGCGGACTCTCGGCGCTACCCCTGCCGGCATCAGAAACCCCTTTGCTTTTCCCCACCCTCTGTCTCTGGTGAGGCTGGCACAGTCTGAAATGCAGGAACACCTCCTTGCCTTCCACGGAAGACGGGGAGCGGGCAGGTTTTTCCGGGAGGTGGACCAAACCCGTCGACTTCCCTGCGCGGCTCGACTCGCTCGCGTCCAGCCCACTGGGAGTCTTCTGGGGTTTCGAGGGAGGCCTGGGCTGCTGTTTCCCCCTCTGACGACAGTACCGATAATGCACTTCCAAATTCATCCGCAGTTTGAAGGGTTCTTTGCACCAAGCACAAGAATAGAGCTGCTCCTCCTTGGTGGGGGCTTCTGGGGAAGACGACGGCGTATCCTGCATCTTCCCTGCGCTCCGCGCCAAAGCCGGCCGGCAGGAGTCCACACAATTCTCGTCGCGAGTGGCGCGCGCAAACTGCATTTCCTTGACGGGGTGTTCCGCACGCCAGGGCAGGATTGTCGTCCTGCGAGGACAAGACGGCAGCTCGGTGGACTTTTTGGGTGCCACAACGGGCTCGACCCACCCGCCGCACAGCAATGGGACGTCCTCTGTACCCGCGTCGCCTGAAGCCCGCTCCGCCGATTCTGTCCGCAGGTGTCCACCAGAATCGGGCGCACTTCCCTGTTCACTTGCTGAAACACAGGACTGTGTTTTGACATCACTACAGCAGGGGGCCTCTTCTTGAGAGAGAGTAAAGATGCTCTCGAGAGGGCCCGCTTTCTCCGGAAAGCTTTCCGCGTCCATTTGGGATCGATCTTCATCTCCTGGAGGACAAAAAAAAAAAGAATTGATAATTGTGACAGAGGAAAAGAGGAACGTGTCCAGTTCTGGTAAAAAAACAAACAAAAAAAAAACCCCAGCCCACCCCGGCTGATTTTATAAGAAGCAAAGCATAATCAGAGGTGTTTGATTCGGGGAGAGGTGGCCACCAGGAGATCACAGGGCCGCAGGTTAAACGAGGAAGCAAAAACGTGCTGAAAAGCAACGGCAAATGATGTCGTTCCTTAAAAAATTACAGAGGGGTCATCAGCTGCTGGGAAGGGAGGGAGGGAGGAATTAGGGGGGGAAGGGATTAACCTCTTAGGACATTGAATTAAATTTTCCCGCAAGGGAGGAGGAATTAATTCTCAATTAAAAGAGCATTTCCCAAAGCAGACAGACGGCCAGCAGGGCTTTCAAGGATGGTGCTCGACTTCAAACGTCTTCCATACGTGCAGGACACGGACGCTCCCCCTGCTGAGATGATGGGAAGTGTAGTCCAGAGCTCCAGAAGAAGGCAAAAGACAGCCACGGGATCGTTTGCCCGTCGCCCGGGCGCTTCACTCACCTTTAGAAAGGATCCCAGGAGGAGAATCTTCTACGGGTTTCGAGGATATGGGGATGTTCAGACGTTCGTTATTTTCCACCCAGGCCAAGACTTCTGCCGGGGTGATCGGGCATCGTCCTGGAAGGGAAAAAGGCTGATCAGAGGAGATGTTTCAAGGTTCCCCAACGTCAACAACATCTGGGGTTTCAACTCGCAGAATTCGTCAACTAACACACCTAGCGATTTCAGCTCCCAGAATTCTGCAGGCAGTTTGCCTGGACTTCAGCTCCCAGCAGTGCCTGCCAGCATGCCTGGATTTCAGCTCCCCAAATTTACCCACAAGCATTCCTGGACTTCCAACTCCCAGAATTCCTCAACTAGCACGTCAACTCCCAGAATTCCTTGCCAGCATGCCTGGACTTCAACTCCCACAATTCCCCCACTCTGGATTTCAATTCCCATAATTCCTCAGCCAGCATGCCTGGACTTCAAGCTCCCAGAATTCACCCAATAGCATTCCTGGATTTCAACTCCCAGAATTACTTGCCAGCATGCCTGGATTTCAACTCCCAGAATTCCTCAACTAGCACATCGTCCCAGAATTCCTCGCCAGCACGCCTGGACTACAATTCCCCCACTCTGGACTTCAATTCCCATAATTCCTCAGCCAGCATGCCTGGACTTCAAGCTCCCAGAATTCACCCAATAGCATTCCTGGATTTCAACTCCCAGAATTCCTTGCCAGCATGCCTGGACTTCAACTCCCAGAATTCCTCAACTAACATACCTAGAGAGATCAACTCCCAGAATTCCTGCCTAGGCAGCATGCCTGGACTTCAATTCCCAGAATTCACCCACCAGCATTCCTGGACTTCAAGTCCCAGAATTCCTTGCCAGCATGCCTAGACTTCAACTTCTAGAATTCCTCAACTAGCACATCAAGTCCCAGAATTCCTTGCCAGCACGCCTGGACTTCAACTCCCACAATTCCCCCACTCTGGATTTCAATTCCCATAATTCCTCAGCCAGTATGCCTGGACTTCAACTCCCACAATTCCTCAGCCAGTATGCCTGGACTTCAACTCCCACAATTCCCCCACTCTGGAATTCAACTCCCACAATTCCCCCACTCTGGAATTCAATTCCCATAATTCCTCAGCCAACATGCCTGGACTTCAACTCCCAGAATTCCTCAGCCAGCATGCCTGGGACTTCAGCTCCCACAATCCCCTGCCTTGCAGACTCCTACGCTGCCTCAGCCCACCTTATGCCCAATATCCCTCATCAGCTGGGACAGCAGAGAGGCCGGGGACAATGGGAGTTGTAATTTAAGCCTTCACAGACAGAGTCTTGAGGAACAGCGGCCCGTCTAAATTACTTGCCGGTTACACTTTCACCCCCACCTTTCATGAGGGGGTGGTATATCAAGAGCCCTCTGTCCCTTCCTCTTTGCCCCAAACCACAACCCTGGCAGGTAGGCTGGTCCAAGCGGGAGGAAGCCCTTCCCAGGGGCCTCTTGGGTGGCTGAGCAGGACTCGAACCCAGTTCTCATGCTTCGAGTCCCCTCTCACAATCTGCTCACCCCCGAACCCCGAGTCCTGTTGGGGCTACTCACCGACCAGCAAGAGAGCCTGGTAGTTTTCCTGCAGCACCTCCCAGTAGAGCTGTTTCTGGTCCTCGCTTAGCGACTGCCACTCGTCCGGCGAGAAATATACGACCACGTCCTCAAAGGTGACCGTCATCGGACCCTCCAAGGAGAAAATTTGCATTGTGGAAAAACAAGCACCCCGATTTTGGGAGGGCGAGGAGGGGACGAGGACGGAGGAGGGCAGGGGGAGAGGACCAAGGCGAAACCCCGGCGCAAAAACAGTACCTCGGAGTCGGAGTGGACGATCCCTGAAACGGGAGCCGGCCGTGCACGGCGGCGGCCGAAAAAGCCAACACAATCCTCAGTTGTATAAAGAGAGGCATAGAATCGAAATCACCAGAAGCCTTAGTAGCGCTTTGTAAAGCCTTAGTAAGGCCACGCCTGGGACGCGGCGTCCACTTTTAATCACCTCGTCACAAAAAAGATACAGAGAAGAGCAACTAGGATGATCAAAGGCCGGGAGACTAAAACATACGAAGGACGGTGGCGGGATTTGGGAACGGCCAGTCTAGAGAACTTAGGGGTGATAGGATAGCAATATTCCAGTATTTTGGGGGGGGGGGCTGCCACAAAGAAGAGAAGGGGGGTCCAACTTATTTTCCAAAGCAACAAGGCCGGACAAGAAACAACAGATGGAAACTCATCCAGGAGAGAAGCAACCTGGAACTAAGGAGAAACTTCCTGACAGTTAGAACAATTAACCAGTGGAACAACCTGCCTCTAGAAGTGGTGAATGCTCCAATACTGGAAGGTTTTTAAGAAGAGGCTGGACAGCCACTTGTTTGAAATGGTATAGGGTCTCCTGCTTGAGCAGGGGGCTGGACTAGATGACCTCCGAGGTCCCTTCCAACTCTATGATTCTGTAAGGGTCTCCTGCTTGAGCAGGGGGTTGGGCTAGATGACCTCCGAGGTCCCTTCCAGCTCTATTCTGATTGATTGATTGATTGAAGTCTGCAAATCTAAGCTTAAGTCAGCTTTGCTTGAACGTCATCAACGCCAGGTCCATTCACACATGCAAAGGCTTGAGTTGAGGTGGTTGATGGCACGGGGGTCGACCACTCACACTCCTTCCTTTGCAAAGTTGCCCACCGGTGGGTTCACAGCACACCCTAACATTTGGCCAACTAGTGGCAGGTTGTTGTGCAAACTCCAGCCTTGTTTTACCCGGTTGTGTGAATGCGGCTTCTTTGGGTGCGAGGTTTCGTAGGCGCAAAAGCAACCTCAAATCGTCGCTAAGTGAAGGATTATAAGTAGAGGACTCACTAGAGGTGAGGACTTCAACTCCCAGAATCCCCCAGCCTGACTATGCTTTGCAATACATCATTCTATTCTATTCTATTCTATTCTATTCTATTCTATTCTATTCTATTCTATTCTATTCTAATTCTATTCCCTATTCTATTCTATTCCTATTCTCTATCTTCTGTTCTGTTCTATTTCTATTCTCTATATTCTATTCTCTGCTCTATATTCTATTCTATTCTATTCTATTCTATATCTTCTATTCTATTCTCTATATTCTATTGTCTATATTCTATTGTTCTATTCTATTCTATTCTAATTCTTATTCTATTCCCTATTCTGTTCTATTCCTATTCTCTATCTTCTGTTCTATTCTATTTCTATTCTCTATATTCTATTCTCTGCTCTATATTCTATTTTATTCTATTCTATTCTATTCTATATCTTCTATTCTATTCTCTATATTCTATTGTCTATATTCTATTCTGTTCTATTCTATTCTAATTCTTATTCTATTCCCTATTCTATTCTATTCCCTATTCTATTCTATTCCTATTCTCTATCTTCTGTTCTGTTCTATTTCTATTCTCTATATTCTATTCTCTGCTCTATATTCTATTATATTCTATTCTTTATCTTCTATTCTATACTCTATATTCTATTGTCTATATTCTATTCTGTTCTATTCTATTCTATTCTATTCTAATTCTTATTCTATTCCCTATTCTGTTCTATTCCTATTCTCTATCTTCTGTTCTATTCTATTTCTATTCTCTATATTCTATTCTCTGCTCTATATTCTATTTTATTCTATTCTATTCTATTCTATATCTTCTATTCTATTCTCTATATTCTATTGTCTATATTCTATTCTGTTCTATTCTATTCTAATTCTTATTCTATTCCCTATTCTATTCTATTCCCTATTCTATTCTATTCCTATTCTCTATCTTCTGTTCTGTTCTATTTCTATTCTCTATATTCTATTCTCTGCTCTATATTCTATTATATTCTATTCTTTATCTTCTATTCTATACTCTATATTCTATTGTCTATATTCTATTCTGTTCTATTCTATTCTATTCTAATTCTTATTCTATTCCCTATTCTATTCTATTCCCTATTCTATTCTATTCCTATTCTCTATCTTCTGTTCTGTTCTATTTCTATTCTCTATATTCTATTCTCTGCTCTATATTCTATTCTATTCTATTCTATTCTATATCTTCTATTCTATTCTCTATATTCTATTGTCTATATTCTATAATGTTCTATTCTATTCTATTCTATTCTCCTTTCTCTCCTATTCTTTATTCTATTCTATTGTATTCTATTCTATTCCCTATTCCAGTGATGGCGAACCTTTTAGAGACCGAGTGCCCAAACTGCAACCCAAAACCCACTTATTTATCGCCGGGTGCCAGGTGGGCGTGGCCCACTGGCTGGGCATGGCTGTGGTGGTCATGGCAGACTGGGCGGGTGTGGCCAAGGTGGGCGTGGTCACCTCGATGTTGCTCGTGGGGGAGGGACGCCTGTGGGGGCCGGGCAGGGTTGGGGGAGATCCAGGGGGTCTCTGGCAGGTGGGGCGGTGGGCAGGAGGTTCGTCCTGCTGGGTAAGGCGAGGCAGGGCGGGGGTGCCATTGTCGCAGGGCAAGGTGAGGCAGGGGCCGGGGCGGCTGCTGCCTGACACCATCGGCCCCCCGCACACAGAGGCCAGTGAGCGCATGGGGGCCGACAGTATCCGTCAGCAGCCACAGCCTGCCGGCCCCTCGACCGGCGCACTCTGGGGCTCCACAGCCCGCCGCCAGCAGTTCAGAGAAGCCGCTTCTGAGCTGGACGGCAATGAGGCGATGCAGTGGGTCGTGCCCGGGAAAAGGAGAAATGCGAGGCCAGGAGGGATGGACGGGGGGGGGGGAGGGAAACCGGCCGTGCCAAGATGCATCCGGCCATGTGGGACCTCGGCGAGTTAGCGGGCGGCTGGTTGAAGAGGGACGGTTGCCATCTCCGGGGCATGGCGCACGTGCCCACAGAGAGGGCTCTGAGTGCCGCCTGTGGCACGCGTGCCATAGGTTCGCCACCACTGCCCTATTCTATTCTATTCCTATTCTCTATCTTCTGTTCTATTTATATTCTATTCTCTATATTCTATTGTTCTATTCTCTACTCTATCTTCTGTTCTATTCTATTGTATTCTCTATTCTTTATATTCTATTCTATTCTACTCTTCTATTCTATTCTCTATTCTTTATATTGTATTGTATTGTATTCTATATTCTATTCTATTCTCTGTATTCTATTCTATTCTATATCTTCTATTCTATTCTATTCTATATCTTCTATTCTATTCTATTCTATATCTTCTATTCTATTCTATTCTATTCTATTCTATATCTTCTATTCTATTCCTATTCTATATCTTCTGTTCCATTCTATTCTATTCTCTATCTTCTATTCTATTCTATTCTATATCTTCTATTCTATTCTATTCTATTCTATTCTATTCTATTCTATATCTTCTATTCTATTCTATTCTATTCTATTCCTATTCTCTATCTTCTGTTCCATTCTATTCTATTCTCTATATTCTATTCTATTCTATTCTATTCCATATCTTCTATTCTACTCTATTTATATTCTATTCTATTCTGTTCTGTTCTATTCTATTCTCTATCTTCTGTTCTATTCTATTCTATTGTATTCTATTCTCCATTCTTTATATTCTATTCTATTCTATATCTTCTATTCTATTCTATTTATATTCTATTCTATATTCTATTCTGTTCTGTTCTATTCTATTCTCTATCTTCTGTTCTATTCTATTGTATTCTATTCTCTATTCTTCATATTCTATTCTATTCTATTCTATTCTCTAGCTATTCTTTATATTCTATTCTATTCTACTATTCTATTCTCTATTTATATTGTATTGTATTGTATTCTATATTCTATTCTATTCTCCATCTTCTATTCTATTCTCTATATTCTATTCTCTGCTCTATATTCTATTCTATTCTATTCTATTCTATATCTTCTATTCTATTCTATTCTCTGTATTCTATTCTATTCTGTTCTATTCTCTACTGTTCTATTCTATTCTCTGTATTATATTCTATTCTCTATATTCTACTCTATTCTATTCTATATATTCTATTCTGTTCTATTCTCTATCTTCTATTCTATTCTATTCTATTGTATTCTCTATTCTTTATATTCTATTCTATTCTACTCTTCTATTCTATTCTCTAGCTATTCTTTATATTGTATTGTATTGTATTCTATATTCTATTCTATTCTCTGTATTCTATTCTATTCTCTATCTTCTATTCTATTCTCTATCTTCTATTCTATTCTATTCTCTATCTTCTATTCTATTCTATTCTATTCCTATTCTCTATCTTCTGTTCCATTCTATTCTATTCTTTATATTCTATTCTATTCTCTATATTCTATTCTATTCCATATCTTCTATTCTACTCTATATTCTATTCTATTCTGTTCTGTTCTATTCTATTCTCTATCTTCTGTTCTATTGTATTCTATTCTATTCTATTGTATTCTATTCTCCATTCTTTATATTCTATTCTATTCTATATCTTCTATTCTATTCTATTTATATTCTATTCTATATTCTATTCTGTTCTGTTCTATTCTATTCTCTATCTTCTGTTCTATTCTATTGTATTCTATTCTCTATTCTTCATATTCTATTCTATTCTATTCTCTAGCTATTCTTTATATTCTATTCTATTCTACTATTCTATTCTCTATTTATATTGTATTGTATTGTATTCTATATTCTATTCTATTCTCCATCTTCTATTCTATTCTCTATATTCTATTCTCTGCTCTATATTCTATTCTATTCTATATCTTCTATTCTATTCTATTCTCTGTATTCTATTCTATTCTGTTCTATTCTCTACTGTTCTATTCTCTATATTATATTCTATTCTCTATATTCTATTCTATTCTATATATTCTATTCTGTTCTATTCTCTATCTTCTATTCTATTCTATTCTATTCTATTCTATTCTATTCTATTCTATTCTATTCTATTCCTATTCTCTATATTCTATTCTATTCTATTCTAATCTATTCTATTCTCTATCTATTCTTTATATTGTATTCTATTCTAGTCTTCTATTCTATTCTCTATCTATTCTTTATATTGTATTGTATTGTATTCTATATTCTATTCTATTCTCCATCTTCTATTCTATTCTATTCTATATTCTGGTCTATTCAATTCGATTCGATTCTACAAATAAGTCCCCAACTTATAACTTACCTGTGTTTCCCTGAAAATAAGACCGGGTCTTACATTAATTTTGGCTTCAAAAGGCACATTAGGGCTTATTTTCTGGTTAGGTCTTATTTTTCGGGAGAAATACTGTATTTGTTTCGCCGTCATTCAAAGTTACAGTGGTACCGACTAGTCCACGCACTTATAACCGTCGCAGCATCCCCACGGAAACACGATCAAATTCCGAAGGCTTCGCAACTGGCCTGTATATAGAGGTAGTCCTTGACGTACGCGAGTTTGTTTAGCGACCGTTCCAAGTTAGAACAGCCTGGAGAAAAAGTCACAGCCGTTTTTCACCGTTGCACCATCCCCCAGGGTCACGTGATCAAAATTCAGACCGCTTGGCAACTGACTCGTACTTATGATGAGGGTTGCAGGGTCCCGGGGTCGCGCGATCCCCTTTTGCGACCATCCGACAAGCGAAGTCAATGGGAGAAAGCCAGATTCGCTTAACGACCGCATTGGTCATCCGAAAACCGCCATGATTCACTTAGCAACCGTGGCAAGGAAGGTCGTAAAAAGGGGGGAAGTTGACCGAAAAGCTGTCTCGCTCAGCAAGAGAAATGGTAAAAGAATTCATTTATAATTTGTCAAAAAACAATAAAATTAAAACTGATCTCTGAAATAATAATATTTATCTATTACCGATGAAATATTAATGAACTTGTCTGTTAAATATTATTAAATATGACTTATCTATTAAATACCCTTAACCCAAATTAATGCATGAAATAATTTATCATTTTTCAAAAATTAATAAGGTTAAACGTATCTATTAAATATTAATATTTATCTATTATCTATTAAATATGAATAATGAACTTGTCTGTTAAATATTATTAAACATGACTTGTCTATTAAATCCTCTTAACACAAATTAATGCATGAAATAATTTATAATTTGTCAAAAATTAATAAGATTAAACTTATCTATTAAATATTAATAATAATTATCTATTAAATATAATGAACTTGTCTGTTAAATATTATTAAACATTACTTATCTATTAAATACTCAACACAAATTAATACATGAAATAATTCATAATTTGTCAAAAATTAAGATTAAACTTATTAAATATTATTAATATCTATTATCCATTAAATATGATTAATGAACTTGTCTCAAATATTAAACATTACTTATCTATTAAATACTCAACACAAATACATGAAATAATTTATAATTTGTCAAAAATTAATAAGATTAAACTTACTATTAAATATTAATATTTATCTATTATCTATTAAATATTAATGAACTTGTCTCTTAAATATCATTAGACATTACTTATCTATTAAATAGCCTTAATACCAATTCGTACGTGAAATTAATTTATAATTGGTCAAAAATTAATAAAATTAAACCTATTTATTAAATATTAATATTTTCTGTTATCCATTAAATATTAATATTTTCTATTGTCAATTAAATATTAATGGATGCATCTATTAAATGTTACTTATCTATTAAACATTCTTAACACCAATTCATACATGAAATAATCGATCATTGGTCATTAAATTAATAAAATAAATTAATTTAGTTCCTATTAGTAATTGATTAAAGGCCTTTCCTCTTAACAAGCCTCAGCTCCTTAGGCCATCATTTTGGGCTCAATTGTGGCCGTTGAGAATAATAATAACTTTGTCACTTTGAATGTGCCCTAATCGGCATACATTCAAATGAAATTTCGTTGCCTTCAGCTCTCAAAGGGTCGCCACCTCCACACTACATAAATATGACAAAAATAAATAAATAAATAAATAAATAAATAAAGAAAGAAAGAAAGAAAGAAAGAAAGAAAGAGAAAGAAAGAAAGAAAGAAAGAAAGAAAGAAAGAAAGAAAGAGAATGATGCACATACCCTCCTATATTCTATGACACGGAGCGACAACGCAGTCTAGTTTCAGGTTATGTACACCGTGTGCGTGGTGAGGAAAAACGAAATCTTGCAAGTTTGCCAGACCGGATGGCGTAGGGAACCGAGCTATATTACAGAATCGGGTCGTCCTGCTATAAATACTTCTAAACCTCCTCCCAGAGGGGAACAGCAGAAACAGACCATGAAGGGAGCGTGTGGGGTCTCTAACGATGCTTTGAGCTCTTAAGCACACACGAGCGCTTCTAAGCAGCGTCCTGAAGACCAGGAAGTCGAGCTTCCTAGGATCGTCTTGGCTGTCCTCACCACTTGTGATGACCCGGGGCCCCGAACGGAGGCAAGGCAGTTGGCTGGCAAGAGCTACAGTCCTGGAATCACTGCCAATGTTCACCCAAACGCTCCCCCATATGCTGGCAAGAGTTCAACCAAGATAGCCAGGAAAGTTTACAAAATTCTCAAGACAACACAGATAACAACAAAACGTAAAAAGTCCTTTTACTCTCGGCTTAACTGCAAACTGCAAACTGCTGACTGCAAGGAGAGATCAGGAATGTAAGCTGTGATCAGGAAGCAGGAAACAAACTGGTCCGGAATACAAAGCGTCCAGGTTACAAGAGCACAAGTCACGACAATATCAAGATCCCACGTCTGTTCCCGGCAAATGCCTCACCCCACAGCGTCTGCTTAAATCCTAATCCACAGGTGTGCCTTGTGGAATGGGGCGGGACGCTCTGAGCCTGCCTCCGTTGTTCTCTCCTCCTCTCTGCTCTCCTTGCTCTAGGATCAGGTGGGGGGGGCTTGCTCCTCGCCTGAACTCTGCCTTCCCTGTTCCAAACCAGAAGGGCCTTGGCCTGCCTCAGCCTGCTCCTCCTTACAGTCCTCCGAAGCTACAGACACCCCCTCCTGGGCCTCAACAGAGAACTCCATCTCTTCCTCAGAGTCAGGCTCGGACAGAGGCATGACACCACTCTCTGTACAGACTTGCTATCTGAGGCCCGGCTGCCACCGACAATACAGTCTAGTTTCAGGTTATGTACACCGTGTGCGTGGTGAGGAAAAACGGAATCTTGCAAGTTTGCCAGACCGGATGGCATAGGGAACCGAGCTATATTACAGAATCGGGGAGTTCTGCTATAAATACTTCTAAACCTCCTCCCAGAGGGGAGCAGCAGAAACAGACCGCGAAGTGAGCGTGCGGGGTCTCTAACGATGCTTTGAGCTCTTAAGCACACGCGAGTGCTTCTAAGCAGCGTCCTGAAGACCAGGAAGACGAGCTTCCTAGGATCTTCTCGGCTGTCCTCACCACTCTCTGTGTGGACTTTCTATCTGAGGCCCGGCTGCCACCGAACCAGAGTGATGCGGTTTGTTTAAAATGCTCTCCGTTAAAAAGTGGCTAGGACAGAAGGACAGAGATTGTGCTCTCTTCATCAGACGCAGGAAATGCAGACGCTGGTTTGTACGCTTCACTAAGGACGACGTGCGGAGAGACTAGCTCAGATTGTTAAGTCATCTGCACCCCCAGGTACTTAATACGGTTGGCCATCTCTACAGCTGCATCCTTGATACTCAATGGAGTATGATTAGGCCGGCTCTTTCTGAAATCGACAACGATCTCCTTTTGTTTGATCAACGTTTACAACGGGGTTACTTTTGTTGCCCCAGTCCACCAAAGCCTTCACAAACTCTTCATTGTCATCCCGGATAAGACCCACCACTGCCGTGTCATCCGCGTACTTCACAATAGGATCCGTAGCGGATTTGGGCACGGCAGTCGTGGGGTCATCAAGGTGAACGGTGAGTAGCAGATTCGGGACACAGCCCTGTGAAGAACCCGTACTCAAGGAGAGCATTGAGTCGTAAGCCGAGGACTATGTATTTCTACTTCAGCCCAGGCAGACATATCCAACGCATTGAGAACCCAACTTAAAATAACACATTATTTTTATTTTTTGCAGGGGGAGTTAAAGTTGCCCACCAGTTCTTCAGATTGCTTATCCTACCGGGGGGGGGGGGGGGGGGCTAAATTTTTCTGGGAATCCAACATTTTTCATTTTCCAACCACAATTGTGGATTTCGGGGTGCAGCCAAATGCAAGAAACTGACCAGGTGATAATCAGGAAGCGTTAATCTTCCAAAATTGCAATCACTTTACACACACACACACCCCTCTTCTTTTGAAAACGAAAGAAAAGGAATCAAACACGGGCTAAGAGACGGTGCAAACTCTTTCTGAGGCTCAAAAACTTTTACATTTTTCCAGCCAGAACTGTGGAGTTCGGGGTGCAGCCAAATGCAAGAAACTGACCGGGTGATAATCAGGAAGTGTTAATCTTCCAAAATTGCAATCACTTTACATGCACACACCCCTCTTCTTTTGAAAACGAAAGAAAAGGAATCAAACACGGGCTAAGAGAGATGGTGCAAATTGGCTTTATTTTGTCTGATTTTCAGCCCTTACAAGGCCAAACAAGCCCGAAAAAATAAATCTTCATTTACAAAACTGCACAATTTAATCTGGAAATGTTGGAACCCAGGGCCCGACGTTCATCCCAATTTAAGCCACAATAAAATTGGGTTTAGACACAAAAGCTGGCGTAATTCACATTGCAAAAAGCCAATATATATATATATATATATATATTAAATGCTGCATTCGTTTAGTGACCAAGTTACTCCCACATTGGATTTGTGGGATTTGTGGAGCGTTTTTCACACAACCCTTGCGTGGTCCCCGTCCTCGGCTTACGACAGTTCTTTCAAAGTTCCGACGGCACTGGGAAAAAACCCCACTCGTGACCGTTTTTCACACTTAACGACCGTGGTCACGTAATCTAAAATTCAGACGCTTGGCAACTGATTTGTATTTATGACGGTCGCAGTGTCCCGGTGTGTGTGTGTGTGTGTGTGTCACGTGACCCCCCTTTTGTGACCGCCTGACCAGCCACGTCAACGGCGGAAGGCGGATTCACTTAACAACCGTGTGACTCCCTCAACGACTGCCGCGATTCCCTTCGCAGCCGTGGCCCAAAGGATCGTCAAAGGGGGCAAAAACGCGCTCAGCCACCGTCTCGCTTAACAAACGGAAATCTCGGGCTGCCTTGCGGTCGTAAGTCGAGGACTGCGTGTAGGCCTCTTCCTTCCTCACTTGAAAAGGTGATTAAACCGCCCAACGGGTGGGGTAGATATTTAATTTAATTCAATTTAGTAATTGATTTTAGTCAAAGCAAAACGTAGAACTTAAAATAAGAACCCCTCTAGATGTTATTATTATTCTTGTTGTTTTGTTATTATTATCATTGAAGGGAGATAAAGTTGGTACAAAATGACTTTGAATAAACAGCTTTAAATAAACGACTTTACATAAAACGAAAGTGAAACTAAGAGCAAAAATGAAAGTTAAACTGAAAGAGTTAAGTACAAAGAGCCAGGAGTCCCCGACTTACAACTGCTCATTTAGTGACCGTCTCAAGTCACAACGGCACCGGAAAAGGCGACAGGGGACCGTTTTTCACACTTAACGACCGCTGCCATGGTCACGGGTTCAAAATCCGGGCATTCGGCAACATGACTCCTCTTTACGACGGTCGCAGCGTCCCCCGGGGCCATCGACGAGCAAAGTCAAGGCAGAAAGCCAAATTTCACTTTAACGACCGCGTGGCTCACTTAACAACTTTGCGGCAAGAACGGGGTGGTACAATGTGGGGGGGGAGCAAACTCACTTGGAAGGCACCTCTGAGGTTATCTAGTCCAACCCCCCTGGCTCGAGCAGGAGACCCTTACAGAATCAAGAGAAGGGCCGAGTTGGAAGGGACCTCGGAGGTCATCTAGCCCAACCCCCCTGCTCGAGCAGGAGACCCTTACAGAATCAAGAGCACGGCCGAGTTGGAAGGGACCTTGGAGGTCATCTAGTGCAACCCCCCCTGCTCGAGCAGGAGACCCTTACAGAATCAAGAGTTGGTACGTACCTTAGAGGTCATCTAGCCCAACCCCCCCTGCTCGAGCAGGAGACCCTTACAGAATCAAGAGCAGGGCCGAGTTGGAAGGGACCTTGGAGGTCATCCAGTCCACCCCTCCCCTGCTCGAGCAGGAGACCCTTACGGAATCAAGAGCAGGGCCGAGTTGGAAGGGACCTTGGAGGTGTTATGTGCTCCTGGCTACTTTCCTTCGTGACCAGAGGCAAGCTCGCCTGACCAATAACCGGCCAAGACACAGTGAAGGCCTTTTGTTTCGTTTATTGCAATAAGCGGGGAGAGAAGCTATCAAAGCTTGGTTCTCTCCAAAGTTTCAACCCAAAATATCCTTCTTTATACAACCCTAGTCCCGGCCGCACATCCCTCCTCGTTCCCCATTGGCTGAGGTAGTATGAGGTTACACTCTTTCTGACCGCCTCCTACATATTTCCTGCTACATACTAAATCATACATCACATGTACATTAAAATTAAGAGATAATTTATGCAAGGTGTGTCAGTTAATATTAATCAACTAATTGCACATGCTCAGTTGCCCGAGTTCTGGCCCCTTTATGACTTCTTAGAAAAATAGGTTCTTCCCTGTTTGGCTAGTTATCTTCTCTTACAGATGTTTTCTTCTTCCTTTCCCACTCTTAAGACACAGCTATTTTTGACTACATATTTCTTTTACATCCTTTCTTTATGTTAACCTTTCCTGTTTCCCATCATAGCTTCTCCACTCAGTAAATTTCCACTGCAGCAAATTCAATTTTAAATTTCTCTTTCAATATTAAATTTTGAAGACCTTTCTTTTACTTCTATCAGAGGTCATCCAGTCCACCACCACCCTGCTCGAGCAGGAGACCCTTACAGAATCAAGAGAAGGGCAGAGTTGGAAGGGACCTTGGAGGTCATCCAGTCCAACCCCCCCCCCTGCTTGAGCAGGAGACCCTTACAGAATCAAGAGTTGGAACGGATCTTAGAGGTCATCTAGCCCAACCCCCCTGCTCGAGCAGGAGACCCTTACAGAATCAAGAGCAGGGCCGAGTTCGAAGGGACCTCGGAGGTCATCCACTCCACCCCCCCCTGCGCGAGCAGGAGACCCTTACGGAATCAAGAGCAGGGCCGAGTTGGAAGGGACCTTGGAGGTCATCTAGTCCCAATTTCCTTTCATAACCGATTTGAGCGGGCGAGCCGCCCAGAGTTGCTTGCGGGTGGATTAGAAATCCGACAAATAACAGAAATAAATAAATAAAAAAAATCCCGAGAACGACGTGCCAGAGAAACAGGCGGCTTAAAAACGGAATCGAGAAAACAGGGAAGGAAAGGAAGGAAGAAAAGAAGCAGAAATGAGGGGGAATTTTGCTGAATTTTGCTGATATTTTGCTTAAATAATGAATAAAGCTTAAGAATTATACGTTCATGTGAATAGTAATGTTGCAGAAAACCACAGGACTCAGACCACGGAATCAAAAGAAGTTGGTTTATTTGCGCAAAGGTTCAGAGCAAAAATCATAACAAACTCTGAACACCTTCTCATGGAACAACAAGTACATATATACTCTTCAGAAACAGCAAAACACGGAAATGTAACTTGTTAGCATTGATTGGTTACTTGAATGACAGCCCCCTGTTGCTATGCTAAAGCAGCTAAATATCTTGTCCCCCTCTCATGGATCTAGGTTACAGGTATCTTGCCAAAGCATTTCCTGCAGTTCGTTTGTGGTTAGCTACCAGCAAGAGCGAGACATATGTGGTTACTTGCAACAGAGCCTCAAGCTTGACACTCATATGTGACCGACAGATGAACTTGTGGTTTGACATTTTTCACTTCCTTTTTTGCTGCTTCTAACTAATACACGCATTTAAGACTCATGTCCTGTTTTATGATCTATGTCTTGTTTTATGTCCTGCCTTATTCCCCCCTTTGAGACTCCATTTTAGGTAACAATTGAGTCTCACTTTTACAGTTTCTACTTGAGCATTAGCTTTTTCCCAGCAAGCGAAGATAGCTGAGCAGAAATCGCATATATGGATAGGCATAATATATGGCATGATTAACACTTTAGACTGGCACACATCTTTCTGTTTCCTGCTGCCAGTTCAAGATAGAGGCAGATAGCACCAATAAGAAAAAGCGAAAAATCTATCTCAGAACTCCTCTTCCTCAGGCACGTCCTCCAATCCCCAGGGTCTCATCCGTACATACTCTCCACTGGCTGGATCCTCACTTTCCCTTCCTGGGTCTGAGGTGAACCTATTTTCCAAGGATCCTTCTATCACAACTAATTCCTTTTCAACCCTGATTTCTTTCACTGATCTCATAACTAATTGTCTGATTAACGGTATTACACAGGGGATGAAGGCTAGTCCTGCTATTCCACATAACAACACAAACAGCATTTGTTTCCTCAATGTCCCCGGAGCCTTCTTCAAGTGTGAGAAGAGTTAATTGGCCATTCTCACAACATTTGGGACTATCATTCAGGGTCTCATTACTCAACATGCCACTTGCAAACATTAGCCAAAGCCATAGAAGACTCATGTTTGACAATCTAAAATGAGTCAATGTCAACTTTTCTTTCTCTTCTATCTTACAAGCCCAGTATCCCACTCAGTTTCACACTCACAGTCACACCAAAGGGAGCAATTGCAATTATGAAATTACCACATCAGGAAGATGGATGGGATTAGGTGTGATTTGGGAAAGGACCAGGTCAGTCTTGGGTGAGCCACACAGCCGAGTCTTATTTGCTAAATATAATGCCCACACTCCCAAGACTCCTACTATACAACAGAGAACCCACTCCCAAGGTGCTTCAAACATAAGTTTCCCCAAGAGATACACACTGTCCTTGGTCACAGTCAGTGCTTTTTAGGCGCAACACCTGTTTCTTTGGGATTGGGACGTTTCCAGAAGAAAAGGTGTCCAATACAACAGGTCACAACCAGGGTGATCAGACTCACTGCACCTATGGCTATGTATTGTCGGACTACCATTCCTCAAAATAAATCTAACCTACACCACACACTCCTAACACTTTAACACCTGTCTTCCTCATTCTTGTCTTCAGCCGTACGTAGAGGGTCAGCTTCCGGAGTGACACCAGTAAGGCCTCTTCTGCCCTGTATGTTGCCTGCCCGTTGCCGGTAGGGCAGTTATAGGGGGCGCTTCTTCAAGTGGACCGTTAAAGGATGGGCCTCGTCCTGCTCTGCCTCCCAATATTCATCAACTGCAGGCTTAACTCGAGTCCAGTGAATCCAAGACTTAGATTCTAACACCTTTACTGCAAGTGGAGAACACATGACCACAGTATACGGGCCCTTCCATTTAGGTTTCAAGTTTTCCCCTTTCCAGTGTTTTACCCATACTTTGTCTCCCACTTGAATATTATGACTGGGGGTACTCAAAAATGGTGGACTGAGGGACACACAATATTGTTGGATTTCTTGTATTTGCTTGTTTAACTCTCCCACCATTTGACTCACCCATGTAGTTCCTAATTGACTTAAGTCCCCTATATGATTTTTCAAGTTAGAACTTATGATAGGGGGTCTTCCAAACATCATTTCAAAAGGAGATAGCCTAATTCCTTTTCGAGAGGTGCACCTCACAGACCAAAGTGCTAGTGGCAATGCATCCACCCACTTAAGGTGAGTTTCAAGGCACACCTTTGTCACCTTTTCCTTTATTGTCCGGTTCATTCTCTCTGCCCTTCCCCCAGATTGAGGATGAAAAGAACAATGGAACCTCCAGTGGGTCCCTAAGGATTTAGCCAGCGTCTGATTTACTTGATGTACAAACTCAGGTCCATTATCTGATGATATGAATGAGGGTACTCCATATCTGGGAATAATCTCCTTGAGCAAGATTCTGGCCACTTCTCGTGCCTGCTTGGTCTTGGTTGGGAAACATTCAGGCCACCCTGAATAATTGCACACTAGGACTAACATTGCTTTATATAGTCCACATTTTGGCATTTCTATAAAATCAACAACCAATGAATCCATAGGATAATATCCCTTAGGCTGACTTCCTGGCGGAAGAATAGGTCCTTGTCTTGGATTAACCTGGGCACAAATGTTACATCTCTCAATTGCATGGGCACATAGCGAGTGAAGACGATTGATATACACAATACGGTGGAGGGCTTCAGCTAATGCACTCTTTCCCATGTGAGTAGTTGAATGAGTTTCCTTTACCACTGGCCAGGCTAAATTCTCAGGTACAAAAATCCTTCCGTCTGGGAGTACATACCACTCTCCCTGCCTGTGTCCTTGCAAATCTACACTTGCCTGTAAGTCTTCTGCTTTAGTATATCTAGGATTCAGTCCTCGTGGCATTTCCAATGCTACATAAGCTGTCATGTCAGGGTAAGCTTGGCTGTTTCGGGTTGCTGATAACCTTGCTTCTCTATCAGCTGCTCTATTTCCTTGGGTTACTTCATCTTGTCCCTTTTGATGTCCCTTACAGTGCATGACAGCTACCCTCTTTGGTCCCAAGACTGCTGTTATAAGTCTTTCAATCAGAAGAGGATGTTTAATTTCTTTTCCTGCAGTTGTTAATAGTCCTCTCTCTCTATAGACTGCAGCACGTACATGTAATGTGAGGAATGCATATTTAGAATCAGTCCAAATGTTTATACTTTCATCTCTTGCTCTTTCCAGTGCTCGTATGAGAGCCCACAGTTCTGCTGCTTGAGCACTTGTGCCTTTTGGGAGTGGCCCACTTTCTATGACTTTATCAAGTGAGACTACTGCATAGCCCGCATATCGTTCTCCTGTTGAAATGAAACTTGACCCATCAGTAAACCAATTATAGTCCACTGTTTTCAGTGGCACATCAGTTAAATCAGGCCTGCATGAGAATTGACTTTCTATCACATGCATACAGTTATGTTCAACTTTAGGACCTGGTATAGGCAATAGGGTGGCTGGGTTTAGGCCATTTGTCTGCTTTAATGTCACTTGAAGGTTTTGATTGAGGAGAGCTTGATACTTATAAATTCTGGAGTTAGTTATCCATAAATGTCCCTTTGTTTCCAAAACTCCACGAATTGCATGACTGGTGTAGATTGTAGTTAATTGTCCAAAAGTCAATTTATTAGCTTCCTCTATCAGGAGAGCTGTGGCTGCCAGAATTTTAAGACAATGTGGCCATCCCTTTGATACTCCATCAAGTTGTTTTGACAAGTAAGCTATGGGTTGTTGCCAACTTCCCTTTTCTTGAGTCAGGACTCCAAGAGCCATATTATTCTTTGAGTCCATATAGAAATTGAAAGGTTTCTCGAGGTTGGGAAGTCCCATAACAGGAGCTTGAGATAATGCCAATTTTAAAGCCTCAAAAGCCTATTTTTGTTCACGCGTCCAAATAAAGGGCTCTCTTTCTCCCCCCTTTGTGGACTCATACAGTGGTTTGGCTAGCAGGGCAAAATTCGGTATCCATATTCTACAATATCCTGCTGCTCCTAAAAAAAAACCCCCGTAATTCTCTCCTATTAGTTGGCTCTGCAATTCAGCACACAGCTTCCTTTCTCTCATGTCCTATTGCTCTCTGGCCTTGACTTATAGTATAACCTAAGTATTTAACCTGGGGTTTCACTAATTGGGCTTTCTCCCTTGAGGCACGGTATCCTTTGTTCATCAACAGATGAAGTAGTTGGTTGGTCCCAACAAGTTTCTTTTGTCTGTCCAGTTATTAACACATCATCAACATATTGGAGTAATACATCTCCTTCCTCACAGGGCTGGAAGTCTTCTAAGTCTGAGGCCAAGGCGTTGCCAAAAAGAGTAGGTGAATTTTTAAATCCCTGAGGAAGTCTGGTCCAAGCATATTGTTTTCTCTGGCCTGTTACTGGGTCTTCCCACTCAAAAGCAAACAGCTTCTGACTGTCCTTATGTATTGGGATCATAAAGAAAGCGTCTTTCAAATCTACCACAGAGAACCAGACAGCTGATGCTGGAATCAAGCTCAGGAGGGTATATGGGTTAGGCACTACAGCATGTACAGTAACTGTAGCATTATTGACAATACGCAAATCTTGGACTGGTCGAAATGAGCCATCAGCCTTTGGGATGGGTAAGATTGGGGTGTTCCAAGGAGATTGAATAGTTGTTAAAATGCCTGCCTTTAAGTATTTGGTAATATGGTCTTGAATTACTTCTGTAATGGGGCGAGGATAATTTCTCTGCTGGAGACGAATAGGCACTGCCAGAGGCTTCACTTGAATGACTAGTGGTGTATGGTGACCTGCATGTCCTGGCGGATTATCTTCTGCCCATAACTGGTGCACATCAAACTCCTGCCAAGTATCGAGGACTTGAACCTCTTGGGCCACCCATAACTGGTGCACATCAAACTCCTGCCAAGTATCGAGGACTTGAACCTCTTGGGCCACCATTATTCGCCACATCTCATCTGGAGGATGCTTCATTACTAGTGCCATTTCGTCTTTTTCAAATGACAAAGTTGCCCCCATTTTACATAACATGTCTCGACCCAATAAGGGAATGGGACACTCAGGCATATATAGGAATTGGTGTTCAATATCCCTTCCTTTTAGGGAACATCTCAGGGGCTTTAGAAAAGGGTGACAATTTACTGAGCCATCAACTCCCTGTACATTTATGACATCAGCAGAGAAGGGAGCCAATAATTTAGTAACTACATATCTAGATGCCTCCATATCTACTAAAAAGGTCACATTATTGCCCCCTATCTTCATTCGGACCAAGGGTTGGGGGGGGGCTTAACTTAAACCCGGTCCCTTTCAGTCCTCAGGCCATTGTTCAACTGCGGCCAAACCTATGGCCTCTACTTGTTCTTGAAATTGGCCTCGACCTCTTCCTTGGAATCCATATGGACGAAACATTTTTCCTCTTCCTTCTCCCTGGAAATCATATATTTTGACTTCTTGGGTTAAATGTCCACGTCCCTGTTCTATTCTTCCAAGTTCAAACCTTTTAGGACATTCATGTTACCAATGTCCCTCTTCTTTACACAAAACACACTGATTCCTTCCTAAGGTTCTGGAATTGCCTGACAATGCAGCTGCCAGCAATTCAACCTTACATTGCATCCTAAAATCTTTCTTAAAATTCCTCAACATACACTGAAGAGGTGTCCAAGGGACACTTCCTCCACCACCCATTTTCTAAAACACTGCCACTGACCTGTGATGCCGGACGTTCCAACGGTCACCAACAGGAACTGCAATGGCTTAACCACCCACACAACAACTCTTGGGTCTCTTTAGGATGCGCCGATCCCGGACCCAGGGGGGTGATCAGGCCCCCTCTTCCACTCTCAAAACGAGTGGGTCTACAATTCCACAATACTTGCCTGCAGGCGTCTTCTTTTCCAACCAGCTTTGTTTCGTGACTTGTTTTGATTCCGTTCAGGTTCTTGGATCGGTCGGTTGTCCACCAAATACCCCTGCGGTGCCGTCCGCCTCCTTCTGGAGAAATCATCCATGCCGGCTGAAGGTTTAGCGTGACGGCCCCGCTTGGGCACCGGTCGGTCCGTGCCGTCCTCAGCAAAATATTGCTCCAAGTCCCATCTTGGGTCGCCAGAAAAATGTTGCAGAAAACCACAGGACTCAGACCACGGAATCAAAAGAAGTTGGTTTATTTGCGCAAAGGTTCAGAGCAAAAATCATAACAACCTCTGAACACCTTCTCATGGAACAACAAGTACATATATACTCTTCAGAAACAGCAAAACACGGAAATGTAACTTGTTAGCATTGATTGGTTACTTGAATGACAGCCCCCTGTTGCTATGCTAGAATAGCGAAATATCTTGTCCCCCTCTCATGGATCTAGGTTACAGGTATCTTGCCAAAGCATTTCCTGCAGTTCGTTTGTGGTTAGCTACCAGCAAGAGCGAGACATATGTGGTTACTTGCAACAGAGCCTCAAGCTTGACACATATGTGACCGACAGATGAACTTGTGGTTTGACATTTTTCACTTCCTTTTTTGCTGCTTCTAACTAATACACGCATTTAAGACTCATGTCCTGTTTTATGATCTATGTCTTGTTTTATGTCCTGCCTTAGTAACATTATTGTCAAGTGACGGAAGATGCACGGGGACCAGCGATGTCGTAGCTACGTCCAATGTTTGTTTTTTTTAAATTTTGTATTATTAATAAAAAAACTTTGAAGAAAACAAGAAAGAAAGAAAACAAGGAAGTAGTAAAATAAAAAAATAATAATAATAAAATACAACGACTCAAACGAAAGGAAAGGCCGCTTCGGCTCCCCCACCCCCCACCCCTTTTCTCCTAGCTAACTCAGTAAGTCAGTCAGTCAGTCTTGAGTCTCTGGCAAGACCCTCTTCCCAGGGGGACTCCTGGCTAGGCGAAGTGATCTCCCCGTGGTCTCCCATCCCGCCTGGCCCACTAGGACTAGGGAACCCGGATCTGAGCGGCAGAGAGGCTTCCCTTCCAAGCTGCGAGCCCCCCCTCCAAAAAAAAGGGGGGAAGGTCAGAAGTCGAGACATCCCCCTCCCTCCCCACATTGCACCCCCCCCCGAGCAAGGCTGCGAAGCGCGGGGAATTTGCACCGCGCGGTCCATTTGCAAGCGGGCGCCCGCCGCATGGCCGCCGCGTCGAAGCGGGGGCGCTCGCCCGCCTTACCTCCCTCGGGCCGCTGCCGGCCATCCCGGCGGCTCCTCGGCGTCCGAGGCGGGCTTTACGGGTCGTGAGGAAGAGGCGGTGGGTGGCTCCCCGGGGCTGACGCAGAAGGGGGGGGGAAGGCTCTGAAGTTGCATTTGCAATTTGCAATTTGCACCACCCATGCTTGGAGCCGGAAAGAGCCAGTTTTCTCACCCACCCACCCAACCCCTCCCCCCCACACACACACACTCTCTCTCTCTCTCTCTCTCTCTCTCTCTCCCGCTTCCCAGGCTGCAAACGCGCGACCCGCGTCCGCGTTCCGACGTGCAGATGGAACGCTGAGCTCCCGGCCGCCTTTGGACTTGAAGCTCGGCGGGCTATGGCTCGGCTGGCCCCGCCCCCCTTATCTAATAAAAACTGTTATTTAAGTGTTAAATAGCATCTAATATTTATTAATCTATTCAATATTATTAATACTATTTATTAAACGTATCTATTCAATATTATTAATATTTATTAAACATCGATTCAATATTATTAATATTTATTAAATGTATTCAATATTAATATTTATCAAACGTATCTATTCAATATTAATATTTATCAAACGTATCTATTCAATAATATTTATTAAACGTATCTATTCAATATTAATATTTATTAAACGTATCTATTCAATATTATTAATATTAAACGTATCTATTCAATAATATTTATTAAACGTATCTATTCAATATTAATATTTATTAAACGTATCTATTCAATATTATTAATATTTATTAAACGTATCTATTCAATAATAATATTTATTAAACGTATCTATTCAATATTATTGATATTTATTAAACGTATCTATTCAATATTATTATTTATTAAACGTATCTATTCAATATTAATAATAATATTTATTAAACGTATCTTCAATATTAATAATATTTATTAAACATCTATTCAACATTATTAATAATATTTATTAAATGTAGCTATTCAACATTAATATTTATTAAATGTATCTATTCAATATTAATATTTATTAAACGTATCTATTCAATATTATTAATAATATTTATTAAATGTATCTATTCAATATTAATATTTATTAAACGTATATTCAATATTATTGATAATATTTATTAAACGTATCTATTCAATATTATTGATATTTATTAAACGTATCTTCAATATTAATATTTATTAAACGTATCTATTCAATATTATAAATATTTATTAAACGTATCCAATATTATTAATACTTATTAAACGTATTGATTAAATATTAATATTTATTAAACGTATCTATCCAATATTATTAATAATATTTATTAAACGTATCTATTCAATATTATTAATAATATTTATTAAACGTATCTATTCAATATTATTAATAATATTTACGGGTGACCTATTACCTATTAGATATATCTGAATGAGCTTGTCTGTTATATATCGTTAAATGTTACTTATGTATTAAAATACTCCAAACGCCAATTAATACATGAAATCATTAAATTTACAAGTGGTCAAAAATGAATAAGATTAAAACTGATCTGTGAAATATTCATCATTGCTTATTGCCTATTGTCTGTTAAGTCTTACTAATAAACGTGTCCGTTAAATATTATGAAATATTACTTGTCTATTAAATACTCTTTAGTAACAAATATTGCATGAAATCATTAATTTGCAATTTGTCGAAAATGAATAAGATTAAACCTATCTATTAAGTATTAATCATTGTTTATTACCTATCATGTTAAATCTTATCAATAAAGGTGTCCGTTAAATATTATGAAATATTACTTGTCTATTAAATACTCTTTAATAACAGATATTGCATAATTTATAATTTGTCAAAAATGAATAAGATTAAACTGATCTGTGAAATATTCATTGTTGTTTATTGCCTATCATCTGTTAAGTCTTATTAATAAACGTGTCCGTTAAATATTATGAAATATTACTTGTCTATTAAATACTCTTTGATAACAAATATTGCATGAAATCATTAATTTGCAATTTGTCAAAAATTAATAAGATTAAACTTATCTATTAAGTATTAATCATTGTTTATTACCTATCATGTTAAATCCTATCAATAAAGGTGTCCATTAAATATTATGAAATATTACTTGTCTATTAAATACTCTTTAATAACAGATATTGCATAATTTATAATTTGTCAAAAATGAATAAGATTAAACTGATCTGTGAAATATTCATCGTTTTATTACCTATCATCTGTTAAGTCTTATTAATAAACGTGTCCGTTAAATATTATAAAATGTTACTTGCCTATTACTCTTTAGTAACAAATATTGCATGAAATCATTAATTTACCATTTGTCAAAAATTAATAAGGTTAAACTTCTCTATTAAACATTCATATTTATCTTACTTATTATCTATTCGATATTAATGCTGAACATTGTCTATTCAATATTATTAAACATGACTTCTCTATTCAATGCTCTCAATACCAATTAATACATGAAATAATTAAAATTGTGAGAAATTAATAAAATTTGTTAGCATTAGTAACTGATTCAAGGTTTTGGTTTTATGTGTATCTGTGTGTGTGTGTGCGTCTGTATATATGTATATGTTTGTGTGTTTATATGTACAGTATGTTTTATATATGTCTGTGTGTGTGTTTATATGTACAGTGTTTTATATATATATGTGTGTTATATATATAAATATAATAATAATAATAATAATAATAATAATAATAATAATAATAATAATAATAATAATAATAATAATAATAATAATAATAATAATAATAAAGTTGGAAGGGACCATGGAAGTCATCTAGTCCAACCCCCTGCTCAGGCAGGAAACCCTATACCGTTTCAGACAAATGGCTGTCCAGTCTCTTCTTAAAAACCTTCCAGTGTTGGAGCATTCACCGCTTCTGGAGGCAGGTAGTTCCACTGGTTGATATGTGTGTCTATATATCTATATCTATATCTAATATCTATATCTAATCTATCTATATATCTATATGTGTGTGTGTGTATGTTCTCTGTGTATATGTGTATATGTATGTGTGTGTATATGTATAGCAATCAATCAGAATAGAGCTGCAAGGGACCTGGGAGGTCATCTAGTCCAACCCCCTGTTCAGGCAGGAAACCCAATACCATTTCAGACAAATGGCTGTCCAGTCTCTTCTTAAAAAATTCCAGTGTTGGAGCATTCACCGCTTCTGGAGGCAGGTTGTTCCACTGGTTGATATATGTGTCTATATATCTATATCTATATATCTAATATCTATATCTAATCTATATCTAACCTATCTATATCTAATCTATCTATATCTAACTATATGTTTGTGTGTGTATGTTCTCTGTGTATATGTGTATATGTACGTGTGTGTATATGTATAGCAATCAATCAGAATAGAGCTGCAAGGGACCTGGGAGGTCATCTAGTCCAACCCCCTGCTCAGGCAGGAAACCCTATACCATTTCAGACAAATGGCTGTCCAGTCTCTTCTTCAAAACCTCCAGTGTTGGAGCACCCACAACTTCTGGTGGCCAGCAGTTCCCCTGGTTAATTGTCCTCACTGTCAGGAAGTTTCTCCTTAGTTCCAGGTTGCTTCTCTCCTTGATTAGTTTCCATCCGTTGCTTCTTGTCCTGCCTTCAGGTGCTTTGGAGAATAAATTGACCCCCCCTCTTCTTTGGGACAGCCTCTCAAATACTGGAAGACTGTCCCCCCTAGTCCTTCTTTTCCTTAAACTAGACTTAGAGGATACCCAATTCTTGCAACTGTCCTTCTTCGTCTGTTTTATTTAGTCTCCAGGCCTTTAAATCGTTGTGTGAGCAACAACAGAAGTTTAAAAATAAAAACGGGGAACCCATTCCTATTCTATCTCTCCCAATGTGCCTGCGGGGGTTATTGCCTCTATTTGCTTTTGTTTATTGCCTCCTATAACCTTTTGCTTTGTATAACCTTTTGTTTTGTTTATTGCCTCTGTATCCCCTGCCCGCTACAATGTGAGTTAAGAGAGGGGCTGATGTTATCTCACCTTTCCTCAGGATGGACTTTTAACAAGGCCAAAAGGGTGGCCTGGGGAAGTTTTGAAACAGATGTAATCAGGGGGAGGGGGTGATGTATTCTGGCTAGGCGTCCCAGACAAGATTGTGCCCCCCGAAGTCCTTTCAAATGGGACCGAAGGGGAGAGGGGCGTCGCGACAGAAGTGTATATTAATGCTATGAATTCGAATGTTTTTTGAGTCTGATCTCCATTTTAGAAATTCCTGTTGAAGTTTCTCTCAAGAGATTCACCCCGCTTTGCAAACTGCTTTTTTCTATTTTCTGCAGAACAAACCCTTTTCTTACCGATCCAATTCTGTTAAGCGTTTTAAATCGCGTTTCTAACTAACGTCGTCGCACTTTTTCCAAAGTCTCAAGGTCTTTTTTGTTAACGGGGCGATCAAAACTGGAGGCCGTATCCCAGGCCTGGCCTTACTAAGGCTGGATAAAAGCGGTGCTAAGGCTTCACGTGATTTCGATTCTGTGCCTCTCTTTTAGACAACCGAGGGTTGTGTTGGCTTTTTTTTTGGCTGCTGCCGCACACGGCTGGCTCCCGTTAACTGTTTTTGAGCCGGGTTTCCCCTAATCTGTACTTGCACCTGTGGTTTTTCCTGCCTAGGTGCAAAATCTTGTTTTTCTCCACATTAAGCTTCATGTTGTTGGATAGGGCCCATTGTTATGTATATGCATGTGTACATATGTATATGTCTATATACCAGTATGTATGTTTATATATGTACATGTATGTGTACTATATATGTGTACTATATATATATATGTATATATGTATATTTGTGTATGCATATATGTATGTGTATGTATGTTATATATGTATGTGTATATAAGTATGTCTATATTTGTGCATGTATATATGTATATGTATTTGTATGTATATGTGTATATGTATACATGTATACATGTATGTGACTATGTATACATCTGTGTGACTATATGTATGTGTATATGTAGGTGTACGTGTGTATATGTATATTTGTACGTGTATATATGTATGTGTACTATATGTGTATATAAGTATATGCATATTTGTATGTATATATCTATGTATTATTTGTATATATATTATATATATGTATGTGTATATAAGTATATTTGTGCATATATATGTATATGTATTTGTATATGTGTATATGTATACATGAATGTGACTGTGTATACATTGTGACTATATGTGTGTGTATATAGGTATACATGTATATATGTGTATATGTATGTGTACTATATATATGTATTTAAGTATATATTTGTGTATGTATATGTGTGTATGTGTATATGTATATTTGTATGTGTATTATGTGTATATATCTGTATTTGTGTATGTATATATGTACATGTGTATATGTATTTGTATATATGTATGCATGTGACTATATGTATCTGTGTATATGTAGTGTACATGTGTGTATGTGTACGTGTATATTTGTACATGTGTATATGTATGTGTATATGTGTGTATATGTATGTGTATATAAGTATGTGTATGTCTATATTTGTGCATGTATATATATGTATTTGTATGTGTATGTATATATGTATATGTATTTGTATGTGTATGTATATATGTATATGTATTTGTATGTGTATGTATATATGTATATGTATACATGTGACTATATACATGTGACTGTATATGTATGTGTACATGTGTGTATATGTATGTACGTGTATTTGTATGTGTATGTGTACTATATATATGTGTATAAGTATATGCATATTTGTATGTATATATGTATGTGTATATTTGTATATGTATATATGTATTATATATATATGTATGTGTATATAAGTCTATATTTGTGCATATATATGTATATTTGTATATGTGTATATGTATATGTGTATATGTATACATGAATGTGACTGTGTATACATCTGTGACTGTATGTGTATATGTGTACTACATATATGTATATAAGTATATGTATATTTGTGTATGTATATATGTGTGTATATATATATATTTGTATGTGTGTGTATTATGTGTATATATGTACATGTGTATATGTATTTGTATATGTATGTATGCATGTATGTGTGACTATCTGTATATAGTGTACATGTGTATGTGTACGTGTATATATTTGTACGTGTATATGTATATGTGTATATATGTATAACTATGTGTATATGTATTATATGTATGTGTATGTATGTATACACACATATATATGTTTATGGGTATATGTGTATTTGTACATGTGTATGTGTATGTGTGTAGTGTATATGTATATTTAACATTTAAACCTACAACTGTCTCTGTCATCATCCAGAAAGGAACAACACAAGAGACTCAGGCACTTCATGAGGTAAATTAAAAGAGTTTACAGAACACACAGACAGGAAAAAAAAAAAAAAGGCGGGAAAAAAGGGAAACGCCCCCTTTATACTCACGGCAACCAATCACAGTGCAGGTTGCCTCAGGCCCGAGTCGGCCCTCTCTGATCCACCGGCAGCTGTGCGGTTGATTGGCCAGAAGCAGCTCCAGCTACTAAATTCAATATGCTGAGCGGAAAAGGCCACGTTCGGGAAAAAAAGCAAGGGGACTAAAACGATATGCCAATTTAACCCTCAAATGTTTTTAATCTGAAAATATTTTCAATCAAAATTAAGGGTTAAAAAGTATTACTTTAAACATTCAAGGAAGGGAGAATAACCGGGAGAATAACCGGGCAAATGAATTCATCGGAAGTGATGGACAACTTCTGCCTTTTAGGTTCAACCATCGGCGCTGATGGTGTTCCCTAGTTGGGTCATGAAACGTCTTGCAAGAAAACAATCAAGCTCAGAGAGTCCCAAGGACCCCAAAGTCCTCCTGATCTTCCTCTCCTCCTCCTCTCCCCAAAGCCCCCTCCCATCCAGCCCTGATGATGTTCCCTAGTTGGGTCACGAAACGTCTGCAAGAAAACCACCAAGCTCAGAGAGCACCAAGGACCCCACAGTCTTCCTCCTCCTCCTCCTCCCTTCTAGCACTGATGATGTTCCCTAGTTGGGTCATGAGACGTCTGCAAGAAAACCACCAAGCTCAGAGAGCACCAAAGACCTCACAGTCCTCCTCCTCCTCCTTTCTAGCACTAATGAGGTTACCTAGTTGGGTCCTGAAACGTCTACAAAAAAAGTCACCCAACTGAGAGAGCACCAAGGACCCCCCAGTCTTCCTCCTCCTCCTCCCTTCCAGTACTGATGACGTTCCCTAGTTGGGTCATGAAACATCTGCAAGAAAACAAGCTCAGAGAACACCAAGGAACCCTCTATTGTTCTCCTCTCCTCCTCTCCGCAAACCCGTTCCCTTCTAGCACTGTTTGGGTGTAATGAATTATATCTGTCTTGTCTGTATCCATCTGTCCTGTCTGTCCTATCTATCTCTGTCCTATCTATCTCTGTCCTATCTATCTATCTATCTATCTCTCTGTCCTATCTTATCTCTATCAATCAATTTATGTATTATCTCTTATTTATGTCTTATCTGTCAATTTATGTATTATCTCTATATGTCAATTTATTATCTATTATATCTATATTTATCTCTGCCCTTTCTGCCTGTCCTATCTATCCATCCACCCATCCTATCTATATCTATCCACCCATCCACTCTTATCTATCCATCCACCCATCCACTCTGTCTGTCCTATCTATCTGTGTCTGTCCTATCTATATCAATTTATGTATTATCTATTATCTATCTTATTTATGTCTTATCTGTCAATTTATGTATTATCTATTATATCTATCTATATTTATCTCTGCCCTTTCTGCCTGTCCTATCCATCCACCCATCCACTCTATCCATCCACCCAATCTATCTCTACCCATCCACTCTATCTGTCTGTCCTATCTATCTCCATCAATTTATGTATTATCTATTATCTATCTCTTATGTCTTATGTCAATTTATGTATTATCTGTCATTTATTATCTATATTTATTTCTGCCCTTTCTGCCTGTCCTATCTATCCATCCACCCATCCACTCTATCTACCCATCCACTCTATCCATCTGTCCTATAGATCTCTTATCAATCAATTTATGTATTATCTATTATCTGTCTTATCTGTCAATTTATGTATTATCTCTGTCAATTTATTATCTATTATATCTATATTTATCTCTGCCCTTTCTGCCTGTCCTATCTATGTCTATTTATGTATTATCTATTATCTCTACCTAACCTACCTATATGTATATTTATGTATCTATACAGAATATAGTCTCGAGTATACAAAAGCATACTTATTAAATATATAATATCCTGTCTATAATAGAACCAAAGGATAGCCATGTTTATCCTATTCATGAACCCTTCAGGAAACTCACGTTGCTGGAAAGCATGGCATGGCAAGGTACAGAGTGGGTGTCTTTGTGTGTGTGTCTGTTTGTGTGCGTGTGTATGTCAGCAACAGATAACGGCCGACACACCCAGCGGGTGTTCGGAAGGCAATTTGCTTATGCTGCACTTTGCAAGAAGCCACAGAACAAGACGCACACGCCTCATCTGCAACATTTCTTGACGTGTCCCGAATCGAGACTTGGAATGAAACAAGTTGGGTATCGAAGGAGAAATAAAATGCGATGGCCTTCGGAAGCGTTGAGACCTCCACGGGGAGCAGGGGACGCCCTGAAGTCTTCATTCCCAGCCCACTCTTAACACAGCCTGCCCAACTGTTGTTGTTGTGTTAAGTATTGATTGTGTGAATGAGTAGCCCAGCTGAACAGCAAATACATCAACTTGAGTTGCCTTGCTGGCCACCGTCAATTGACAGTAACTTGGATAGTCTAGTTGGGCAGTTGCTTATTGATTCCTTGTTTAGCCTAGTCAGGCTAAGTTGGGTAACTATGCTATTGTAGCAAACTGTAACAAACCAACCAACCGTGTAAGAGAACAAACAAGGAACGTGTAGTAGTCCACTATGATTGAGCACCTACCTGCCTTGCTTTCTGTCCGAGTAACACAGGAATAAAAGAACTATTATGATACTTTATTGATAGCACTTTATAAAGCCCTAGGAAGACCACACCTGGAATACGGCAGAACAATTTTGCTCACCGTGTCACAAAAAAGATGTTGAGAGTCTGGGGGAAAAAAATCCAGAGAAGAGCAACTAAGAGGATCCAAGGCCCGGAGATCAAATCGTACGAAGAAGAACGGCTGCGGGACTTGGGTTTGGGCAGTCTAAAGAAAAGAAGAAATAGGGGAGACGTGATAGCAGTTGTTCCAGTATCTGAGGGGCTGCCACAAAGAAGAGGGGGGGGGTCAGGTTGTTCACCAGAGCACCGGAGGGAAGGACGAGAAGCAACGGTTGGAAGCTGATCGAGGAGAGAAGCAACCTGGAATTAAGGAGAAACTTCCTTGTAGGGGTTGAATACGTGCAGCACACTGCCATATTCAGCAGCCCGACACATCTCATAATTCTATACCCTTTGCTCCAATAAAGCAGCCTAAAGGTTCCCCCCCTTTTGACTTAATGCCTTACCTACTGAAATAGATAACAAGCTTAGTTCCTTCTTCTCTCTTCCTGTCATTATTCCTTATCTACTTGTTTACCTTATAATATGTAACTACAAAGTAATTGGTTAGATAAAAGAAGCATTCCATGAATCAGCAAATGTCAAACATCTAATGATTAAGAAAGCTTGTGTCTGTAACAAAAGAATATAAAAGCAATAAACACGACAGAGGTCGTCAGCTTCTGCTCTCAGCTTCTGCTCAGAGCTTCTGCTCACAAGATGCGTGTGACTGCTTCTTAGCGCCAACACTTCCTGACAGTGAGGACAATCAACCTAGAGGAGCAGCTTGCACCCAGAAATTGTGGGTGCTCCATCGCTGGAAGTTTTTAAAAAGAGACTGGGCAATCACCTGTCTTGAGATGGTATAGGTCCTCCTGCTTGAGCAGGGGGCTGGACTAGAAAACCTCCAAGGTCCCTTCCAGCTTCTATTCTATTCTATTCTATTCTATTCTATTCTATTCTATTCTATTCTATTCTGTAATTCTATTCTATTCTGTAATTCTATTCTATTCTGTAATTCTATTCTATTCTATTCTCATCTCATCTCTCCTATTCTCTATTCTATTCTATTCTCTATCTTCTGTTCTGTTCTATTCTTATTCTATTGTCCTTTCTCTATTCTATTCTGTTCTATTCTTTATTCTATTCTCTATCTTCTGTTCTATTCTGTTCTATTCTCCTTTCTCTATTCGCTATTCTATTCTTTATTCTATTCTATTCTCTATCTTGTTCTATTCTATTCTATTCTATTCTCCTCTCTATTCTGTTCTATTCTTTATTCTATTCTATTCTCTATCTTCTGTTCTATTCTATTCTCCTTTCTCTCCTATTCTCTATTCTATTCTTTATTCTATTCTATTCTCTATCTTCTGTTCTATTCTATTCTATTCTCTCTCTCCTATTCTCTATTCTATTCCTTATTCTATTCTATTCTCTATCTTATTCTATTCTATTCTCCCCTCTCTATTCTGTTCTATTCTGTTCTATTCTTTATTCTATTCTATTCTCTATCTTCTGTTCTATTCTATTCTATTCTCCTTTCTCTCCTATTCTCTTTTCTATTCTTTATTCTATTCTATTCTCTATCTTCTGTTCTATTCTATTCTATTCCTTATCTTGAGTGAGTTTGACTCATTCATTTTATAACACAGCCGATGAAACATCTGCAAGAAAAGAACCAAGCTCAGAGAGCATCGGGGACCCTTCTCCTTCTCCCTTCAACCCCACTCCCTTCTAGCACTGACGATGTTCCTTAGTTGGGTGGTGAAATGTCTGCAAGGAAACCACCCAGCTCAAGAGAGCACCAGGGACCTCCACAGTTCAGCCCTGAGCTTCAAATAACTCTCTTCGACTGGCCCTTGGTAGAACATTGCCTTGGAAAAGATAGTCAGATGCCACGATATTGTCCTACAACAATCAGAATCACACAAGACAGGGTATCCATCCTCTGTGAGGCACCATGGAAGAGAAAGCTGGACTTTGAAGAACAGGACAGGGAGAGTACTGACCTTTTTGATTGGTGCTGGAGAAGACCTATAATACAGCCAAGAAACCCAACTGATGGATCATCCAACAGATGAACAGATCAACTCAACTAGTCATCAACCACTGGAGGCACAAATGACCCAATTCAAATTACCCTTCTTTAGACACCTGAAGTATAGGCAGAAGTATCAATGCAGTACAGGTGGTACCTTGCTCAATAGTAGCAACTATGAGAGGGATCTTGGGAGTCCTAGTGGACAGTCCCTCAAATAGGGGACTTTGTGCGGCAGCTGCCAAAAAAAGCCAACACAATCCTAAGCTGCATCAACAGAGGGACAGCGTCAAGATCGCGTGAAGCGTTAAGACCACTTTACAAGGCCTTGGAAAGGCCACACTTGGAATAACTGCATCCAGTTTTGGTCACCACGACGTAAGAAAAGATGTTGAGACTCCAGAAAGAGTGCAGAGAAGAGCAACAAAGACGATCAGGGGACCGGAGGCTAAAACATATAAGGAACGGTTGCTGGAATTGGGTATGTCTCGTTTAATGAAGGGAAAGACAAGGGGTGAAACGGTAGCAGTCTTCCAGTATCTCAGGGGCTGCCCCAAAGAAGAGGGAGTCAAGCTATTCTCCAAAGCGCCTGAAGGCAAGACAAGAAGCAAGGGATGGAAACTAATCAAGGAGAGAAGCAACCTGGAACTAAGGAGAAATTCTTGACAGAACAATCAACCAGTGGAACAACTTGCCCCCAGAAGTTATGAATGGTCCAACACTGGGAGTTTTTAAGAAGAGATTCGACAACCATTTGTCTGTAATGGTATAGGGTTTCCTGCCTGAGTAGGGGGTTGGACTAGATGACCTCCAAGGTCCCTTCCAACTCTGTTATTCTACTCTACTCTACTCTACTCCTATTTCTATTCTATTCTATTCTATTCTATTCTATTCTATTCTACTCTACTCTACTCTACTCTACTCTACTCTACTCTACTCTACTCTACTCTACTCTACTCCTAGTCTAGTCTTCTCTGGAGAAGTCCACAATGGTAGGAAAGATGGAAGGAAAGGGAAGGAGATGACCGGGTTCAAATTTTATCCTACACTGGACATGTCTATGGAGATTCTCAGTCATCCAGGTCATGGCTGTCCCAAATCCTTTCATCCCCCACCATCCCGTCAGAGCTGAAGAAGCTTCTTGGAATGAGAAGCGAAACGTCTTCAAAGAAAAACAAAGAAGTCCAGTTGCCTCCTGAAGGAACACCTTTGGGCCTACACTGGACACGACATCTTCTCTGGAGAAGTCCACAATGCTAGGAACGGCGGAAGGAAAAAGGACAAGCAGCAGAAGGCAGGTGGACTCCGATGGCCACGAGGGCCTCACTGGAAGAGCTGAAGGACCAGGATTAGGAGAGGTTGCCCTGGGGAAGGTCTACCTTTGTGGTCACGAAGAGTTAAAACCAAGGTGATGGAATTGAATCATCAAGATATAGAAATATCCCCAAACCTGGCCAGGAGAGAAAGAAAAGAGAAGAAGAGGGCAACTACCGATAGGAGCAAGGACTCAATATGTGGTCACTACGGTCAACCACCCACTTGATCGAACATCATCCGTCATCATCCATCAATCAATGCAAAAAGTCCTCCTGGTCCATCACCTCCTCCTCCTCCTCCTCCCTTCAACCCCACTTCCTTCTACAATTGGTGATGTTCCCTAGTGATAAATACGGTCGTCCTCCACTTACAGCCATAGCTGAGCCCGAAATCTATGTCACTAAGCAAAACCCATTGTCAAATGGGTTTTACCTCATTTTATGATCTCCCTCGCTGCGGCGCTTAAGCGAATCGCTGCAGTTATTAAGTTAGCAACAGGGCTGTTATTTCCCCGTTGACTTCGCTTGCCAGATGGGTCGCAAAAGCGGATCACATGACCCCGGGGGACACCGCAACCGTCATAAGTATGAGCCGGTTGCCAAGCACCTGAATTTTGAATCGCGTGACCACGGGGACGCGACAAGGGTCCTGAGTGTGAAAAACATGTCGCTTTTTCTCAGGGCTGTTGTAACTTTGAACGGTCACTAAATGAACTGTTGTAAATCGAGGACTAGGTGTTAACTGCATTATTGGCCAGCCTTCGATCCGTAAACATCTCCAAAGCGAATGAACAAAAAAATAAAAAACGCAAGCGATTCTTTTTTTTTTTTTTGTAAGTGGTCTGTATTTGCAACACACCTTTGATACAAAACTACATCCTGAAAAGAACATCTCTCTGTGTGGGGGTGTTTAATATATTGTTCATTTAAAAAAAAACAAAAAAACGAGGTGGCCCACGTTTTGTGAGATAACAGGAGTTTTAAAATCCTAAAAGCAGCAGAGGGGAAGAGCCCAGGGAGAACGAATGAATAGGATTGCCACAGGTCAGACGTGCACAATTTTGTTCCGAGGGCCGAAAGGTTTTTCCCGCACTTGCAACGAAACGGTGAACCGTAAAAGGAAGCGAAGAGGAAAAGAAAGAGAAAGGAAACAACCGGTGACTCGAACGTGAAGTCCCACGGAGTGCGAGCTACATAACGGAAAGTTTTCCGCCTAAATGGTTCTGTCCGTACATTTGGAAAAAACATCTTTTTTTTCTTTTTAGCACGCGATCCATCCGGAGCGTGGTTCTGCCGCTAGAAGTTGCGAGTCACTCCGCCGGACACCGATGGGAAAAGGTATCACTCTGCGGCTGGCGGTGTCTAACAGAAGCCCAAAGGACACACAATGAACACTGAGCATCCAGGAAAATGGGACCGCTCGGCGTTAGTGTCTTACGTACAAGGAATAACATCCTGCACAAGTGCATGTACCACACAGGTGCGCCAGTACAGAGGAAGGAGGAAAGGAGGAAACTGGGGGTCGGAAATCTTTTCAGACTTCCTGTGTCCGCCCCCCCCCATTCTAAATTCCCCCAAACAGCCGGGACCTTTCTGTACTGGGAGGTGTGATTCTTGCACCGTTAGCATCCTCAGCTGAAAAGGAGTCAGATTAGTTGGTTGCAAGCAGCTATACGTCGTCCGTGCACCACCGCAGTGTCCCTTTTCAGAAACGGCTTTACAGCACTCGGCGTACGTCGCCCGTGCACACCACAGCATCTTTTCAGAAACGGCTTTACGGCACTCGGCGTACGTCGCCCGTGTACAGCGCAGCATCCCTCCAGAAACGGCTTCACGGCACTCGGCGTACGTCGCCCGTGCACACCGCAGCGTCCCTTTTCAGAAACAGCTTCACGGCACTCGGCGTACGTCGCCCGTGCACACCGCAGCGTCCCTTTTCAGAAACGGCTTCATGGCACTCGGTGTAGCTTCTGGCGCAGAACAAGTCCATCTTTTCCAGCTACTATGCATCCAGCTGTTCTGCCAGACTAGGCAGAACTGCAGATGTGGGACTGCGGGGGCCCGGAGGGAACACTGGCGGGCTTCAACGGACGGGCTGAGTGGCTGAGCTCTTCCCCGCCGCTGCCAAATGCTAGGGAAGACCGTCACTCCCCAAGACGGGCAAAAGCCGCTGGGCTGAGGCCTCGCCGCCGTGAGTCCTCAGGTGGTCCTTGAGGGACTCTTTGTAGCGGAAGCTGCGCCCGCACTCGGCGCACTGGTAGGGGCGCTCGCCCGTGTGAATGCGCTGGTGCTTGAGTAGGTTCTGCTTCCGGATGAAGCGTTTCCCGCAGACGGGACACTGGAAGGGGCGCTCGCCCGTGTGCAGGCGCTGGTGGTTCTGCAGGTGCTCCTTGCGGCTGTAACACTTGCCACACTCGCCGCACTTGTAGGGACGCTCGCCCCGGTGGGTCATCTGATGCCGCACCAAACCCGAGTGGCAGTTGAAACTCTTGCGGCACTCGGCGCATTCGTACAGCCGGGCTTGGCCGTGGTGGCTGCGCTGGTGGACCTTCAGGCTCTTTTTCACCCCAAACATCTTGCCGCACTCGCTGCAGCCGTGGGGACGCTCGGCCGAGCCCTGAGGAGGGCCCAGGATGCTTTGCAGCTCGTTGTCTAACTCCAGAGGTTTACCCGCTCGGCATTTGCTGGGGCTGGCGGGTGGCACGCGATGAGCCTCGTAGCCTTCCGCTGTGGGAGGAACGGCGAGAACGGCTGCGGCGGGCGACTCTCCCTGGAAGAGCATCTCCCGAGGTCTCGCCGGCTCTTCGGGGCACAGGCGTGACTGTTCTACTTTGATGACCATCCCGTCTCCAGCTGGAATGGAAAGCGAAAGAAAACCACAATGATTTTCAGTGCTAACATCGAATGTTCTTGCTCTGACAACATACAGCCATTTTCCTTTACTTTATGTTTTCTTTTTTTAAAAAAAACAAATTTTATTGGTTTTCAAGTTTTACATTGAGTATTCGGAAAGCAGCGTGGTGACTGGGTAATCAGTGATTCAATAACAAAATCTTTTTAGTACATATCTCAGGTTACATCATCAAAAATTCCTTTTCTATTTCCCTTAACATTAATAATAATAATAATAATAATAATAATAATAATAAAGTTAGAAGGGACCTTGGAGGTCATCTAGTCCAATCCCCTACTCAGGCAGGAAACCCTATACCATTTCAGACAAATGGCTGTCCAGTCTCTTCTTCAAAACTTCCAGTGTTGGAGCGTTCACTGCTTCTGGTGGCAAGTAGTTCCACTGATTAATTGTTCTGTCAGGAAATTTCTCCTTAGTTCTAGGTTGAGCAGGGGGTTGGACTAGATGACCTCCAAGGTCCCTTCCAACTCTATTATTATTATTAAATATTGTTACTGTTAATAATATATTATTGTTAATAATAATATAACATTACTATTAATAAATTATTATTATTATTATTATTATTAATAATAATAATAATAATAAATCCTTCCATCTGCCACCATCCAGTTAGAGCTGGAGAAGCTTCTTGGATGAGAAGCGAAATGTCTATCACACTTAGGCTAATAGATTTTTAATTATAACAAGAGTTAATTAAAACCTTTATCAATATATTTTTTGCTAATACATATCCATATCCTGTTTTTAAGTTTTGCCTAATTTTTAATTTTTTATTACACTATTCCAATTTAACCTTTAATATCCACAGGGTTTAAATTTCCGGTAGTCCAAGTTTCCTTTATTTCACTCCATAAAAGTGATCATATCTAGAATATACACCTTACTTTACTTAGATATATTCTTATCTTATTTCATAAACATTTTCTATTTCTCATCCTAATGGATCCTCACTTGCTGATAGGGTGTCCTTTATTGTCTCAGGCAAGAGTACCCAATTTGGCACGGATAACTCGTCAAGTTAATAAAGTCCTAATCACTTTAAATCAGCTGAATATTTCTTTTCAAAACTCTACGGCCTGCCAGCGTCACTTTCGGGCAGAAAGCTGTGCTCCCTAATAATCCATTGGTATATTATCGGCAATTGCCTGATAAAACCTGCTTAGGTCCAGCTCCTTTATTAACTCGGGGACGAGGCTATGCTGCTGTGCTTGGCTCCTACAGGCCCTCTCTGGATTCCAGCCCGGTGTGTGCGACTAGCCAAAGATGTCGTGGCATCAAGCCCAGAACCCAATCCCGGAAATGAAGAAGGTGACTCTTCAGACGGCGCAGTGTCCCTTTCGCTCTCGCCATCGCAGTCGGCCGACGACCTGGGGCGATGTAAAGAACCTAACATCCATCCAAAGCGCAGGAGATTCTGCGGCAACAAGGGAAAGAACCTACACCAGAGAATTTATGTGCTGCCATATCTGCGGTTTTGACTGCAAATTCCTTAGTCATTCTTTTGTCTCTCTTTCCTTCTCAATTGCTGTGTGGGGGGACTCACGCTCTTCCACTTCACCCTTTAGAATCACGGATGAAGTATCGTATTTGGGTGCAATTAGCTAATGTCACACAAGTGACAGACGTTTTGTCTTTCTGAATCGTACGATATGGAAAATCTACTATCTAACCTGTCTTATACCTGTGCGTGTCCCAGCGTCCGTTTTAAAAAAACTATACTGGTTTGAGCAATTGTCTATCAGACAATGAATTTCAATATGCAACTGTGTCAAAGTGGGGTCCTGCCTCTTACATGGTACCCTTTGATGCTATTGTTTGGCATACACCAGTTGTAGCTGTTCCTACAAATCTTCCTTGTGCAAAAATTGTCAAGTGTACTACTTCACCTCAAAAACCTCATTGTATGCATGTCAGTCAAGGGATTTTAAATTGTACCTCCTTTCAAGAGGTATCCTTTAATTATGCACATATATGGTTACAAAAAGGATGGTTAATAATAATAATAATAATAATAAAGTTGGAAGGGACCTTGGAGGTCATCTAGTCCAATTCTTTACCTGCGGGAAAGAGACATTTAATTACACTCCTGCCAATGTAAGTACGACCACACTCTTGCCTTAGTAGACTCACCACGTTTTTGCCAACGAAAACGGAACTCAACATATCCCGTTCAAAATGTCACAGAAGGTCAGTAGCCCTGGACGATACTTTGTGATTCTTCTAGAACTCTCCTCAAGGAAGCAGAGTATATACTGCCGTAGCCATTTCATTAGTAGGAGTACCAGCACTTGCTGTTCGAGCTCATGTCAATTTAAATGCGCTTGCGTGCAATTTAGCAAACACCATAAATGTAACCTCCCGAGCTTTATCTGCCATTAATCAAGAGCTAATAGAACTTCGTAAAGATCACCAACATGATCAACAGGATCGCCAACATGATCGCCAACGTCCGATAACGGATATGGCACAAGAAGAAGAAGAAGAAAGCTATTTTACAAAATCGTGCTGCAACTGATTATCTGTTGCTCCGACAACATCCGGGATGTGGAACGCTCGAAGGAATGGTGTTGTTTCAAGCTTTCTGACCAATCTGGCGTTATTCAAAAGAAAATTAATGTTTTACATAAATTGGCTTCGGATTTAAAAATTGATACCTTAGGAAATTGGTGGAGTGCTCTATGGTCATGGCTTCCCACTGGCCTTCTCGGACAGATTGTTCAATATTTTGTTATCATAGCTACTATCCTCATCAGTTGTTATTGTTTTAATTCAATGTCTTTTCTCTCGACTCAATAAGGTATCTTTCAATTTTCCGTACTAAACCATTATTAACTTTGCCTCAGGAACAAGTTTATGCTTTATATAAACACTGCTTTATATAAAGATGTATGTCCCCTGATTACACCCACTAACTACTTCAGCTTATGATAATGCCCTAATAAAATAGAGAAGAGTGAGATGTAGGGGTAGCATGCGTGCAGCACACTGCCGTATTCTGCACCCCCACAAATCTCATAATTCTATACCCTTTGCTCCTATTCCCTTTGCAGCCAAAAGGTCACCCCTTTTGACTTAATGCCTCACCTACTGAAATAGATAACAGGCGTATTTCCTTCTTCTATCTTCCTGTCTTTGTTCCTTATCTAGTTGTTGACCTTATAATATGTAACTAGAAAATAGTTGGTCAGATTAAAGAACTACTCAATGAATCAACAATTGTCAAACATCTAATGATTAAGAAAGCTTGTGTACGTAACAAGAAATATAAAAGCAATAAACACGACACGAGGTCGTCAGCCTCTGCTCGAGACATGCGTGTGTGACTGCTTCTTAGCGCCAACATCAAGTCCATCATCTATATTATTTGGGGGTAAACAATAGTTCGAAGCAAATTCCTAATCGTTAATTTTCATTTCCCTTATAAGTCTAAATCAGTGATGGCGAACCTTTTAGAGACCGAGTGCCCAAACTGCAAACCAAAACCCACTTATTTATCGCAAAGTGCCAGGGCTGCATCAGCATTGTGGTGCCCTTGGGGGCGGGGGAGCATGGCCCACTGGGTGGGCCTGGCTGCAGCGGTCACGGCAGACTGGGTGAGCATGGCCGGGATCAAGGCAGTGGGGGCCAGTCCCTTGCCATCTCCGGGGCATCCCAGGGGGGCCAACGCCGCTTGCTCGCTCACTTCCTGCCCTGTCGCTTCCAAACGCCATGTGCTCGCTACTCTGGCGAACTCTGCTGTGGCAACGGCGCACGTGCCCACAGAGAGGGCTCTGAGTGCCGCCTCTGGCACGCGTGCCATAGGTTCGCCACCACTGGTCTAAATCCTAAATATTATGTTTTACCCTTAAGAGTAAGGAATGGGTTTGGGAGTTTAGTTAAGACAAAACAATCAGGTATGATGGGTGGGAACCAAGATTCTTCATAATAAGAGATGGTAAGGATTGGCGGATGGTAGAACTGGTGGGAAAGCCTGCATTTCAAAGGAATTGGAGAATGTGATTTACGACTATTCTCGGAGGAGGGAATTGTGCTTTGATGCTATGTGTTTAGGGGAGGGGAAGCCAGGTTTTGGCTTAATGTCATGGTTCCGACAGATGAAACGCTTCGAAGAACTTCGAGGCATTGTTTACCTTCAAGAATCTTTATCCGCGTAGCAACGCATCGGCGCGTACGTAGTCCGTGTTAGTGGTTGGCCTGGTCTTGGTTCCCCTGCTCCTTGGCCTGTTTTGAGTAGTTCTGTAAGGGGTAGGGCAATTTCAGCAAAGGAGCAGGGAAACCCGAGACCGGGCCAACCAGTAACATGGACTATGTACTCACCGATGTGTTGCTACTCGGATAAAGATTCTTTAAGGTAAAGAACGCCTCGAAGTTCTTCGAAGAGTTTCATCTGTCGGAACCATGACAGTCACCCAAATGTCTATGGCAGGGGTCGGCAACCTTAAACACTCAAAGAGCCACTTGGACCCGTTTCCCAGAGACAAGAAAACACTGGGAGCCGCAAAACTTGCACGCGCACGCGCAAACACACACACAGTGGGGGGGAGCTTGATTGAAGAGTTTAATTAAAAAGAAATAAGAGGCTGCTGTGCATGAGTTTTCTCTCTCCCTCTCTCCCTCCCTCCCTCTGTCTCCCTCCCTCCCTCCCTCTCTCCCCCCCTCTCTCTCCCTCTCTCTGATCTTCTGCTCACCTGGCAAGCTGGCTTCACGCTGTTCTCCGACAAGCTGACACATATTCTTATTGGGCTGGCTCTCTCCTGCCCTTGGTCTGCCAGTCCTCTTCCCCCACTCAATGTGTGTGTGTGTGTGTGTGAGAGAGAGAGGGGGGGGAGAGTGTGTGTGTGTGTGAGAGAGAGAGAGAGAGAGGCTGCTTGCTGCTGAGGAGCCCCGCCCAATAAGCTTGTCCGAGAACAGCATGAGGCCACTCTTTTTGAGAGAGAGAGAGAGAGAGAGAGAGAGAGAGAGAGAGAGGGAGAGGTTTACCTGCCATTTGCGCTTCACAACGGTCTGACTGTCTTCACAACAGTCAAGGAACACGGGGCAGAAAACATCCTGCATCCAAGAAGGCGCCACACACATTTGCACTACTCAGCCGACCCTGAGGACACAGGTAAAACATCCCAGTGGCCTCAACGACTCTCTAAAAGAAGGCAAATGACCAGCGGTCTGCAAGGAATATAAATCCTTCCATCCTCCACCATCCAGTTAGAGTTGGGAGAAGCTTCTTGGATGAGAAGCGAAACGTCTTCAAAGACAAAACAAGAAAGTCCTCTTGAAAAAGCACCTTTGGAACTCGGTACTCACCGTTAATTGGTTCAGGGAGGCGCGATGACTATCAAAAACAATGAGTACCAAACACTTCCTGACAGTTAGAACAATTAACCAGTGGAACAACCTGCCTCCAGAAGCTGTGAATGCTCCAAGACTGGAAGTTTTTAAGAAGAGACTGGACAGCCATTTGTCCGAAATGGTATAGGGTTTCCTGCCTGAGCAGGGGGTTGGACTAGATGACCTCCAAGGTCCCTTCCAACTTTATTATTATTATTATTTTTCCCATAAGGAATAATGTAGTGAGCCACAAGGCAGCTGGCACCAAGTTCTAGCTTGTGCGTTTGAGTACCAAACAAACGACGAGTACCGGGACAAAAATTTTCGTGCGAAAATGCATTGCGTACCAAATTCGACGGGTTTCGGAGCAGTTGAGTACCATATTACCACTGTAATCCGGCAGAAAGAAGGATATATACCTCCAGCGCCGTGTTTCTCAAACTCAGTTACTTTAAGACGTGAGGACTTCGACTCCCACAATTCCCCAACTAGGTGTAGTGGCTAGGGGATTCTGGGAATCGGAGTCTACATACGGCCAAGGTTGAGAAACATTATAAGTCCTGTAGTCCTTGACTTACGACCACAACTCAGATCGAAATTTCCCTCGTACGTCCTTGCGGTTGTAAAAAAAAAAATCAAGCCGGACCTGATTTTGCGACCATTTTTACTACGGCCGTTAAGCGAATACCATGGTCGTAAGCCCAATCTCGTTCTTCCAAATGAGAGCAGGGTTGGGGTTTTTTTTTTGTTTGTTTAATAAGTTTTTAGTAATAGTTTTATTGGTTTATCAAAATATAAAACAGGAAGAGAAATTTGAAAAAAGTCCTAGAAAACTAGAAGGATAGTGTAAAGAGGGAAAAGAAAAAAAAAGATAGTGTAAAGAGGGAAAAGAAAGGAAAAAAGCACCAACTTCCAACTCTCTTTAGCACAGTAGGACTAAGTTGGACTAGATGACCTCCAAGGTCCCTTCCAACTTTTATATTATTATTATTATTATTATTATTATTGTTGTTGTTGTTATTACAACATGACAACCGCAACATTTTGCTTTTACACAACGCCATGTACAAGCCATTTCTACAACAATAAACAATAAATGAATCAAAGTTTCTTTTCTTTTTTTTTCATCGCAAGCACAAAATCCAGAAGGAATTTCAAAATAGAAACAAGGTTAGAATTTATTCTCTTCTTTGGATAAAAGAATCAATTTGTCCATCTCTGTTTCTCTTTGCTGCGGGGAATAATAATAATAATAAATAATAATTAATAAATAAATAAATAAATAAATAAATAAATAAATAAATAATAATAATAATAACAACAACAACAACAATAATAATAATAATAATAATAATAATAATAAAGTTGGAAGGGATCTTGGAGGTCATCTAGTCCAACCCCCTGCTCAGGCAGGAATATTAACTCATTAATCTTTATCATAATTCATATTAAGAGAATCCTCTATATTATTTCAATATTTTTTTAAAGCCCTAAAGGGAGAAAACACTTTTTTTAGTTTGAATATTTTACTAACTTTAAACAATACTCGAGTATTATATATAAAGGGGGGGGGGGAGAACCTCTTCATTTTAAACCCAGGACCCACAACACAAAAGCTGCATTAGAGCTTTCATTCAATTATGTATGTCACACCAACACAAGTCCCCAATTAGCTCAGGAATTCAAACAGAATAGAATAATCACTTTATCGTCCCTTTAAGCGCACACCAATCGGCAGGCATGAAAAGGAGATTTTTCTCCCCCTCAAGCTGATGATCCTCATGGAGTATAAATCTTTTCCTTCTCTTATTTTCAAATTGAATCCACACTACTTTACAAACTTGGGGAGTTGTATTCCGGCTGAATAATTTCCCAAACGGGCGTTTGTTTGTTTGTTTGCGGCAAACTTATCAAAAATTCCAAATTCTGATCGTGAAATGATCGATCATTGCGACCGATCGTCAATGTGTCCAAATTGCGTTCCTGTGGCCGTAGGGTGTTAAGTGGCTTTTTTTCAGGACTTTGAACAGTTGCTAAAGAGGCAGTCATAAAAATTGAGAACACAGTAAAAGCTGCATATAAAGGAATAGAAGTAGAAGGGAATAGAAGGGGAACTCGTCAAATTTGCAGAGGACACTAAGGTGGCAGGAGTAGCCAACACCCCAGAAGACAAGCTCAGGATCCAAAAAGATCTTGGCAAACTTGAACAATGGGCCCTATCCAACAAAATGAAATATAAGGTGGAGAAAAGCAAAGTTTTACACCTAGGCAGGAAAAAAAACCAAAGGGACGAGTACAGATTAGGCAAAACCTGGTTCAAAAACAGTAACTTGGCATCCGAGTGGACGATCCCTTAAGCAGGAGCCAGCCGTGTGCGGCAGCAGCCGAAAAAGCTAACACAATCCTCGGTTGTATAAACAGAGGCCTAGAATCAAAACCACGCGAAGTCTTCGTACCGCTTTGTAAAGCCTGAGTAAGGCCACACCTGGAATCCTGCATCCAGTTTTGCTCACCTCGTCACAAAAAAGATGCAGAGAAGAGCAACTAAGAAGATCAAAGGCCTGGAGGCTAAAACATACGAAGGACGGTTGCGGGATTTGGGAATGGCCAGTCCACAGAAAAAAAGGAGTGGGGGGGGGGGGACACAGGATACAGGTTATTCCAGTATTTGGGGGGCTGCCACAAAGAAGAGGAGGAGGTCAACTTATTTTCCAAAGCACCAGAAGGCAGGACAAGAAGCAACGGATGGGAACTAATCAAGGAGAGAAGCGACCTGGAATGAAGGAGAAACTTCCTAAAGGTGAGGACAGTTAACCAGTGGAACAGCTTGCCACCAGAAGTTGTGGGTGCTTTCATCACTGGAGGTTTTTAAGGAGAGACTGGACAGTCACTTGTTTGAAATGGTATAGGGTCTCCTGCTTGAGCAGGGAGCTGGACTAGATGACCTCCGAGGTCCCTTCCAACTCTGTTATTCTGTAATTCTGTAAGGGTCTCCCGCCTGAGCAGGGGGCTGGACTAGATGACCTCCGAGGTCCCTTCCAACTCTGTTATTCTGTAATTCTGTAAGGGTCTCCCGCTTGAGCAGGGGGCTGGACTAGATGACCTCCGAGGTCCCTTCCAACTCTGTTATTCTGTAATTCTGTAAAGGTCCCCTGCTTGAGCAGTGGGCTGGACTAGATGACCTCCGAGGTCCCTTCCAGCTCTATCCCGATTCTGATTCTAATTCTGCCCCCGATGCCGTTTCATCACGTCTCCCTCTCGAAAACAGAGTCAGCAAAACTACCTCGATGGAAATCTCCAGGGGGGCCTAAAGCATTTTAAACATTGATTTTTTGCAACCGTTCAAAGTTACAACGGCACTGGGGGGGGAAAGCGACTTACGACAGGTCCTCACGCTTACGACCATCGGGTTACAGGATCAAAATTTAGAGGGCATATATTGACAAGGGTTGCTGTGACCCTCGGCCCCGTGATCGCCATTTGTGACCCTCCCAGACGGCTTCCCACAAGCCAAGCCAAAGGCGGGAAGCCAGATTCGCTTAACGACCGCCCGATTCATTTCAGAATGGTGGGGATTCGCTCAACCGCTGTGGGGAAAAAATAGCAAAATCGGGGGCGACTCATTTGAACAATCGCTTTGCTTAACGACAGAAATTCTCGGCCCCACTCTGGTCGTTAAGTCAAGGATGACTCATCATGCTTTGGAACATTATTTTGAACTTGCAATGTTTCGAAATGGTCAATTCCAGCCAAATCCGTCAATTTCACCATTGATTCCTCTTTCGCTTTTGGAATAGCAGCTAATCCTCAGCTTACAACGTGAACATTTGAAGTTAAAACGGGACTGGAAAAAAGCGGTTTCTCACACTTAACGGCCGTTGCACCCTCCCCGTGCTCACGTGATTCCAAATTCGGACGCTCGGCCACTGACTCGTCTTTACGACCGTCGCAGCGTCCCGGCGCGTCACGTGAATGCCCGTTTTTGCGACCTCCGGACAAGCAGCGTCGCATGGGGAAGCCCGATTCACTTTAACAACCAACTGAACAGCGGCAGTGAATCGTTTCACAACGGTGGCAAGAAAAGTCGTAAGATAGGGCAAAACGTCTCGCTTAGCGACAGACACTTGGAGGCGCCTTTGTGGTCGCAAATCACGGAATAGGTGTTATTTCAACCAACAGCATTCCACTAAAGGAGATGGGGCCAGTGGGATGAGGACTCACCTGGGCCGCCTTGCACCGGGAGCGTCTCTCTTTCCGACGGGACCCACTGCGGTCGGACACATGGATCCTCCTCCTGTTTAATCCAGGATAAAAAGTCGTGGGCCGACATGAGCGCCTGGCCACCTGCAGGAGAAGAGAGGGGATGCTCAATTCGCGGAACGGATTTCGGGGATCCCCCCCCTCTCCCCAAAGAGGCAGAAGGGGACAGACAGCCCAAACATACCAGCCCCAAGCCCACCGAAGCAGGACATGCGTGTCAGAATCATGCCGTGTTTGCACTCAAGGCAACTGGCCTTGTGTATTCAATTTGCACCTGTAAACTGTGCCTTCTTCAGCCTCGGCAATTTGAAGAGGGGTGGACTTCAACTCCCAGAATTCCCTAGCCAGTATACTGGCTAGGGAATTCTGGGAATTGAAGTCCATATATTTTAAAACATACCAGCTGGGGAATTCTGGTGGTTGAAATCCACCTCTCTTAAAACAGACTGGCTGGGGAATTCTGGGAGTTGAAGTCCATATATTTTAAAACAGACTGGCTGGGGAATTCTGGGAGCTGAAGTCCATATATTTTAAAATATGCTGGCTGGGGAATTCTGGAAGTCCATATATTTTAAAGCATGTTGGCTAAGGAATTCTGGGAATTAAAGTCCATATATTTTAAAACATACCAGCTGGGGAATTCTGGGAGTTGAAGTCGACCTCTCTTAAAACAGACTGGCTGGGGAATTCTGGGAGTTGAAGTCCACATATTTTAAAACAGGCTGGCTGGGGAATTCTGGGAGTTGAAGTCCACATATTTTAAAACAGGCTGGCTGGGGAATTCTGGGAGTTGAAGTCCATATATTTTTAAATATGCTGGCTGGGGAATTCTGGAAGTCCATATAATTTAAAACAGGCTGGATGGGGAATTCTGGGAGTTGAAGTCCATATATTTTAAAGCATGTTGGCTAAGGAATTCTGGGAGTTGAAGTCCATATATTTTAAAACAGGCAGGCTAGGGAATTTTGGGAGTTGAAGTCCATATATTTTAAAATATGCTGGCTGGGGGATTCTGTAAGTTGAAGTCCATATAATTTAAAACAGGCTGGCTGGGGAATTCTGGGAGTTGAAATCCATATATTTTAAAATACGCTGGATGGGGGATTCTGTAAGTTGAAGTCCATATATTTTAAAATATGCTGGCTGGGGAATTCTGGAAGTCCATATAATTTAAAACAGGCTGGATGGGGAATTCTGGGAGTTGAAGTCCATATATTTTAAAGCATGTTGGCTAAGAAATTCTGGGAATTGAAGTCCATGTATTTTAAAATATGCCGGCTGGGGAATTCTGGGAGTTAAAGTCCATATATTTTAAAACAGGCTGGCTGGGGAATTCTGGGAGTTGAAGTCTATATATTTTAAAGCATGTTGGCTAAGGAATTCTGGGAGTTGAAGTCTATATATTTTAAAGCATGTTGGCTAAGGAATTCTGGGAGTTGAAGTCCATATATTTTAAAACACTGTGGCTGGGGAATTCTGGGAGTTGAAGTCCACATATTTTAAATCATGCTGGCTAGGGAATTCTGGGAGTCGAAGTCCACCTGTCTTAAAAGTGACCAGGCTTGAGCCACCCTGCGCTAAACCAGGCTGGGTTATCCAATGGAATAAGCCACACAAACAAACCATGGTTAATTATTTCCGTGCTGTTCTCTCCACCCACCCTGTATTTTCAAAGGGTCTGAATATCATCAATTGAAAATATCCGACAATAAAACCATCGGTGCTATCCAAGCTCCGCCTGGGGGCTGCCATCTTGCCTTTTTCGACCACCCTGGGCAGAAGTGTCAAGAGTCCGGGACACCCACCCCCCTTTTGACCCCAAACATCAGCCCCCCCCACTCGCCCATCACCTGCGCACGGGTCCACCCCCAGGCCTCTGTCCTCGGAGAAGGGACCCCCTCCGCCGTACGACCCCTCCTGCTTGATGCGGGTCAGGATGTCCGGTGTGGAGGCCAAGGGTCCTGGGTTCGAGGGAGAGAAGGTGAGGAAGAGGCGGACGAAACTGGGACCCCGACGCAAGGCGAGGAAAGCAGCCGGCCCTAACCCCCCCCAATTGACTCACAGGTTCAAAACGCACACACACACACCCGTTGGGGGGGGAAAGAAGAAAGGTTAGGAGGGGGGACATCCTTCCAGAATCAAGGGCCGAGAATTGGTGCATGCGGGGGGTGTGTGTGTGTGTGTGTGTGCATTTGGGGAAGGGCGAGGCTGAATGTGGCTAGGGGGACCCCGGAGGTGGAAGAGGCATGAAGCAATCGTGGTTTGTTGGGTGGTTGGCTGCAAAGGGTGTGGAATGGTGATCGGGGAAGGAAGGAAGGGAGGAAGGGAGGGAGAGAGGGAGGGAGGGAGGGGACGGTGGAAGAGGAAAGCAGGGAAGAAGGAGGGAGGGAGGGAGGAGAGGGTAAGGCATGAAAGAATGAAGGGGGGTCAGAAAGAAGGAGAGTGGAAGAGGGAGGGAGGGAGGGAGGGAGGAAGGAAGGAAAGGAGGAGAAATAAGGCATGAAAGAATGAAGGAGGGAGGCAGTAAAGGAGACAGTGGACATAGAAGGAAGGGAGGGAGGGAGGAAGGAAGACAAGAAAGAATGAAACAGGCAAGGCAGGGAGGGAAAGAGATTAAGGCATGGAAGAATGAAGGAGGAAGTGAGGAAAGAAGAAGATGGTGGAAGATGAAGGAAGGAAGGAAGGAAGGAAGTAGGTAAGGCATGAAAGAATGAAGGAGGGAGTCAGAAAAGAAGGACACAGTGGAAGAGGGAGGGAGGGAGGAAGGAGGGAGGGAGGAGAAATAAGGCATGAAAGAATGAAGGAGGGAGGCAGGAAAGGAGACAGTGGACATAGAAGGGAGGGAGGGAGGGAGGGAGGGAGGAAGGAAGGAAGGAAGAGACAAGAAAGAAGGAAAGAGGCGAGGGAGGAAAGAAGGAGATTAAGGCATGAAGAACGAAGGAGGGAGGGAAGGATGAAAGAAGATGTGGGGAAAGGGGAGGAGGGAGGGAGGAAGGAGAGGTAAGGCATAAAGAATGAAGGAGGGAGGGAAGAAAAGAAGGAGACGGGGAGGGAGGGAGGGAGAGGAAGGAAGGAAGGGTAACCCATGAAAGACGAAGGAGGAAGAGGGAGGGGGAAAGCAGGAAAGAGGGGGGGAGGGAGGGAGGAAGAGAGGGGAGAAAGAAGGAAAGAAGGACAGAAGGAAGGAAGGCAGGAAAAAAACCAAAGGAAAGAAGGAGGGAGCGAAAGCAGGCAGGAAAGAAAAGATCAGCAAGGAAGGAGAGAGGAAGCCAAGAAGGAGAAAAAGAGATCAAAGCAGAGGAGGAACCCCGGAGAGGAAGGAAGGAAGGCAACGGCCTCCGCTGCCTTCCCACAACCCACTTAACCCGGGTTCCTTTTCCCGACCTTTAAGGATCTCATCTCCTCCGCCCCGGAAAGGGGGGGGAGTGACCCGAACCTCCCAATTCAGCCTTTCCAAACAGGGCTGACCGCCCCCCCATCCATTCTCCCCCCGCCCCCACCTGTGCAAGGCTCGGGGATCACTTCGCGCTCCTTCGCACTCGGCTCCGGGATGCAGGGTTGGGGCGCCCCTCGGTCACTCCTGGGGGGCATCTCGGCCTTGGAGACGCTAACGTCGGCCCCTGGAAAACGGAGGTGCAATTTAAAATAAAGAAAAGAAAAAGGCAGCCAGAAAAGGAGTCTCTGCTCCCCCCCCCGGTTGGGTTTCCCCACCTCGCAGGGTCGGCGTTTTGACTCGAAAAACCAGCAATACGGGCAATCCTCGACTTACGACCACAACTGAGCCCATTCCCGTCGCTAAGCGAGACAGTGGTGAGGTTACGTTTTGCTCCCTTTTCCAATCTCTCTGGTCAGTTATTCAGTCCTCGACTTACGATCACAACTGAGCCCAACAGTTCCGTCACTAAGCGAGACAGTTGTGAGGTTAAGTTTTGCTCCCTTTTACAATCTCTCTGGTCAGTTATTCAGTCCTCGACTTACGATCACAACTGAGCCCAACATTTCCGTTACTAAGCGAGACAGTGGTGAGGTTAAGTTTTGCTCCCTTTTCCAATCTCTCTGGTCACAGTCGTTCAGTCCTCGACGTACGACCACAACTGAGCCCAACATTTCTGTCACTAAGCGAGACAGTTGTGAGGTTAAGTTTTGCTCCCTTTTCCAATCTCTCTGGTCACAGTCGTTCAGTCCTCGACTTACAACCACAACTGAGCCCAACAGTTCCGTCACTAAGCGAGACAGTTGTGAGGTGAGTTTTGCTCCCTTTTACAATCTCTCTGTCCACCATCGTTCAGTCCTCGACTTACGACAACTGAGCCCAACATTTCCGTCACTAAGCAAGACAGTTGTGAGGTAACTTTTGCTCCCTTTTATAATCTCTCTGCCCACTGTCCTTCAGTCCTCGACTTACGACAACTGAGCTCCAAATTTCTCTTTTCTGAGTGAGACAGCTGTTAAGTGCATCGTGCCCCATTTTTACGACCTTTCTTGGCACAGTTGTTCAGCCCTCGACTTACGACCACAACTGAGCCCCAAATTTCCCACCGCTAAGCGAGGACCTTTCTTGACCCGGTTGTTAAGTGAGTCACTGCCCCTGTTAAGTTAGGAACACGGTCGTTAAGTGAATCCGGCTTTTCCCCCATTGACTTTGCTTGTCGAAAGGTCGCCAAACGGGACCGCCTGACCCCCTGGGACACACTGCGACCGTCGTAAATACGAGTCACGGGCCAAGTCTCTGAATTCTGATCCCGTGTCGCTGGTCGTAAGTGTGAAAAAGCGTCACAAGTCTTCTTTTTTTCAGCGCTGTTTTAACTTTGAACGGTCACTAAAATAAAATGTTGTAAATCGAGGACTACTACAAGGAGATAAGAAACCAGCGGCGGCCGGTAACCTGGTTATACCGAGAGTTAGCAAGGATTCGTAGTTTTCCTTCATGAGATTGTTGTACAGGTCTTTTTGCCAGTCGGCCAAATTCTTCCACTCTTCGGCGGAGAAATAAACCGCAATGTCCACAAACGTAACCGGCATCTGCAAATTAAAAAAAAAAAAAAAGACAGATTCGCACTGGTGGCTTCAAAAAAAATAGGCAAGGCGGATTTCGCACCCAGACCCTCAATTGGTCGCCCCTTCCCACGTGAAGTGCAACCGCCCTGGGATTCTTAAAAACAAGATTAAAGAAAAATTAGACAATCGGAGAAGGCCTTCCTAGCCGTAGTTTGTTTGGTTTTTTAAATGAATTTAAATTTTTACATTTTTAATTTAAAAAAAAAAAACATTTTTAATTTCTCCAAGTCCCTTTTTGCAAGATTAAAGATGGTTTTTTCGTTGCTAAAAAAAGATAAAAATAAAAATCACCCGAAGGGGAAATTCATTTGCAAATCCAATCATGACTAATAAGTAGAAACCAAAAAAAAAAAAAAAATACATTTTGGTTTTTTTCTTTCCTAGTTTGTATTTTGATTTCTTTTTTTAAAATTAGTTTTTTTTCTCTTTTTAAGATGAAAGAGTGTTTTGCCACTAAAACATGACTAATAGTGAGTTCATTGCAAATCCAGTGATTGATAAATTAAAAAAATAAGATACATTTTTTAATTTTCTTTCTTAAGTTTGTATTTTAAGTTTTCTTTTTTTTAAAAAAAGTTTTTTTTCTTTTTAAGATTAGTGTTTTGCTACTAAAAAAATACTAAAACATCATTGCAAATCCCGCAACTATTGATCAGTAAAAAAAGAGATTTTTAAATTTTCTTTCGTAGTTTATATTTTATTTTTTTTAAGTTTCTTTTCTTTTTGAAATTAGCTTTTCTTTTTACGATTAGTGTTTTGCCATTAAAAATGACTAAAAGTGACTTCCTTGCGAATCCAATGATTGATAAGTTAAAAAAGATAAGATACATTTTTTAAAACTTTCCTTCCTAGTTTATATTCTAATTGTTTTAGTTTTTCTTTTTAAGATTAAAGAGTGTTTTGCCACTAAAAAATTACTAATAGTGAGTTCATTGCAAATCCAGTGATTGATAAATTAAAAAAATAAGATACATTTTTTAATTTTCTTTCTTAGTTTGTATTTTAACTTGTTTTTTTTAAAAAGTTTTTTTCTTTTTAAGATTAAAGTGTTTTGCTACTAAAAAAATACTCAAACATCATTGCAAATCCAGCAACGATTGATAAGTAAAAAAAGATAGATTTTTAAATTTTCTTTCGTAGTTTATATTTTATAATATAAAATATGATTGATAAGTTAAAAAAGATAAGATACATTTTTTAAAACTTTCCTTCCTAGTTTATATTCTAATTGTTTTACAGTTTTTCTTTTTAAAATCAGTTTTTTTCTCTTTTTAAGATTAAAGAGTGTTTTGCCACTAAAACATTACTAATAGGGAGTTCATTGCAAATCCAGTGACGATTGATAAATTAAAAAAATAAGATACATTTTTTAATTCTCTTTCTTAGTTTGTATTTTAACTTGTTTCTTTTTTAAAAAAAATAGTTATTTTCTTTTTAAGATTAAAGAATGTTTTGCTACTAAAAAATTACTAAAACTTCATTGCAAATCCAGCAACAGTTGATAAATAAAAAAAAGATACATTTTTAAATTTCCCTTCCTAGTTTAGATTTTATTTTTTTTAAAGTTCCTTTTCTTTTTAAAATTAGTTTTTTCTTTTTACGATTATAGTGTTTCGCCCTTAAAAATGACGAAAAGTGATTTCAGTGGTAATTGAGGAGTTAAAAAAAATGATATTTTTAAATTTTTCTTACTAGTTTATATTTTAATTTTTTTTTAAGTTTCTTTTCTTTTTTAAAGTTTTTATCTTTTTAAGATTAAAGGGCGTTTTGCCACTAAAAAATTAAGTTCATTGCAAATCCGGTGACAATTGATAAGTTAAAAAAATAAGATACATTTTTTAACTTTCTTTCCTGGTTTGTATTTTAATTTTTTAAGTTTCTTTTTCCAAAAAAAAAAAAAAGTTTTTTTTTCTTTTTAAGATTAGTGTTTTGCCACTAAAAAATTACTTCAGTGATGATTGATAAGTTAAAAAATTACTTCAGTGAGGATCGGTAAGTTAAAAAAATAAGACACATTTTTTAATTTCCCTTCCTAGTCTATATTTTAATTTTTAAAAAGTTTTTTCTTTTTAAAATTAGTTTTTTCTCTTAAGATTGAAGAGTTTTGCCACTCAAAAATTACTAAAAGTGAGTTCATTGAGAACCGAGTGAGGTTGATAAGTAAAAAAAAGATACTTTTTCTAGCTTTCCTACCTGGTTTATATTTTAATTTTTTAAAGTTTCTTTTTAAGATTAAAGATTGTTTGGTTCCTAAAACACTACTAAAAGTGAATTAATTGGTAATCCAGTAAGGACTAATCAATGGAAAATATTTTTTTTTTAAAAATTCCTTCCTAGTTTGTATTTTAATTATTTTCTTTTCAAGATTAAAGATTGCTTTGTTACTAAAAAAAAATCACTAGCAATTTAGAAAGAATAGAATAGAATAGAATAGAATAGAATAGAAAAGAATAGAATAGAATAGAATAGAATAGAAGAATGTAGAATAGAATAGAACAGAACAGAATGGAATAACAGAAAATAAAATAGAATAGAAAATAGAATAGAAAATAGAATAGAATAGAATAGAATAGAATAGAATAGAATAGAATAGAATAGAATAGAATAGAATAGAATAGGAGCTGGAAGGGACCTTGGAGGTCTTCTAGTCTAGCCCTGGAGATCTTCTAGTCCAGCCACAATGAATTCATTGGTAATGCAGTGATGATTGATGAACAGAAAATATAAGATACATTTTTTAATTTTCCTTCCTACTTTATATTTGAATTTTTTAAAGTGTCTTTTCTTTTTAAGATTAGTTTGTTTTCTTACTAAAAAAAAAATACAAAAAGCGTCGATCGATAAGTAGGAAAATATGTTATTTTTTTCTTTTCTTCCTAGACTGTCGTTTTCATTTTTCTAAGTCCCCTTTTTAAGATTAAAGACTTGTTTTCTTACTAAAAAAATACTGAAAGTGAATTCATCTGCAAATCCGGTGACGATTGATCAATAGAAAAATAGAAAACCCACGTTTAAATCTCCTTTTCTAGTTGGTCTCGAACATATTAAAAATAATAAATATTAAATTAAAAATATTAAAAATACAGCAACCCCAAAACAACAAGCTTGCAAGGTAGGTTGGCCCGAGAAAGAAGGAAGATTGGTCCCAAGTGAGCTTCTCTAGCAGAGGGAGACTGTAAATGGAAGTCTTCCCAATTGGACCCCACTAAATCAGGTTGGGTCTCATCAAAAAGTTGAAGGACCTGATTCCCTAAGTCTCCAGATGTGTCGGGAGGACGATTGCAGTCCTACCCATGTTGGGGACACAATTATGGAAGTTCTGATCCCAACCCAACATCTAGAAGCCACCACAGTGGAGAAGATAAGTCCAGATCTAGCCCATTGTGGTTCCCTCAGGAGAACCATCACCCATCCTTCTGAGGAACCAGCCTCTTCCTTTCCCAGCATTCCTTGTTCCACTCAAAATCCATCCCCCTTCCTCCCTTGAGGACCCCCTGACCTTGGGGATTTCTCCCTTGGACCCCGGGGGCAGCCTCAGGACCCAGAAGTTGCGGTTCTTGAGAAGGTTCTCCATGTTCTCCAGCCTCCTCTGGAGGAGGCCGTATTCTTGAATGAGGGTGCCCAGTACGGCCCACTTGTTCTCCAGTTGGTTGCCGAACTCCATAGCTGTCTTCTCACAATCCAACAGTTTCTTCTCGGCCGTCCCGGACCGGCCCTCCAGGCTGAGCAGACGGGTGGCCAACAGGTCAATCTTCCTCTCCATGGCTTGGACGGTGGCCACCACGCTCCAGAGGGAGGCCTCGGCGGTGTGCAGTTGCGCCTCTCGCATGTGGCTCAGCTCGGGGACCAGCGGCGGCTGGAGAGGCATGAGATGTTGGGCCTCCACATTCCATTCCTGGAGCTGGAGAAGACCAAGGGTGGAGATTGAGAAGATACGTCAACCCTTGCGGAGTGGCCTTCACCGAGGAACCTTCAAGCAGCTAGTCCTCAGCTTACAACGGTGGCCTCAAAGTTACAACAGCGCCACAAAAAGGACCCCTTTTTACCCTTACGACCGCTGCAGCCTCTCCACGGTCATAAAATGAGACACTCGGCCACCGACTCGCATGTATGACGGACGCAATGCCAGGTCATTCCCCTTTCACGAGCTTCCGACAAACAAAGCCAAGGGGGAAGCAGAGTCACTTTAGCAAGCAACTTACTAAAGTTAGTAAGCGTCTTCCTAAAGTTAAGAAATGCAGGGATCCACTTAACGACATGGGAATAAAGGCCGTAAAACTCACCAAACAACGGTCGGGCTTACCGATGGGAAATTTGTGGTCCTAAGAAGTTAAGGACTTCACAACTGTGGCAAGAGAGACTGTAAAAGGGGGCAAAACCCACTTAACCCCCGTTTCACTTAGCGACGGTTATTCTGGGCTCAAAAAGTCGAGGACTCTCTGTATTTCAGCCCATCCTATTGAGGCCACCATGCTCGGACCGAACGATTGGACCGCAATCACAACCAAAGAGAGCAACTCAAATTTGAGTTCATTTCCGCACCGCTTCATGAGGACTAGAAACCTGTATTAAATGGGGGAGCCGTATATTTTAAAAAGCGGTAACATTCACGCAATTAAGAGGTGTAATAGCGGGAATAAAACACACACATACACTTCTATACAATTCAAATGGCTTTTTCGGCTTGGTATAAATTTCTACGGTATCATCCCAAGTTTACAAAAATGGCTAAAATTAAATTTACTACACAGATACTACACGGCTAGTCCTCGACTTACAGCCATTTGTTTAGTGACGGTTGCAAGGGAACTGAAAAAAGTGACTTACGACCAGTTCTCACACCTACAACCGTCGCACCTTTCCCCGTGGTCACGGGATCAAAATTCAGACGCTTGGCAACTGACTCGTATTTATGACGATCGCAGTGTCCCGGGATTATGGTATCCCTTTTTGCGACCGTCAATGAGGAAGTCAAGATTCACTTAACGACCGGGTGGCTAACATCACAACCGCAGGGATTCACTGAACACTTGTCGGCCAGTGAGGTCGTAAAGTGAGGCAAAACTCGCTTAGCAACGGTCTCGCTTAGCAACCAAAATGTTGGGTTCGGTCGTGGTCGTACAGTGAGGACTACCTGTTTATCGGGAATGTTTAAGCAGCCGCTCTGCAGATGATCAAAGGGGGACTGGCATCGTCGGGGACTACAACTCCCAGAATTCCTCGGTCCAGGAGAGCATGCTCTCTAGGCATGCTGGGAAATGGAGTCCCCAGAGGCCAGAGAGTGCCAGCTTAGACAGGGGTCTTCAAACTTGGCACACTGGCTGAGGAATTCTGGGAGTTGAAGTCCCCAAGTAAAAAAAGGGCCACGTTTGAAGACCTCTGTCTTAAAGCGTCCTGGCTGAGGAATTCTGGGAGTTGAAGTCCCCAAGTCAAAAAAGGGCCAGGTTTGAAGATCCTCGAGTTTAGAGGAGGCTGACTGAAAAACCGGGGGGGGGGGTGTCTTCTTGTGAGACTGGCCTGCCCTGCAGGGTTGTTGTGGTGGGAGGTCACATGACTGGCCAAACTCCTCCCCCAGCACCCAGGTTTGCTCTACGGAAGAGGAAGGGAGGGGCCTGCCTCACAGGGATGTCGCTGGCCAGGAGCATCTGGGGCTCCAAGCAGCCCCTGCGGGAGCTGCTGTTTCAAAAGAGGGGGGCGAGGGATCTACTGGATCCCTCCGGGTAGGGACAGTCCTGGGGAGGGGAAAAAAACCTCCTGGATCCCTGGGCAATGACCGTAGGGAGTCATTGGGGATCCCTTGGGGGAGGGGCAGTCAAGGGGATCTCCTGGATTCCTTGGTGCGGGGAGGGAGATGGGGAACCCCTCGATCACCTGAGGGGCAATCATGAGGAAGGGGACCTGCTAGATCCCTTGGGGGAAGGGCCAGTCAGGAGAGGCCCTGCCTCCCCTGGGATGGGGCAGGAGTAAAGGGATCCTCTAGGGTGGGGGGAATCGTGAGGAAGGGGAACTACTGGATCCCTTGGGGCAGGGAAATTGGGGATCAGGGCAGGCAGGGGAGAATCTACTAGACTCCCCCAAGAGCCAGGGGGCAGTCAAGGGATCTACCAGATCCCTGAAGTGTGTGTGTGTGGGAGGGGAGATTCTCCTGAATCTCCTGGGACTGGAGAACAGGGGAGGAGATCTTGGGCCAGAGGGCAATCCCGGGGAAGGAGATCTGCTGGGTTCCTTGGGGGCGAGGGGCAGTCAGGGGATACCCCAGAGTATGAGAGTCAGGGGAGGGACGAACCCTGGAACACCCCCCCCGAGGCAAAGGGCCGTCGGGGAAAAGAGGATCTTCTGGATCCATTGGGGCGGGAGGGGGTGGCAGTCAGAGGGATCCCCTGGAGTGGGGCAGGCAGGGTAGATGGGTCTACTGGGTCCACTGGGGGCGGGGAAGGCTGGATCCCGTCGGGCAGAGGGGCACAAGGGATTCCCCTGGAGTGGGACAGGGATCTCCCAGCTCCACTGGGGACGGGGGAACTGGATCCGGGGGGGGGGCAGAAGGGGCACAAGAGATCCCCTGGAGTGGGACAGGGATCTGCTGGCTCTACTGGGGGGCCAGGAGGCAGGATCCCTGGGGGGCAGAGGGGCACAAGGGATCCCCTGGAGTGGGACAGGGATCTCCCAGCTCCACTGGGGATGGGGGAACTGGATCCGGGGGGGCAGAGGGGGCACAAGAGATCCCCTGGAGTGGGATAGGCATCTCCTGGCTCCAATGGGGACCAGGAGACTGGATCCTTGGGGGGCTAGAGGGGCACAAGAGATCCCCTGGAGTGGGACAGGGATCTCCTAGCTCCACTGGGGACCAGGAGGCTGGACCCTTGGGGGGGTGGCTAGAGGGGCACAAGGGATCCCCTGGAATGGGACAGGCATCTCCCGGCTCCACTGGAGGCGGGGGAGGGGGCTGGATCCCGGGGGTGGTGGTGCAGAGGGGGCACAAGGAGTGGGGCAGCCAGGGAAGGGGAGGGGTCTGCTGCCTCCACTGCGGGGTGGGGGAGGGCGGGACAGGCGATCCCCTGAAGTAGGGATGGTGATGGGGGGGATCTCCCGAATCCCCTCTCCTGTGTGTAGAGAAAGAGCAAAAGGAGGAGGAGAGAAGCCCACCCCCCCCCTCAAAACCTCGCCCCCCCCAGCTGGCCGGCCTCCCCTCCCACTCCTCCCTCCCTCCCTCCCTCCCTCCCCATCTCCCCTTCCTCCATCGCGCTGGGATGGGGTGATGGGGCTAAGGAAGCCCCCCCTGCCTTTCCCCCTCCTTCAGAACTCCCCTCCCACTCCCTTCCATCCAAGCTCCCCCCCCCCAGCCTTTCCCCTTCCTCCAAAATCCTCCCCTCCCCTCCCTCCTCCAAGCTCCACGACCCACCCAGCCTTTCCCCCTCCTCCAAAAAGAAAGCCCCCTCCCCTCCTTCCTCCAAGCTGCCCGCCCCCCACCCAGCCTTTCCCCCTCCTCCAAAAGCACCTGCCCTCCCTCCTCCAAGCCCCCCACCCACCTTTCCCCCTCCTCCAAGAAGCCCCTCCCTCCTCCTCCAAGCCCCCTACCACACCAGCCTTTCCCCACTCCTCCAAAAGCCACCTCCCCTCCCTCCTCCAAGCTCCCCCCACCCAGCCTTCCCCCTCCCTCAAGAACCCCCCCCCTCCTTTCCTCCAAGCCCCCCACCCAGCTTTCCCCCTCCTCCAGAAGCCCCCCTCCCTCCTTCCTCCAAGCCCCCCCACCCAGCCTTTACCCCTCCTCCAAGAAGCAGCCCCCTCCCTCCTTCCTCCAAGCCCCCCACCCAGCCTTCCCTTCCTCCAGAAGCCCCGCTCACCCTCACTTCCTCCAGCCCCCCCACCCAGCGTTCCCTCCCCCTCCTCAATAAGCCCCTCCCCTCCTCCTCCAGAAGACCGCCCCACCCCCTGTGCTTTTTCCCCTCCTCCAATAAGGCCCCCTCCCCTCCTTCCTCCAGCCCCCACCCAGCCTTTCCCCTCCCCTCCCTCCCCCTCACCAGCCCCCACCTCCCCTCCCCTCCCCACTCCAGCCGGCCCGATCCTTCTCCCCACCCACCCTGGGATCCAGCTGCCGGGCCTGCTGGGCGCCCCCCGGCCCGTGCGGGTTGTGTGTGTGTGTGTGGGGGGGGTTGTGAGTGCGGGCTGGGGGTCTCTCACCTGGGCGGGGGCCCACTCCGCCATGGCGGCGCTGGGGCGGGGGGCGGCGCGGCTGGGGAGGGGGCGCCGGGGCCGGACGGGGCGGCGGCGGCTGCAAGGCCAGGAAGCCTCGGGCGCTGCTGGATCCTCGCCGGGAGGCGCCCCCTGCAGGGCGGAGGAGGCACCGCCGCGCCCTCCGCCCCGCCCCGGCCCGGGACCTTCCACGCAACGGTCCCCCCCCTCCTCCTCCTCCTCCACGCGCCGCCTGGGATCCCGTTCCCACGTGCTTCGGACGGACACGTATCCAATGGAGGCCCCCCGATGCAGCCTGAGCAGCAGTTGATCTCCTCTGGGTCATCCCGTCCCAACTCCCCCACCCGTGCTTTGGCCGGACACGTGTATTGATTGCAACGCGGAGGATGCTCCTTCACACGTGCTTCGGACGGACCCGTGTATTGCAAGCTTCCCAAGGCTGAGTATGCACCTTCACACGTGCTTCGGATGGACGCGTGTATTGCAACGCGGAGGATACTCCTTCACACGTGCTTCGGACGGACATGTGTCCAATGGAGGGCCCCCCCCATGCAGCCTGAGCAGCAGTTGATCTCCCCTGGGTCATCCCGTCCCAACTCCCACCCCACCCCCCCCCCCGTGCTTTGGCCGGACACGTGTATTGCAACACTGAAGGTGCTCCTTCACACGTGCTTCGGCCAGACACGTGTATTGCAAGCTTCCCAAGGCTGAGGATGCTCCTTCACACGTGCTTCGGATGGACACGTGTATTGCAACGCGGAGGGTGCTCCTTCACACGTGCTTCGGACGGACACGTTTCCACTGGAGGCCCCCGATGCAGCCTGAGCAGCAGTTGATCTCCCCTGGGTCATCCGTCCCAACTCCCACCCCCACCCTGCAGTGGTTTGGCCGGACACGTGTATTGCAACGCTGAGGATGCTCCTTCACACGTGCTTTGGACGGACCCGTGTATTGCAAGCTTCCCAAGGCTGAGTATGCGCCTTCACACGTGCTTCGGATGGACACGCAACGCGGAGGGTGCTCCTTCACACGTGCTTCGGGCGGACACGTGTCCACTGGAGGCCCCGATGCAGCCTGAGCAGCTGGGCCCAGGAGATCTCCCCTTGGTCATCCGTTCCAACTCCCACCCACACCCCCTGTGCTTTGGCCAGACACGTGTATTGCAATGCTGAGGATGCTCCTTCACACGTGCTTCAGCCGGACACGTGTATTGCAAGCTTCCCAAGGCTGAGTATGCTCCTTCACATGTGCTTCGGACGGACACGTGTCCACTGGAGGCCCCGATGCAGCCTGAGCTGCTGGGCCTAGGAGATCTCCCCTTGGTCATCCATCCCAACTCCACCCCCACCCCCTGTGCTTTGGCCGGACACGTATATTGCAAGTTTCCCAACACTTGAGGATACTCCTTCACGCGTCCTTAAGCCAGACACGTGTATTACAAACATCCCAGCCCAGAGGACGCTTCTTCACACGTGCTTTGGCTGGATACGTGTGTACTGGAGGCCCCGGGCCCGATGCAGCCTGAGGTTTTGGGGTTCTGCCTTCCTGGGGAAGCGGACCCCAGGGGCGAGGATCTCCCCTTGGTCACCCATCCCAGCCCTCACGGATGCTCCTTCACACGTGCTTTAGCTGGACATGTGTCCTGGAGACCATAGGACCCGCATCCAAGCCCCAGGGATGCTGCTTCACACGTGTGTTAGCCGGACACGTGTCCTGGAGGCCCTAGGACCCAAATCCAAGCCCCAGGGATGCTGCTTCACATATGCTTTAGCCGGACATGTGTCCTGGAGGCCCTAGAACCCCCATCCAGGCCCCGAGGAGGCTGCTTCACACATGTGTTAGCCAGACACGTGTCCTGGAGGCCCTAGGACCCTCATCCAAGCCCCAAGGAGGCTGCTTCACACGTGCTTTGGATGGACACGTGTCCTGGAAGCATCCCGTCCCCAAGGATGCTCCGTCACATGTTCTTTGGAGGGACACATGTACTGCAAACATCCCAACCCCGAGGATGCTCGTTCACACATCCTTTGCATGGACCCGTGTCCTGGAAGCATCCCGTCCCCGAGGATGCTCCTTCACACATTCTTTGGCTAGACACATGTCCTGGAAGCATCCCAACCCCGAGGATGCTCGTTCACACATCCTTTGCATGCTTCACACGTGCTTGGGCCGAACATGTGTCCTAGACGCCCTAGGACCCCCATCCAAGCCCCAAGGAGTGGAGCTTCACATGTGCTTTGGATGGACACGTGTATTGGAGACCATAGGCTCCATGCAACTTGAGGATCTGGGATTCTGCCTCCCAGGCGCGAGGATCTCCCCTTGGTCCGCCATCCCGGCCCCGATGAGGTGGCTTCACACATGCTTTGGCTGGACACGTGTCCCAGAAGGCCTAGGATCCGTGCACTGTAACCCTGTTGCCCTGTGCCAGCCAGGCTGTCTTCCTCTTTTCGGGCCAAGTCCGATTCCAGCAAGGATCTCCTCATGGTGCCCCATCCCGGCTCCAAGGAGGCTGCTTCACACGTGTTTTGGATGGACAAGTGTATTGAGCTAGTCCTTGACTTACAGCAGTCCATTTAGTAACCATTCAAACTTACCACGGCATGGAAAAAAGGGACTTAGGACTGTGTTTCGCACTCAGGACTGCGTTGGTCCCTCCCAACACGGTCCTTCTGTTACTCACTGCTTACTTCTCTCCAAGTGAGAGGCAGTTCCAGTCAGGAGAAGAAGTAGTCCTTGACTTACTCGGTCCATTTAGTGACCGTTCGAACTTACCACGGCACGGAAAAAAGGGACTTAGGACCATGTTTCGCACTCACGACCGTCACAGCGTGATCACGTGGTCAAAATTCAGACGCTTGACCAGTGACTCCTATTTATGACGGCTGCAGGGTCCTGGGGGGGATCAACTGATCCCCTTTTGCGACCTTCTGCCAGGCAAAGTCAATGGGGAAGCCAGATTCATTTAATGACCATGGGCTAACTCGGGGGTCTTCCAACTTGGCCCTTTTATGACTGGTGGACTTCAACTCCCAGAATTCCTCAGCCAGGCACGCTGGCTGAGGAATTCTGGGAGTTGAAGTCCACCAGTCATAAAAGGGCCAAGTTGGAAGATCCCTGGTCTGGATCCAAGCCTGCAGTTTCATCAAAATGGCCGACTGAGGAATTCTGGGAGTTGAAATCCACCAGTCATAAAAGGGCCAAGTTGGAAGATCCCCGGTCTGGATCCAAGCCCGCAGTTTCATCAAAATGGCCGACTGAGGAATTCTGGGAGTTGGTCCACCAGTCATAAAAGGACCAAGTTTGAAGACCCCCGGTCTGGATCCAAGCCCGCAGTTTCATCAAAATGGCCGACTGAGGAATTCTGGGAGTTGGTCCACCAGTCATAAAAGGACCAAGTTTGAAGACCCCTGGTCTGGATCCAAGCCTGCAGTTTCATCAAAATGGCCAACTGAGGAATTCTGGGAGTTGAAGTCCACCAGTCATAAAAGGGCCAAGTTGGAAGACCCCCGGTCTGGATCCAAGCCTGCAGTTTCATCAAAATGGCCGACTGAGGAGTTCTGGGAGTTGAAGTCCACGAGTCATAAAAGGACCAAGTTGGAAGACCCCTGGACTAACTTAATCCCTGCAGTGATTCACTTAAGAACTGTGGTAAGGAAGGTCATAAAATGGGGCAAAACTCACTGAGCAATAGAAACTTTGGCCTCAATTGTCGTCGTTACGTCGAGGACAATCTGAAGCTGGAGATCTCCCTTCCCGGCCATGTGGACCTCCCCCTCTGAGGATTTCCTGGTGGTGCCCCATCCCGGCGGCCAGCTTGGACTTTTCCCCACCTATTTCACAGCCAGGAGACACAGGTTGGTGTCTTCCTGCCTGCCTCCGGGTTGCTTTTGAATCCGCCTCCTAGCCGCTATCCCGGGATTTCCTGGTGGTGCCCCATCCGACGCCCAGCCGCGTCCTTGGGTCTTCTTCCAGCCAAGTCGATTCGGGAGAGGCTCTCTTCTTGGTCCCCCATCCCAGATCCAAGATTTGTCTGTATCTCACGTCTTTGCTCAGCCAGGACACGCAAGTGGGTTACTCCTAGACTGTACCCCGGGATTTCCTGGTGGTGCCCCATCCGACGCCCAGCCACGTCCTTGTGTGAAACCCACACACCCACTCAGCTCCCTGCTTCGCACATGCTTTGGGGGAGCAAAGCTGGTTTGTCTCGGCTTGACTGAACCTCACCTCGGTTTTCCCAGCCAAGTCGACCCGGGCAAGGATCTCCTCTTGGTCTCCCATCCCTGTTCCAAACATTGCTTTTTTTCTCGCCCCTTTCTTTGCTCAGCCAGGTGATGCAGGTGAGTTTACTCCTGCCTCCTTCCGGGCTCTTTTCGACTCCCCATTCTAGCCTTTACCGTAGGCTTTCCTGGTGGTGCCCCATCCGATTCCCAGCCAAATCCTTGTATGAAATTAACCTCGCCCATGGACGCTTCACACGTGCTTTGGCCGTTCCCATGTGTTGGAGGACCTGGGGACAAAATGATCCCACCACGGCCCAATGAAACCCCAGGGTGTTTTCTCCCTTCCCAGCAGAATCTACAGCCTAAGGATTTCCTGGTGGTGTCCCATCCCATCTCCCTTGTTGGTTTTTCCAACCCGTTATACGTTTTTTCTTCTTCCCATTTTTGAACCTCACCTCTCCCTCAAAAGAGACACAAGGGGGCGCCCTCCTTTCTTCTTCTTCCTCCAGCTTTCGAGTCCCCCTCCTAGTCTATAGCCCTGGGCTTTCCTGGTGGTGCCCCATCCAACGTCCAGCCGCATCTTTACAACTTCTGTGAAATCCATTCCTCCAGAGAGGTTCACAGCTGGGTTTCTTCCGCGCGAACACTGCAACCTGGCTAGGCTACAGCCGTTTCTGGAAAGCCCGGTGTTTCTCTCACGCCCAGTGTTTGCACACGCGTGTTCCGTGTGACCGATCATGCAACCCGCTTGCTGCTTCTCCAAGGAACGGATCCTGCAAACAACCTGGTTTATCTGGCATTCTGGGAGGAGGGGGACACAGATCGGATTTTGCTGCCTCTGTCGGGAGCGTGATTGTAGTCAGATATTTATTAATATTGATAAATATTAAAAATTATTATTATTATTATTTTTAAAGATTGCCCACTGCGGATAGAAAAGCAAAGCTGGAAAAATGAGATTTTTTCCCTTCCACGCTCAGTGGCTGAGTGTCACCGATGCCTCTCTTAGTAACGCTACAAAAAATGGGTTTCCATTATCTTCTAATCTAGATTCTTTTGAGACCCCTGACTCTAATTCAGAGACCGGGGATCGCCGAGTGGTCTCCCATCCCAGCCAACCCGGATTCAACGTGCTGCATTTTGTCAGGTGGCTTGAAACATTAAGACGGGCGTTTGGCTTCGTTTTGATGGCACGACAAACCCAAAGTTGACTTTTTTAGAAGCATTTCGTACAAACACACATACACAGCCAGCTGACCTTTTTGTGTTGCAATTGTCAACCTATCTGATGTATTTTTCCACACTCTTCGGCAGGAAGATCCAGATTTTGCTAAAATAGCACCCATTGGGTGCAGAAGAGGCCTCTCTGCAGCTGCGGGAAATCCTAAAACGGGGGGTGTCCAGCTTTCATACTTGTGGACTTCAACTCCCAGAATTCCCCACCCTGCATGCTTTAAGAGGGATAGGATACAATTCCCAGAATATTCCAGCCAGCACGCTTTAAAAGGGGTGGACTTCAACTCCCAGAATTCCCCAGCCGGCATGCTTTAAGAGAGGTGGACTTCAACTCCCAGAATTCCCCAGCGAACATACTTTAACGGGAGGACTTCAACTCCCAGAATCCCCCAGCCAGCATGCTTTAAAAGGGGTGGACTTGCACTCCCAGAATTCACCAGCCAGCGTGCTTTAAGAGGGGTGGACTACAGCTCCCAGAATCCACCAGCCAGCATGCTTTAAGAGGGCAGACATCAACTCCCAGAATTCCCCAGCCAGCATGCTTTAAGAGGGCTGGACTTCAACTCCCAGAATTCCCCAGCCAGCATGCTGTCGGGGGAATTCCAGAAGCCCACAGATTTCAAGTTGCTGAGCTGGCTGGGGAATTCTGGGAGTTGAAGTCCACACGGCTTCAAACAGCCAATATTGCGAAAGAGATTGCCGTACTACAATTCCCATCGGGCTCTCATTGCGAGAGTAACGGTGCTTGTCGCCCTGGGGCACCAGGTTGCAGAAGCCATTCACGCCTCGTAAGCGGCATTTCCCCTCCCTTTGTTCCTTCCGCGCAGGCGCGATTCTCGCTCCCTGGCGGTAGGTGGCGCTGCCGAACAACTTCGCCGCCCGGATCCGCTCTTGGCAACTACTTTCGCGCCGGATGGAAAGGGACGACCAATCGTATTCTTCTTCCCGCCCCCCCCCCCGCCGGCTCCGCCCCACCCCTTCGAGCGGTTAACTCTTTCCTCGCTAGAGCGGAGTGAGAAAGGGCTGGACGGCGATGGGAAAAGTCGCCAGGAGTTCCGCCGGCTTTTCTTGCTCAGCCAAAAGGCTTAAAAGGGATTGGAAACCCTGCAGAGCAGGCCGTTTGTTAGAATTTGGGCCATGGGCTGCAACCAAAAAAGAGAGAAAGAAATTAAAAACTTTTAAAAATGCCATTGCAAAAATCATCTCCATTGCATTTCTCCCCACTAGGGAAAGAGGAACTAATTTTCCAGAAAGCAAAAAGAGATTTGCAAAACAGAATGAAATGCAAGCTGAATAATTTCCATTTCTTTTAAGCCCTGCCTTTAAAATCCCTGCAGCTTTGTGAATGAATTTATTTCCTGCAATCTATCCATTAAAGAAAAGCACAATATTCAATTCTCTTTCCCAATATTGGCTGTTTGAAGGCGTGTGGACTTCAACTCCCAGAATTCCCCAGCCAGCTCAGCAACTTGAGATCTGTGGACTTCTAGAATTCCCCCGACAGCATGATGGCTAAGGAATTCTGGGAGTTGAAGTCCACCCCTCTTAAAGCATGCTGGCTGGGGGATTGTGGGAGTTGAAGTCCACCCCTCTTAAAGCATGCTGGCTGGGGGATTGTGGGAGTTGAAGTCCACCCCTCTTAAAGCATGCCGGCTGAGGGATTCTGGGAGTTGAAGTTCACCCCTCTTAAAGCATGCTGGCTGGGGGATTCTGGGAGTTGACGTCCACCCCTCTTAAAGCGTACTGGCTGGGGGATTCTGGGAGTTGACGTCCACCCCTTTTAAAGCATGCCGGCTTGGGGATTCTGGGAGCTGTAGTGACCTACTTCAAGGTTAGGCTCTTTGGCCTTCCATTTGCAACGATCCTGTCAGGTGGACAAGTATTCTTGCTTCCAGCGCTTCCAGAAGGTGTTGGCCAGCAGTTGGACTTGTCTCCGTTACTGTTTAGACGTGTCTTCGGGGACAAAGGTCCCTGAGGGTGCTGCCCAGTCGCCTGTCTTCTGGGTCAACAAGGCGGCCGGGGTGAGGATAGTTGGGTCTTCAGGATCAGAAGAATCTGGAACCAAAGGTCGAGCGTTGACGATGGCTGCTACTTCGGCCACGAGGGTAGCGAGGACCTCACGGGTCAGCGTGGGTGTCTTTGTCAACGTAAAGTCCAGGATTTTGCGGGCTACGCCAATCATGCGCTCCCACGCTCCTCCCATGTGGGATGCCTGTGGAGGATTGAATGTCCATACACAATTTGGGGCCTTTAGATACATGTCAAGTGGGTAGACTTTAGCTAGACAGATGGGGGGGGCGCACGAACGAGGAAGTGGCAAGTCACCACATAGGGACGTGCAGAGGGCCTCGATTGTTCCCGGGTGCTCTTTGGAGCCACGTTGAAGCTCCTTTGTCGTCGTCGTCGTCGTCGTAGAAGTTGCTCACTGTAGCGGCTCAGAGTCTGGATGCAGGGCGCCCGGGTGCTTGCTGCTCTCGCACAGGTGGCATTTCACCTTCGCCGCGCAATCTTTGGCCAGGTGCTCCCTAGACTCGCCGCACTTGAAGCATATCCGGTGCTCTTTGAGCAAAGCTTTTCGATCGTGCAGGGACTTCTTTCCAAATGCTCTGCATTTCTTGAGAGAATGTGAGGATTTATGTAGTGGACAAATCAGGTCTTCAACTGCTTGCAGGGGTTTAGATTGCAATTTCTCCGACGGCCGCTCGTCTGACGTTTTCGTAGGTAAGGTGGCGACCGCCGTCTTATGCACGGAGACAAGGGTTTTACCCCGTGCGATTTGAGGTGGAGCCTCGGTCGAACCAGAATTCTGACTGGTCCTTCTGGCCGGTGGGAAATATTTCTCATCATCACCGAGGTAGAAAGGGTTATTGTACCGGTCTGCTTGGCGGGAAACAAATTCTGCAAGAACAGCAAAGGGGGGAGGTTTGCTAGGGTCCTGTTTCTCGTAAGACTCGGATTCATCGAACCATTTGTCCTTTAACTGCCTGGGTAGTTTTTGAATGATCAACCTTTGCATCTCGAACTGATCAAGACAGACAAATCCCGGCATGGTGGGATTTTTTTGTGCTGCCCGGAGCTGTGTAAGTAAATTGGAGAATTCCCACATCTGGCTAGGATCGTTGATACTGATGTCAGGGAATTCGTAGAGACAATCTAAGAACGAGGACTGGGTCAAGGCGGGTGCCCCATAGTGCTTATCGAGCGTGTCCCAGGCTTCCTGAAGGGCGATGTCTGGGTCACCTAATTGGGATACGTAGATGTCCTCCACTACCTTTGTAGATTTTGGTCCCAGCCATGTCATCATAAGCCCGATCTCGTCGGCGGAGTCCAACCCGTCGTTGCGGAGGGCGTGCTTGAAAATTTGCTTCCACAATAAGTACTCCTTCCCCGGTTCGTCAGAGAATTTTTGCACGCCTCTGGACGCCAGATCCCACCTTCTTCCGCTGGACGTTGAAGGATACATTGGTGCCGCGTAGGGGGTGTAGCTAGGTGGAAGCGGTGGGGCATTGCTCCCGAGAGTGGGGGCGTGTGCCAGGGCTGGCTGGCGATTTTCTTCAGCATGCTGCCTGCTGAGGGTAACTTGCCCTGGTGCACGCGAGGGGCCTGGAGGGTCTGGCCGGAATTCCTGTGCCGTTGCGTTGAGCTCAGGAATCGCAACGCGTCTGCTCTCCTGCTGTGGCGTCGACGTCGTCGTTGCAGGTGGACCCATACCGTTACCATCTGTGGTTTGGTTCGGTGGGGTCAATTGCGCAGCTCCGGAGGGGAGATCTCGTGATCCAGATGGCGCGATGTCGGCTCTCTGACTGGTTTGCACATCTGGGGGTTGAGATTCTCCTTCTTGCCCGCTTGGTCTTGGGAGATTTGTGGTCAACCGCGGCGTTCCTGTCTGCTTCTGTCGTCGCGCGTTCACGTAGGCCTGGACGCGGTTATCCGAGCTTTCTCTTCCTAGCCCTTCCAAATTGTGCGTGGAGGTAGCGCCTTCCACCTCCGCCTGTAAAGCTGCAGCTCTTGCTGATTTCTCTGCTGCCTCCCGTTTGAGCTGTAAAAACTCAAGGCTCGCCTGAGCTTTGGCCATTTCTGCCCTTTGCCGTTGCTCTGCTTCTGCCACACGTAGAGCTGCTTTGGCCTCCAGGTGGGCCATTTCTTCCTTTTGCAGTCGCTTTGCTTCTGCCACACGTAGAGCTGCTTTGGCCTCCAGTTGGGCCATTTCTTCCTTTTGCAGTTGCTCTTCTTTTGCCCCACGTAAAGCTGCCGTAGACACCGCAGCTTCGACTCGGGCTTGTGCAGCTTGAGTGGACAGGCTCTCTGGCCCGGAGACTCGGGACGAATGGCTATGACGAGAAGAGGCTTGAGAAGAACGGGAGGAGGCCGTGACAGAAGGTTGCTGCGACACGCTGGTACACGCCTGAGACCGTTGTGACTTAAGACGAAAAGACGAGGCTGAGGAGAGAGAGGAAGCTACATGTGACGACTGGGATGGCGTAGGCCAACGATAGGACACTTCGGACTCGGCCTTCTCGCTCGGTGTCTGTTTCCCCCGAAGATCGGTTTGGGAAAGATCTTTACTACTTTGTAGGAACTTCTCAGGCCCCTTGTTTATCAGCTGGAGGTGCTGTATTTCCACTTTGAGTGTTGGATCTGCTAGCTGCGACTGGATGTCTGTGAGGCGGCGTTCATAGTCTTTCCATCGCATGTAAAGCTCTTCCATATCCTCTTCCAATGAGCGACGGTGCTCGGGGGAAGGCTCATCTTTGAAGGCGTGGCAGAGTTTCTCCAACTTCCCCCAGGTTCTTTCATGACGATCATAGAGGTAACACCACTTCTCCAGCAGGCTCGACCGCTCGGCTTCTGTAAGCCTTCTTTGCTGCCTCAAGTCATGAGGTTCCTGAGATGTTTCTGCCTTTCCCAAATTTTGGACCTCAGGTTCTGCACACATGTTGGGGTTCGTCAGAGGGACCAGCTCTTCTGGCACATTGAGGTTCTCTGCCATGACTAGAGAGGAATCAGAGGATTCCCTTGATACTTTAGATTCAGTAGAATTTACTCTTTGACCACTAGGGTGCGCTGTATACAGATAGCTTGAATGCAGGCCTGCTGTTTGCAGATTGGCCACCAGAGGGCGCTGCGCCCAGACTACCCTTAGGATAGACTGGCTGCTGCCTGGTGCCTTTGATGAGAATTGCAAGGCTAAAGGTCCGGTTCTGGAATCTCTAAGGGTTTACTCTCCCAAGATTGAAATCCCAACTTGGACCCTGAATGCCTTGCAACTCTAAAGGGGGTTGGCTTGGCTAGCTCTTTTGAAGCCAGACTTACGGAAACAGCCGGATGGTGGTTTGTAACAATGCAGGCTGGGTATCGCTGATCTTGTCTGCGACTATTGCAAACGGGAAGAAAGTTCTGTAGGAGCCCTCTTGGTTCACGCGTGCCAAATGAGCTGGCTAGCTGGCTTTTTTCATGCAAATGGTTCTCTCTCTTTCAAGCCGGCAGATTGGCGGATTCAAACATTTCTCCATTTGCTGCCAGTGGAGGATTTAAAATCATGCAGAGGAGAATTCAGACACACGTCTCTGCTCTTTTTTTTTTTATCTCTTTTCACTTTAGCCAGGCAGAGGAAGATGCAAACGTTATCCCTTTTTCTGGCATGCAGAGGAGAATTCCAAAATCTGCCTCCTTTTACTTTAGGCAGGGAGATGAGGATTGACACATGTCCTTTGACTCTTCTGGATCAAGCAAGGGGGGGGCTGCTGCTGAAGATGGCTTGATGCAGGCAGATTAACTCCAGGGAAAGAGTTTCATGCAGATGACTTGAATTCATCGGGCGTTCTCCAAACGTTAACAACTCATAGTTACTGGAGATTCTTCTGACATTCATTGCATGATCTGGACCCAACACGTAGCTTCTTCCATGTTAGAGGAGTGAAAAAGTCCTCGTGGCTGGAATACACAAAGACCCTACTGGAGTAGCCAGAAATCCCGTTAGCCAATCAGAAGTCCCTCCCAGTGGCCAATCCAAACGCAGATGTGACCAGGGAACTTAAAACTACATTACCGAAAAGGCTATTCCCTTAAGGGGACAGTTCTTAATTCCTAAGAGAGCTGTTTTCTCTGACCAGCACAAGCATGGTTTAAGAGGGGTGGACTTCAACTCCCAGAATCCCCCACCCAGCACGCTTTAAGAGAGGTGGACTTCAACTCCCAGAATCCCCCAGCCAGCACGCTTTGAGAGGGGTGGACTTCAACTCCCAGAATCCCCCAGCCAGCACGCTTTGAGAGGAGTGGACTTCAACTCCCAGAATCCCCCAGCCAGCATGCTTTAAGAGGGGTGGACGTCAACTCCCAGAATCCCCCAGCCAGCATGCTTTAAGAGGGGTGGACTACAGCTCCCAGAATCCCTCAGCTGGCATGCTTTAAGAGGGGTGGACGTCAACTCCCAGAATCCCCCAGCCAGCATGCTGTCAGGGGAATTCTAGAAGTCCACAGATCTCAAGTTGCTGAGCTGGCTGGGGAATTCTGGGAGTTGAAGTCCACACGCCTTCAAACAGCCAACATTGTGAAAGAGCAGAATTGAATATTGTGCTTTTCTTTAACGGATAGATTGCAAGAAATCAATTTATTCAAAAAGCTGCAGGGATTTTAAAGGCAGGGCTTAAAGAAATGAAAATTATTCAGCTTGCATTTCATTCTGTTTTTTAAAATCCCTTATTTGCTTTCTGTAAAATTAGTTCCTCTTTCCTTAGTGGGGGGAAACGCAATGGAGATGATTTTTGCAATGGCATTTTAAAAAGTTTTTAATTTCTTTCTCTTTTTTGGTTGCAGCCCATGGCCCAAATTCTAACAAACGGCCTGCTCTGCAGGGTTTCCAATCCCTTTTAAGCCTTTTGGCTGAGCAAGAAAAGTCGGCGGAACTCCTGGCGACTTTTCCCATCGCCGTCCAGCCTTTTCTCACTCCGCTCCAGCGAGGAAAGAGTTAACCGCTCGAAGGGGTGGGGCGGAGCCGGCGGGGGGGGGCGGGAAGAAGAATACGATTGGTCGTCCCTTTCCATCCGGCGCGAAAGTAGTTGCCAAGAGCGGATCCGGGCGGCGAAGTTGTTCGGCAGCGCCACCTACCGCCAGGGAGCGAGAATCGCGCCTGCGCGAAAGAAACAAAGGGAGGGGAAATGCCGCTTGCGACGCGTGAATGGCTTCTGCAACCTGGAGCCCCCGGGCTACAAGCCCCATTACTCTGGCAATGAGAGTCCGATGGGAATTGTAGTCCGACAATCTGGCAGGAAAGCGGAACGGGGGTGCAAAGCAGCCTCCTCACCCCGGCAGGGCTACCCCAATTTTCTGTTGGCTCCCCCCCAAAAAATAGGGAAGCCCCCTGCTCCTTTGAAAGCTGGAAAACATGCGTTAAAAGGGTCGGTAGCTGACTTGGCAACCTTGGGAAGCTAAGCAGGGTCTGCTCCGGTCAGAATTTGGATGGGCGACAAAAGAATTCAGGGGGGGTCTCCAAATTCTGTAGCTCATGGACCCTTGACATTAAGTTTCAGATTGTTCATCAACCCCCCCCCCAATATTTATTATACAGATAATCCTCGATTTAGGCCCCAAATTTCCGTTGCTAAGCAAGGCCGTTAAATGAGTTTTGCCCCATTTTCTGACCTTACCACCGTCATTAAATGAATCACTTCAGTTAAGTAACTCAGAAACGGTTGTTAAGTGAAGCTGGCTCCCTATTGACTTTGTTTGTCAAGTGATTTTGGCCCCATTTGACGACCGTTCTTACCGTTGTTAAGTGAATCACTTCAGTTGTTAAGTAAGTCACACACAGTTGTTAAGTGATTCTGGCTCCCCCATTGCCTTTGTTTGTCAAGTGATTTTGGGCCCCATTTGACGACCGTTCTTACCACCATCGTTAAATGAATCATTTCCGTTAAGTAAGTCACACATGGTTGTTAAGTGAAGCTGGCTCCCCCATTGACTTTGTCAAATGATTTTGGCCCCATTTGACGACCGTTCTTACCACCGTCGTTAGGCGAATCACTTCAGTTGTTAGTTAACTGAAGTGATTTGCTTAACGATGGTGATAAGGAAGGTCGTTAAATGGGGCCAAAATCAGTTGACGAACAAAGTCAACGGAGGAGCCAGACTTTGGCCCCATTTGACGACCGTTGTTAAGTGAATCACTTCAGTTGTTAAGTAAGTCACACACAGTTGTTAAGTGATTCTGGCTCCCCCATTGCCTTTGTTTGTCAAGTGATTTTGGGCCCCATTTGACGACCGTTCTTACCACCGTCGTTAAATGAATCATTTCCGTTAAGTAAGTCACACACGGTTGTTAAGTGAACTGGCTCCCCCATTGACTTTGTTAAGTGATTATGGCCCCATTTGATGACCGTTCTTACCACCGTCGTTAAGTGAATCACTTCAGTTGTGAAGTAAGTCACACACGGTTGCTAAGTGAAGCTGGCTCCCCCATTGACTTTATTCGTCAGAAGGCCGCAAAAAAAAAAAAAAGGAGGGATCACACGACCCCTGGGACGTTGCGACCGTTATAACTATGAGTCAGCTGCCAAATGTATGAGTTTTGATCACATTATAAAGGTTGTTGCGTGTAAAAAATGGTCCTGAGTCCCACTGTAACTTGACGGCCGCTGTATGAAGTGTCGTAAGTCGAGGGCTCCCTGTAGGTCTCAAATGATGACCCAAGGGATCACCGTATATTACTCTTCGACTTACAACGGTCTGTTTAGTGTCTGTTCGAAGTCAAAATGGCACCTGTAAAAAGGACAGTCTCTGAGAATTGCAGGTGGGAGATTCAGCCACTAGGGGGCAGCAGCCTACCGACTAATGGGAGATCTGGAAAAAGCAGGCCAAGTTAAACTGAGTTAGTTGGACAGAGGGCTGGAAAATATATAGTGGTCCTCGACTTATGACCACAACTGAGCCCAACTTTCCATCGCTAAGCGAGACAGTGGTTAAAATGAGTCTTGCCCTCATTTGACCAACTTCCTTGCCCCCCCTTGTTAAAGGAATTGCCTCAGTTGCTAAGTTCTTTCTGTGTCGTAACTTCAAGCAGTCACTAAGTGAACTGTCGTTAAGCCGAGGACTCCCCGTAGCTCTGAATTGAGGAGCCAACCGCTCACAAATTGTCTAGTAGTCTCTTATACAGGCAGTCCTCAACTTACGACCGCATTTGAGCCCAATATTTCGATTGCTAAGTGAAACGCTTGTGGTGAATTTTGCCCTATTTTACGACCTTTCTGGGCTCGGTTGTTAATGGAATCACTGCAGTCAATTGCCAAGCATCTGAATTTTGATCACGTGACCCGGGACACTGCGACCGTCGTAATTTGGATCACCTGGCCCCGGGACACTGCGACCGTCGTAATTACGAGTCAGTTGCCAAACATCTGAATTTGGATCACGGGATCGTGGGGATGGTTAGGGTTAGGGTTAGGGTTAGGGTTAGGGTTAGGGTTAGTGTGAAAACTGGTGAGAGGTCACTTTTTTTCCGTGCCGTTGTAACTTTGAACGGTTACTAAGCAAACCGTTGTAAGTAGAGGACTACTGTAGTCCTTAATGGAACTGCTTCTTACTTAAAGAGAAGCAAGCAGTGAAGAACAGAATGACAGTGTGGGGAGGGACCTTCGAGGTCTTCTAGTCCAACCCCCTGCTCCAATAGGAAATCATACACACTACCAGGGAGTCCTCGACGTACGACCATATTTGAGCCCAAAATTTCTGTCGCTAAGCGAGACATTTCTTAGGTGAATTTTGCCCCCTTTTACGACCTTTCTGGACTCAGTTCTTAAGTGGATCACTGCCGTTGCTAAGATAGTCACTCCGTTGTTAAGTGAATCGGGCTGCCTCCACTGACTTTGCACGTCGCAAAAGGTCACAAAAGGGGATCACGTGATCCCTTGATCATCCCCACGGTCTCGTGATCCAAATTCAGACGCTTGGCAACCGACTCGTAATTACGACGGTCACAGTGTTACGTGATCCAAATTACGACGGTCGCAGTGTCCCGGGTCAAGTGATCCAAATTACGATGCTTGGCAACTGACTCGTAATTACGACGGTCGTCCCGGGGTCACGTGATCCCCTTTTGCGACCTTCCGAAAAGCAAAGTCACGGGGGGGGAGGGGGAGAACCCGATTCGCTTAACGGCCGTGTGACTAATTTCACAACTGCAGTGATTCTCTTAACAACCGAATCCAGAAAGGTCCTAAAATGGGGCAAAAATTCACTTCACAAGCGTTTTACTTAGCAAGGGAAATGTTGGGCTCAAATGCGGTCGTAAGGTGAGGACTGCCTGTATAAGAGACTACTAGACAATCCTTGAGCGGGTGGGTCCTCAATTCAGACCTACGGGGAGTCCTCGGCTTCACAAGAGTTCACTTAGCGACTGCTCAAAGTTACGGCACTGAAAGAAGTGACTTATGACCGTTGTTCGCACTTACGTCCGTTTTAGCTTCCTCACGGTCATGGGATCAAAATTCAGACGCTTCTCAAACTGACACCAGTTTTTTTAGTGACCGAACTTCCAGCACTGAAGAAAAGTGGCTTATGGCCGGTCCTCACACTTACGACCATCGCAGCATTCCCCCTATACAGGCAGCCCCCGACTTACGACCACAATTGAGCCCAAAAATTCTGTCACTAAGTGAGATGTTTTGAGTTTTTGTCTCATTTTATGACCTTTCTTGCAGCAGCGAATCGTTGCAGACGTTATAAAGACGAGTCAGTAGCCAAGCGTCTGAGTTTTGACTCTGGGGAATACTGCTACGGTCGTTAAGTGTGAAAAACGATCCGAAGTCACATTTTTCGGTGACGTTGTAATGTCGGTCACTAAACGAACCATCGTAATTCGAGGACTAGCTATACAACCATCGTAAATACGAGTCCCTTGCCAAGTCTCTGAATTTTGACCGTGGGGGATGCTTCAACGGTCGCTAAGTGAGAAAAACTATCCAGTCACTTTTTTGGGTGCCGTTGTAACATCGGTCACTAAATGAACCGTTGTAATTCGAGGACTAGCTATACAACCGTCGTAAATACGAGCTACTTGCCAAGTGTCTGAATTTTGACCGTGGCGATGCTACGACGGTCGCTAAGTGAGAAAAGCTATCCAAAGTCACTTTTTTTGGTGCCGTTGTAACGTCGGTCACTAAACGAACCATCGTAATTCGAGGACTAGCTATACAACCGTCAGAAATACGAGTCCCTTGCCAAGTGTCTGAATTTTGACCGTGGGGGGTGCTTCGATAGTCGCTAAGGGTGAAAAACGATCCGGTCACTTTTTTCCGTGCCGTTGTAACGTCGGTCACTAAACGAACCATTGTAATTCGAGGACTAGCTATACAACCGTTGTAAATACGAGTCCCTTGCCAAGTCTCCGAATTTTAAACGTGGGGATGCTTCAATGGTCGCTAAGGGTGAAAAACTATCCGAAGTCACATTTTTTGGTGCCGCTGTAACATCGGTCACTAAATGAACCGTCGTAATTCGAGGACTAACTATATATTTTTTAAAAAACCCTTTCTGAATTTCCATCCTATATGCCTTTTTTTTAAAAAAAAAAGGTGTTTTATTTCCATTTTTTTCATGGTGGATTCCGAAAACATTCTGGCGGTGTCGTCGGTCTTTATGAATGGCAGGTGAATGACAGGTTGATCCTGTCCATCAAAAGTCTCAAAGCGCTCGTTAAAATCCCAGGAATAACTGATTAATTTTGAGGAATCTCTTTCCATACTTTTTAGAAATAAGCCTGGCTCATTAAAGTGCAGTCCTCGACTTACGACCGCAATTGAATCCAAAATTGTCCCCGGGGTCATATGACCCCCTTTTTTGTCACCTTCTGACGAGCAAAGTCAATGGGGAAGCTGGATTCGCTTAACGACCGTGGGACTTGCCACCTTCTGACAAGCAATGGGGAAGCTGGATTCACTTAACGACCGTGAAACTTGCCACCTGATGAGCAACGGGGAAGCCGGATTCACCTAACGACCATGGGACTTGCCACCTTCTGACGAGCAATGGGGAAGCCGGATTCGCTTAACTACCGTGGGACTAACCGCGGCAAGGAAGGTCGTAAAGCGGGACAAAACCCACTTAACAAGTTCTCTTGCTTAGCGGTGGAAATTTTGGGCACAATTTGCCGTCGTAAGGTGAAGGCTGCTTGTACGGTGGGAATGCTGCGACGGTCGTAAGTAGGAGGATCGGCCTTAAGTCCCCATTTTCCAGGACCATTGTAACTTTGAGCGGTCATTAAACAAATCGTCGTTAAGTCGAGGACTCCCTGTAGCTCTGAAATGATGACCCAACAGTCCACGGATTGCTTATTACTCTCTTATATAGGCAGTCCTCGGCTTACGACCGCAAGGGGGCCCAAAAAGTTCTCTTGCTAAGCGAGACGGTGTTTTAAGTCCGTTTTGCCCCGTTTTACAACCTCGCTGCCACCGTCATAAATACAAGTCAAGTTGCCCGGCGTCCGAATTTTGATAACATGATCATGCAACGGTTGTTAAGTGTGAAAAACGATCGTCAGTCCCTTTTTCTGTACTGTTGTAAATTTTGGTTTTTTGCAACGGTCCATTTAGTGACCGTTCCGAGTTACAACGGCACTGAAAAAGGGAGTTAGCCTTGCGTCTCCCACTTACGACCATCACAGCCTCCCAACGGTCACGTGATCAAAATCCAGGCGTTTGGCAACCGAGAAGAGCACAGGGTCGAGAAGACCCTACAATCGGTCCTCGACTTACGACAGTTGAGCCCCACATTTCCGTCGCTAAGTGAGCCGTTTTGAGTGACAATCTTTCAGGTCACGGCGAACTGCTGCAGACGTTAAGTCAGTCACCCGGTTGTTAAGTGAATTGGACTACCCCCGTTGACACAGCGACCGTCATAAATACGAGTCAGTTGCAAAGTGCTGGAATTTTGATCATGTGACTCCAGGACGCTGCGACTGTCATAAATACGGGTCAGTTGCAAAGTGCTGGAATTTTGATCACCTGACCCCGGGACGCTGCGACCGTCGTAACTACGAGTCGGTTGCTGAGCTTCTGAATTTTGATCACGTGATCCCGGGGGATGTTGCAAAGAACGGTGCCGAGTCCATTTTTCAGTACCGTTGCAACTCAGAACGGTCACTAAACCAACGGTCGTTAAGGCGAGGACTTACCTGTCCCTCACCAGATTTCCAAGAGGTTGGACAAAGAGTTTGCACCCAGCCACGGATGGTCAAAGTAGGACAATCCTACTTTCCGTTCTTGTCATCTGAACGAAGAGTTGATTTTATTTGAAAAGTATTTTAAAATATGTTGAAGGACCAGCTGAAGGATAAGTACGTTTGTTTATTTTTTTGAAGAACCTTGGATGGAAGTTGAAAGTTGATTGGCTGAAGAACGTCTGAGCTCCCGTTTGGGAGCTGAGGGGGTTGGACTAGATGACCTCCAAGGTCCCTTCCGGCTCTTTTCGGATTGACTTCCAAGAGTTTCGATGGGTGGGACGCAGAAGGAATGTTGGCTCCTTCGGAAGAAAAAATCAGGGACCATCCGGGAGTGGATTAAGTAGATCCGTGAGGGATCCAAAGGGCAGTTGATCCTCCTTAAAACAGGAGCGTCAGCCCAGGAACCTTTAGGTCAAGGGTCCCCCCAACATCGGTCCGGTAGAGTAGAGTAGAAATAGAATATAGATTAGAGTAGAATAAGAATATAGAGTAGAATAGAAACAGAATAGAATATATAGAGTAGAATAGAACATAGAGTAGGATATGGAGTGGACTATAAAGTAGACTAGGAATAGAATAGAGTAGAATAGAATATAGAGTAGAATATGAGAATAGAGTAGAATAGAATAAAGAGTAGAATAGAAACAGAATAGAATATAGAGTAGAGTAGAATATATAGAGTAGAATAGAACAGAGTAGACTATAGAGTAGGAATAGAGTAGAATAGAATATAGCGTAGAATATGAGTAGAATAGAGCAAAATAGAATAGAGAGTAGAATAGAAACAATAGAATCTAGAGTAGAGTAGAATGTATAAAGTAGAAGAGAACATAGAGTAGGATATAGAAGAGTGGAGTAGACTATAGAGTAGGAATAGAGTAGAATAGAATATAGAGTAGAATAGAGTAAAATAGAATAGAGTAGAATAGAAACAGAATAGAATATAGAGTAGAATATATAGAGTAGAATAGAATATAGAATAGAGTAGAATATGTAGAATAGAATATATAGAATAGATTATAGAGTAGAGTAGAATAGAGAGTAGAGTAGAATATAGAATAGAGTAGAATATAGAGTAAAACGGAAGACAGAACAGAGTAATTGATTAAAGGTTTTGGTTTTATGTATATATGTATATGTAAGTGTGTGTGTGTATATGTATGTATGTATGTATATATGTTTATATGTGTATGTATATGTGTATATGATTATATATATATGTATATAACTGTATATATGAATGTCTCTGTGTATGTATATGTGTATATGTATATCAATCAATCAAAATACAGCTGGAAGGGACCTTGGAGGTCATCTAGTCCAACCCCCTGCTCAGGCAGGAAACCTTATACCATTTCAGACAAATGGCTGTCCAGTCTCTTCTTAAAAACTTCCAGTGTTGGAGCATTCACCGCTTCTGGTGGCAGGTTGTTCCACTGGTTGTCCTCACTGCCAGGAAATTTCCGCACCAGTAAGCGAAGCCACGCCACCTCCGGTCCACGGGAAAACCTCTCGCCACGGAACGGATTATCGCTGGTACCCAAAAGGTTGAGGGGAGGGGGCACTGCTTCTCTAGGTGGTCTTCCATCCTTACGTTCCACCTCGTTTGTTTCGGCCGAGCTTCACGACTTTCCCCTCGGCATTTGCCGCTGCTGGTATCCGAAGCCCTTCCCCATCGTCGCCGAGGCATAGAATCAAAATCACGCGAAGCCTTAGTACCCGCTTTGTAAAGCCGGTTTTGGTCCCCAGGTGACAAAAAAGATGTTGAGACTTTGGGGAAAAAGATGCGGAGCAACGAAGAGGATCAAAGGCCTGGAGACTAAAACATACGAAGGACGGTGGCGAGATTTGGGAATGGCCAGTCCAGAGAAAAGGACAGGATAGCGGTTACTCCAGTATTGGAGGGGCTGCCACAAAGAAGAGGAGGGGGTCAACTTATTTTCCAAAGCACCAGAAGACAAGAGAAGCAGCAACGGATCGGAAACTAATCAAGGAGAGAAGCGACCTGGAATTAAGGAGAAACTTCCTGACAGTGAGGACAATTAACCAGTGGAACTCCTTACCACCAGAAGTTGTGGGTGCTCCATCACTGGTTTGTTTTTTTTAAGAAAAGACTGGACAGCCATCTATCTGAAATGGTGTAGGTTCTCCTGCTTGAGCAGGGAGCTGGACTAGAAGACCTCCATGGTCCCTTCCAACTCTATTATTATTATTATTGTTATTAATATTATTATGGGTCTCCTGCTTGAGTAGGGGGTTGGACTAGATGACCTCCACGGTCCCTTCCAACTGTTATTCTGTAAGGTTCTTCTGTCTGAGCAGGGGGTTGGACTAGATGACCTCCAAGGTCCCTTCCAGGTCTGTTATTCTGTAAGGGTCTTTTGCTTGAGCAGGGGGTTGGACTAGAAGACCTCCAAGGCCCCTTCCAACTGTTATTCTGTATGGGTCTCCTGCTTCAGCAGGGGGTTGGACTAGATGACCTCCACGGTCCCGTCCAACTGTTATTCTGTAAGGTTCTCCTGCTTGAGCACGGGATTGGACTAGATGACCTCCAAGGCCCCTTCCAACTGTTACTTCTGTAAGGGTCTCCTGCTTAAGCATGGGGTTGGACTAGATGACCTCCACGGTCCCTTCCAGCTCTTGTTATTCTGTCACGGTCTCCTGCTTGAGCAGGGGGTTGGACTTGATGACCTCCAAGGTCCCTTCCAGCTCTTGTTATTCTGTCAGGGTCTCCTGCCTGAACAAGGGGTTGGACTAATGACCTCTAAGATCCCTTCCAGCTCTGTTATTCTGTATGGGTCTCATGCTTGAACAGGGGATTGGACTAGATGACCTCCACGGCCCCTTCCACCCGTTATTCTGTTCAGGGTATCCTGTCTGAGCAAGGGGTTGGACTAGATGACCTCCAAGGTCCCTTCCACCCGTTATTCTGTAAGGTTATCCTGTCTGAGGGGGTTGGACTAGATGACCTCCACGGTCCCTTCCAGCTCTTGTTATTCTGTCAGGGTCTCCTGCTTGAGCAGGGGGTTGGACTAGATGACCTCCAAGACCCCTCCCAGCTCTATTCTGATGGACTTCCATGCCCACCACTGCAGACACCTGATTTACAGAGGGCAAATTGTGATGTTGTTCCCCCCCTTCTCATAACCACACAACAAAAGGACACAGATTAGATGGGCGGGAAGGTCCGTCCTGACTTGGAAAGAGAATAGGGGAGGGGGCTTAAAACAGCACAGACAGGAAGGAGAAAGCGAACAAGACGGCCTAAACGGGAAACGAAGTACAGGTAGTCCTCGGCTTACAACAGTTCCTTTAGTGACCGCTCGAAGTTACAACGGCACGGGGGGAAAAAACCAACTGATGTCCCTTTTTCACCCTTATGACCATCGCTGCATCCCCAGGGTCACGTGATTTACATTCGGACGCTTGACAACGGGTTCACATTTATTGCAGGTTCCCGGGGGTCACGCATCCCCTTTTGCAACCTTCTGACAAACTAAGTCAATGCCCAAAGCCGGTTTCGCTTAACGACCGGGTCGCTAATTTTAACGGCAACGATTCGCTTGGCAAATGTGGCAAGAAAAGTCGTAAAACGGGGCGAAACGCACTTAAGAAACCTCTCGCTTAGCAACAGCTCATTTGTGGTCGTAAGCCGAGGACTACCCGTAGCTTATTTTTCCCCGGACAAAATCTACACAGTTTAACTATTACCCATCAATTCTTCTCTCCAGGGAAGCTGCGAGCTTAATTCGCAGACTGTTGAGATGCTTAAAATAATAATGAATAAACCCTCGTTAAGAGTTTAAAAAGCTATTTTATTAGAAACCATGCAACCTTTTAATAGATAATATTTATATATATAAAACAATCACGAGCGCAAGAATTCTCCGTGGGAAGATGCATACGGTGGGCTACTTGACCCCAGGGTGGTAGGAAACAGGATAGGGTTATTTTTTTAATTATTTTTACACAGTTCCCGTCCGACGCTTCCCGACGTAACCCTGCCCCCCCCACCTTGCCTGCAAAACCCCCTTCTCGTTCCCCGCGGTTCGAAAGCAAAATTCTCCGAGACTCTCGTTTTTAAAGTTTTATTTACAATTCTGTTTAGTGTCGCTTGCAGTGTGGAAGACGGAACGCGGACGGGGATCTCACCCATTGAGACTCAAAAGCGGGAGGGATCCCCACTCCCATCCTGCACAGCCCAGAATCTCCGGACCTTCAAACACTTGCCCGTGACTTTCCCTACCTCTCCCTGCTCTAGCTCCTTGCAAACATTCCAACTCATCTCGGTGTGCCTTTGTGGTCGCAAAACTCTCCGGAACGGATATCTCGCAGCACGACTACCCAGATCCCCGAACCTACTTGCAAACATTCCAGCCCATCTCGGTGTGCCTTTGTGGTCGCAAAACTCTCCGGAAAGGATATCCCTGTGGCACGACTACCGAGATTCCTAGTGTTTGATCCTTTGGAATCCACCTGCAGAGGCAGGGGTCTCTCAGAGGGAAACCCACCCGGGATTTGTGCAGGAGTGCTGACTTTCAATGGCCACCTCGAAGCTTTTGTCTGAAGCACGTTGGTGCAACGATCCAGCTCTCCATTTCCCGTTTTCTCGTACGGCACCCGTCTTTCCACCCGCCCGCCTGTCCATTTTAGTCTCCGCTGTCCCCCCAGGGAGCCTTTGAGTCCCTGGGCTCCATCGTTCTCCAAATATTTTGAAACACACACGCAAAAGAACCACCACACCAAAGAAAAGAGAGAAAAAAAAGAGAAAACAAAACAACACGGTTTAAAATGGTAGGATATGTGGATAACAAAGCCAACAGTGCTGCAACAGCAGATAATGGTGCGTTGTTTTTTTTTTTTTTAATTCTCCTATGGCAAGGGGAAGGTTGGTGCGGGCGAGCGGAAGAGGGAGAAGCATGAGCCGGTGGGGGAAGCCACAGGAACCACGCTCGGCACAGCCACACCGCTCAGCTGGATCGCAAGGGGAAGAACGAGAAAATTAAAAGGTTACGGCATTGTTGCGGGGGTGCGCTAATGAGCATGGCGTTATGTGTGAGAGTAACAGGCCAGCACTAAACAGGGTGCAGAGGAGATCCACGGGGTGGGAGGAAATTGGGAAGGGGGAAAAAGCTTGCCGCCTTTAACGCCCATCGGCCTTTGAACCGTTTCTCAGGGTTGCAAGCCGGGTTTCCCACGCAGCCCGCTGAGAAGAATCCAATATTTGCGGGGTCAAAGCAAAATTCATCATATGCACTTTGAGCCCGGCATCCAAAGAAGCAAGGATTGAAATTCGGTCTGGGAGGCCAGAGGTAAGCAAGACCCCTTGCCCCAAAGATCGTCCCATCCGAGTTCAAAAGGATCAACTGTGCAACGGAATCCTCACCGAAGCCCAGGAAGATGGGTGGCAAAGGATTAAGGGAGGCAAGCTGAGGGTCTGAGGGAGGTGGAGGGTTTGGGAGGGGGAACAGGGCGGGAAAGCGAGTCACAAGCCTGGCTGAGAGAGCGGGGCAGAGGTCTCGTCTGCAAGGGGAGCCCGCCAGGGCAGCCGCGGGGGCAAGGAGGACACGGCGGCAGCATCGGCGGCGATGGTGCCCAGGCTCTCTCCGACGGAGGTGCTCAGTGGTGGGGAGGCGGGAGGGCTGCCGGCGCAGAGTGCGAAATCCGCCCGGTGGTCCGTGCGAGCCTTGGCGTTCTCACGGAAGCTCAGCTTGTGGGATTCGATCTGCAGCGACACATTGGGGGGGGCAGGAGAAAGGGGGGAGAGACAAGGGGACGGAAGGCGATACCAGAATGTCAGCGTTAAAGGCCTGGAAAATAAAAGGCAATTGATCGCATTAACAACATTAGCAGAGGACAACAACACCCGCAAGCTAACATTCAGGATTTATGTCCCCCCGAAGCCGTGAAAAAAATAATTCAATGGAGGAATGGAGGGCACTCCCAGACCCCCTGCCTCCTCTAGCCAGTTTCCCTGAGCACTTACTTGTCTCTTGTATGTGAGTGTTGAAGGACTGAATTTCCCTTTGGTCACCACTGCCCTGGGCAGGTGCAAGCGGCCCTGCGCCATTTTCCTGTGGGGCACTGCCGCCCGACGGGGGCCCTCCGTTCTCTGGGGCTGCCTCCTTGCCCCCCTCAGTCTAGAAGGAAAACAGTGGGGTGGGGAGGAAATGAGGGGTCACTACACAGAGGGAAGGGGATGGGATGTCAGGGAGGACGGCTGGAAGCGGATCCGGTCTCTCTACGGAGGGTGTCCACCGAGAGTGGGAGGGGACAGTTTCGGCGCAGCCACCTCGCCACGGCCATCTTGTCGCGGCTATCTCGCCTAGATCAACTCATCCACATGGGATAGATAACATGATAAATGTCATCTGCCAATGTTTCTTCGACATGATTTCCACTGACAAAAATGGAAATCACGTTGAGGAAACAGTGGTGGATAACACTTATCACATTGATATCCTGTGGGCAATTGTCCCACGGCGAGTAGGCCAAGGAGAGATGGTTGAGGTGAGATGGCTGCAGTGAGTTGTCCTAGTCCCAACAGAGAGGGTTGAGCACGACCGTTCTGAGCAGAAGATCATTCAGTCTTGGCCAGAGAGAGGAGACCAGCAAGACCGATCCCTTTCACTTCAATCTCGCCCAGGCTCATTCTGAGCAGAAGATCATTCAGTCTTGGCCAGAGAGAGGAGACCAGCAAGACCGATCCCTTTCACTTCAATCTCGCCCAGGCTCATTCTGAGCAGAACATCATTCAGTCTTGGCCAGAGAGAGAGGAGACCAGCAAGACCGATCCCTTTCACTTAAATCTCGCCCAGGCTCATCTCTCCTGCTCAACTCCTCACCTCCTCTGTCCTGCACCCCAGCCCAAATATTATACTCTTCTGCGATCTCGGGGACTGAGTTGGCTGTGAAGTGAATATATGGGGAACACGGCGGCATGTGGGGAACACTGGGGGAGAGACGACAGACAGGCGATTGTTGAGGACGCTGGGATGGGACCTGTCCTGACCACTCCCCAACATTTTTATGAAGGCTGACCATGATTAAAGCTACCCAGGATGTAACTCTGTGACTATCGAGAATGCTCGTGAGAGGGACTTTTTGAGAGGTAACTCTGCTGACGAGGAACACGGCTGGTCTTTGCGGTGGTTATCAAGGATTGGAAACAACCTTAAGATAGTCCTCGACATATGGCCACAGTTGGGAGTGGAATTTTGTTCGCTAAAGAATGTGGTCATTAAACGAATCGTCCCGCGGCTGGTCCCAGTTTTACAACCATTTTTACCGGGGCTGTTAAAAGAATCACGTGATCATTAAACAAATCAGGTGGTCATTAAGCAAATCACACGGTCGTTAAGCGAATCGCATGGTCCTTAAGCGAATGCGGCTTCCCAAATTGGACCTCGCTTGCCGGGACGTTAGCTGGGAGTCGCAAATCGTGATCACGGGACGGCAAAATGCTGCATCCCGCGTAAATGAATTGCCAAGTTCCCACACAGTTGCGACCGGGTGACTGACGGAGGGGATGCCGTGACAGTCGTAACGTTGAGGATGGGTGCTACGTCATTTTTTTTACCCCCCAGGTTGTTATAACTGTTTATAATCCAATCCGGTTGAATCGATTTTAAGCCCTGGAATAGATGGAATGAAATAGAATAGAACAAAACAGAATAGATGGAATGAAAGAATAGAATAGAATAGAATAGAATAGAATAGAATAGAATAGAATAGAATAGAATAGAATAGAATAGAATAGAATAGAATAGAATAGATGGAATGAAATAGAATAGAATAGACCAGGGCTTTTCAACCTTTTCACCCATTGTACCACTTTTCGGATAAGGCAATATCCGAGTACCACCACTCGCCCAGCAAGGTATCAAAAACTTGACCAAAAAAAAAAAAATGAGAAAATGAGAAAGTACAGGTAGTCCTCGACTTACAACAATTCGCTTAGTGACTGTTTGAAGTTACAACAGCACTGAAAAAAGCGAATTATGACCATTTTTCACACTGATGACTGTTGCAGCATCCCCAGGGTCATGTGATTTACATTCGGATGCTTGGCAACTGATTCATACTTATGACGTTCACAGTCCCAGGGTCATGTGATCAATGGCCCGGGGGCGTGGCCAGCTGATTACCCAGGTTGCAGGGTGCCTGTGGGGGGGAATCCGTGGGTCTCTGGTGGAGGGGGATGGGATTGGGGTGGGTACCTGGCTTCCTTCCCTCCCTTCTCTCCCATTGTCCCTTCCTTCCCTCCCTCTTTGTCCCTTCCTCCTTCCCTCCCTCCCTCTCATTGTCCTTTCCTTCCTTCCTTCCTTCTCTTTGTCCCTTCCTTCCCTCCCTCTCACTGTCCTTCCCCTCCTTCCTTCCTTCCCTTTGTCCCTTCCTTCCTTCCCTCCCTTTCATTGTCTTCCTTTCTTCTTCCCTGTCCCTTTGTCCCTTTCCTTCCCTCCCTCCCCTCATTGTCCTTTCCTTCCTTCCTTCCTTCCTCTTTGTCCCTTCCTTCCCTCCCTCCCTCTCACTGTCCTTCCCCTCCTTCCTTCCTTTTGTCCCTTCCTTCCTTCCCTCCCTTTCATTGTCCTTCCTTCCCCTTTGTCCCTTCCTTCCTTCCCCTCATTGTCCCTTCCTTTCCTTCCCTCCCTCCCTCTCATTGTCCTCCTTCCTTCCTTCCTTCCTTCCCTTTGTCCCTTCCTTCCTTCCCCCTCCCTCTCATTGTCCTTCCTCCTCCTCCTTCCTTCCTTCCTTCCCTCCCTCCCTTCCATTGTCCTTCGATACACCGTCCAGATCCCAGCCTGGTTTTGGCAGGCAGCGGTGCATTCTCACCACACGGAGCGGCTGGTGAGGTGAACCGGCAACATCACGGCCCTGCCTGTGCGTGCACAGAGGCAGAGGAGAGCGCATGCGCCTCAGCCTCTGCGCATGCGCAGGCAGGGCCTGGATGTCGCTGGTTCACCTTGCCAGCCGCTCCGTGTGGTGAGAATACGCCAGGCTCGGTGTGTGCAGCTACTTTGCAGCCTGCTTTGCACAGCTCCTCCTGGGCCCCCCGCGCCCACCGTTAACCCTCCCGCCACCATGCAGTGTAAGGTTGGCGCCCCCGCCCAGATGCCCTCGCCTCCCCCAAGCATTTTTTTACTCACCTGCTTTCAGCTGCACTCCCTTTCTCCTTTTGCTTCTCTGCCTTCGTTTGCTTCTCTGCCTTTGCCACGTGCTTGTGGGTAAAAAAAAAAAGTTCCATGAGACTTTCTAACTTCTCGCGAGGAGTTAGTAAGTCTCATGGAACTTTTTTTTTTGTCTCACAAACACATGGCGAAGGCCGCAAAGGACAGGAGAAAGGGAATGCTGCCGAAAGCAGGTGAGTAAAAAAAAACGCTTGGGGGAGGTGAGGGCATCTGGGTGGGGGTGGGGGCGGGGGGGCAGGTAATGCGTCACGCAGCTCCGGCGGAATCTCCCCTGAAGACTGCGTGAGGCTGCCTGCCACCCCCAAGGCCGCCGCCAATCAGCTGGAGCTGTGCACTTTGATCCTGGGCTCTCAGTAGGACCCAGGCAACGTGCAGTTCCAGCTGACTTTGCCACAAGCCTCTGCGGCGCTGCTGCCGCTTCACCTCATCCACTTTTACACTTTTTAAAAAAAAAAAAATTCCCGTCCTACGCGTACCACCAGCCATGTGCTCGCGTACCACTGGTGGTACGCGTACCACCGGTTGAAAAGCCCTGATCTATTCTATTCTATTCTATTCTATATTCTATTCTATTCTATTTCATTCCATCTATTCTATTCTATTCTATTCTTTCATTCCATCTGTTCTGTTCTGTTCTAATTCTATTCCTATTTCTATTCTTTCTATTTCTATTTCATTCCATCTGTTCTCTTCTGTCCTATCCTATCCTACCTTATCCTATCCTATCTCCTATCCTATTCCATCCTATCCTCACCTCACGGAGGAGGAAAAACTCATGGTGGGAGAAGGTGCACCTCACATCTCGCTCCTCGGTTCCTCCTGCTCCCGCTGCTCGTTACCCAGCACCCCTGAGGGTCCATCCTATTTAGCAAGCCCTCAGGGCAGTTTCCACCTAGGTGTGCTCCAGACATTTGGTTCAACACCGTTCTTGAACGGGGGGGTGGGGGGCACTCAGAGCCTCTCGGTTCATTCGCGGCGAGGAAGCCCTGAGGAACCTCAACGGGTGAAGGCCCCACGCATACCTTCACGGTGCCTCCGGCTGGGACATGCCTGACATTGTCCAGAGAGCCCACCTTAGCTTGGGCCTTCTCCTTGAAGTTCAACTTCTGGTTCTCGATCTTCACGTCGCCTCCGCCTGAAAGACAGGGGGGAAAGTCGCTGTCAGCGAAAGGTCCATCGACGGGACCACCCAACCCGGTGGGCAGCCTTGTTATCGCCGATCCAAATCGCCGGGCTGGGCGGGGAGGATGGGTATGAACGGTCCATGAAGGACATCCGGGTGAAGATCCCAACCCATCTTTGAGGTCTTCTCTAGGGAGGGGTCCAAGGAGGATCTCCACCACCCGTCCGGTTTGAACGAGGTCATCAGATAAAATGGGCAACCCATCGTTTTATATATATATATATAGACCAGGGGTCGGCCACCTGAAACACTGAAAGAGCCACATGGACCCATTTCCCTCAAAAAAAAAAACCCTGGGAGGCGCAAAATGTGCTCGCGCATGCGCACCCCCTCCAACGGGGGGGGGCTTGATTGAAGAGTGGAGCCCTCGTTTCCCCGGCGGGAGCCGAGTTTGCAAGGCAGATGGCGCCGAAGGGGAGGGGAAGGGGGGCAGGAGGCAGCGGAAGGCGCTGAAAGGCGCCCGGGGCACCACGGACAGGCCCGCGGAGATGCGTGGCCGGCTTGGCTGCCCAGGGAGCAGCCCGAAGCGATGCTCCCGCCGACGGGACTGCCGCCCGGCCCGGGCACACACATGGCCGGCTTGGCGGCTCGGCAGCCCGGGGAGCGATGCCGCCGCCGGCGGGACTGCTGCCCGGCCCGGGGAGACGCATGGTCGGCTCGGAGGCTCGGCGGCCCGGGGTGCGATGCCGCCACTGCCGGGACTGCCGCCCAGCCCGGGGAGACACATGGGTGGCTGGGCAGCCTGGGGAACGATGCCGCCACCGGTGGGACTGCCGCCCGGCCCAGGGAGACACATGGCCGGCTTGGCGGCCCAGGGAGCAATGCCCCCACCGCCGCCACCGCCGCCAGCGGGAATGCCGCCCGGCTCGTGCAGACACATGGCCGGCTCGGCGGCCCAGTGAGCAATGCCACCACCGCCGCCGCCGGGACTGCAGCTGGGCCCGGGCAGACACATGGCCGGCTTGGCGGCCCAGGGAGCAATGCCCCCACCGCCGCCGCCAGCGGGAATGCCGCCCGGCTCGTGCACATGGCCGGCTCGGCGGCCCAGCGAGCAATGCCCCCACCGCCGCCGCCACCGCTGGCAGGACTGCCGCCCGGCCCGGGGAGACACATGGCCGGCTCGGCGGCCCAGGGAGCAATGCCCCCGCCGCCGCCACCACTGGGACTGCCGCCCGGCCAGGGGAGTCGCATGGCCGGCTTTGCAGCCCGGGGAAACTCGTGGCCGGCTCGGGAAGCAGCCCAGGAAGCGATGCCTCCGCCGGCCGCCGCCCCAACCAAGACTGCCGCCTGGCCCGGGGAAACACGTGGCCGGCTCGGCGGCCTGGGAAGCGGCCCCAACCAAGACTGCCGCCTGGCCCGGGGAAACACGTGGCCGGCTCGGCGGCCTGGGAAGCGGCCCCAACCAAGACTGCCGCCTGGCCCGGGGAAACACGTGGCAGGCTCGGCGGCCTGGGAAGCGGCCCAGGAAGCCGTGCCCCAGCCGGGACTGCCGCCTGGTACAAGTAAGCCGCCCTGCCCCGCGGCCGCTTTGCGGCGGTGCTCTGTGGGCTCGGAGCCCCCTCCCTCCCCCCCGCCACTGACCGTCTGTCTCCGGCTCTCCTCCTGGCTGGGCATCGCAGGGGCTGCTCTCTCTTGGGGCCGCAGCTTGCGGGCGGGCTGGCCCGCTCAGCGGAGGCTCGGGCGGGCCGCTCCCAGCAGGGACCCAGGAGCTTCCCCACGCGGCTCCCCAGCCACGTGCGCCTCGGACGGGGCCAGCCCGGGAAAGGGACTTCCTGGCTGCCCTTCTCCCAGGGGGCGGGGCACCCAGGCGCAGGGCCAATCAGGAGCCCTGCGAGGGGGCAAGTCCCCATGAGAGAGAGAGACAGAGAGGGGAAGCGCAAGTGCCTCTCTCTGTCTCTGTCTCTCTTTGCAAATGGCGGAGGAGGCTCCGGAGCCGCAGGTGATGGCTCAAAGAGCCGCATGCGGCTCCGGAGCCGCGGGTTGCCGACCCGTGATATAGACCAACAGCTTCCAGAATTCCCATCGTAAGCCGTAAGCTGGACCTGATCTTGCGACAATTTCTACAACGGTCATTAAGGGAATTGCCACTTGTTAAGCGAACGGCAGGTGCACGCATGAGCACCCGTTGCTCGTGTGAGTGAGGCCGCGAGCGGCCGTGGGGCTCGTGCGAGTGGGGCTGTGAGCAACAGTGACGCTCGCCGAGTGGGACCAGGAGCATTTGCGATGCTTGTGTGAGTGTCTGTGAGTTGGGCCTTAAGCCCCCGCGAGGCTCGTGCGAGTTGGGCCTTAAGCCCCTGCGACGCTCGTGCGAGTTGGGCCTTGAGCCCCTGCGACGCTCGTGCAAGTTGGGCCTTGAGCCCCCGCAACGCTCGTGCGAGTTGGGCCTTGAGCCCCCGCGGAGCTCGTGCGAGTCGGGCCTTGAGCCTCTGTGACGCTCGTGCGAGTTGAGCCTTGAGCCCCTGCGACGCTCGTGCGAGTTGGGCCTTGAGCCCGTGCGACGCTTGTGCGAGTTGGGCAGTGAGCCCCCGTGACACTTGTGCGAGTTCGGCCTTAAGCCCCCGTGACACTTGTGCGAGTCAGGCCTTGAGCCCCCGCGGAGCTTGTGCGAGTCGGGCCTTGAGCCCCCGCGATTCTCGTGGGAGTCGGGCCTTGAGTCCCCGCCAGCCCCTCATGTGGCACCCAGGACGCTCCTGCGAGTGGGGCCCTGAGCGCCCTCAGCAGCCAGCCACTCACGTGGCCCGGTTGCCCACAAGTCCTGGACCGGTAGTGTGGTCTGCAGCTCGCAGATTGGGGACCCCTGCTCCATACCCGTTGTGAGGAAGGAGGATTGCGACTTGAAGGCCCGCATTGTTCCTCCACGTCTCTCACGCAGCCTCCGTTCACACCACCCTGGGCTAATGCTCCAGGGAGAAACGAAGGTCAACCCCATCACGTAGCCCACCTCCCTTAGTGACCACCTACTACTCCTGCCTCTCACCTGGCTTATGCTTGATGTTGGTCTTCGACCCGCACTTGGAAGCCACTTTGGAAAGGTCAATCTTCTTGTTCAGGATCTGCACCTGCAGATGAGGAGAGGGACAATTGAGGGAGAAGCAAAGCCCAGGCCCTTCCAGACGTTCTCCAGATGTTTCCACGGGCTAAGAGTTCCCACCAGGGTCCAAGCTGTTCTTCTGGGAACATGGCAAGACATCAGGGTCTCCTGCTGCACGGAGACCGGGCTGCGCTGGGGGGGACCTCTCCAAAGAGTCCTAAAATGTGAGCAGACCCCCATAAAAACAAGAGTTGGGAGCTGATCCAGAGAAGACCTGCCCGACGCCAATGGACTTGGCTAGCCTTCACCCATCCCAACGATGCCAACCTTTGCCCAACGGTCCAGAAATCTCAGAATTTCTCAGATGTGCTCACGGAATAATTTCACCCAAGGTGAAGACCTTGGCATAATTTATTCCAAAAGGGTGGTGAGGTGGGATATGGACGGAAGGAAGAGGAGGAGGAGGAGGAGACCGAGTCGGAGGGAGAGAAGATGAAAGGACCAGACTGATGACCTCTGGGGGTTCCGAGAGTTTAGAAGATTGGGGGGGGGGGAAGTTGTGAATTCTACAAGAGTCCCTCCCCCTAGGAAGCCCTGGACAACCTCTGCTTGGGCGTCAAGACTTCTCCAATCTTCTCCAGATGTTTCAAGCTCCCTCAGGGACCACCAGGAAAAAAGGAGACACCTGGTTAACACAATCCCGGCTGCGATTAAAATCTTTATTTATGATTGGTGAAGTCTCGTGGCAGGACCAAAAAAAACCCCCATGAAAATAGAGCAAAAGCTGGAACGAACATAAGGTTTCCTGGGGTTGGACTAGAAGACCTCTAAGGTTCCTTCCAACTCTGTTTCGTTTCGTTTCTATTCTTATTCATTTTTCTTACTGCTGGAAGAAGGTGGACACTCCATAACATCAAAAGTCCCTTGACGAAGAACATCCTATGAACCTGGAAGAAGGTGGACACTCCATAACATCAAAAGTCCCTTGACCAAGAACGTCCTATGAACCTGGAAGAAGGAGGACACTCCATAACATCAAAAGTCACTTGGCCAAGAACATCCTATGAACCTGGAAGAAGGTGGACACTCCATAACATCAAATGTCCCTTGACCAACAACATCCTATGAAGTTGGAAGAAGGTGGACACTCCATAACATCAAAAGTGCCTTCACCAAGAACGTCCTATGAACCTGGAAGAAGGTGGACACTCCATAACATCAAAAGTCCCTTGACCAAGAACGTCCTATGAACCTGGAAGAAGGAGGACACTCCATAACATCAAAAGTCCCTTGGCCAAGAACATCCTATGAACCTGGAAGAAGGTGGACACTCCATAACATCAAATGTCCCTTGACCAACAACATCCTATGAAGTTGGAAGAAGGTGGACACTCCATAACATCAAAAGTGCCTTCACCAAGAACGTCCTATGAACCTGGAAGAAGGTGGACACTCCATAACATCAAAAGTCCCTTGACGAAGAACATCCTATGAACCTGGAAGAAGGTGGACACTCCATAACATCAAAAGTCCCTTGACCAAGAACGTCCTATGAACCTGGAAGAAGGAGGACACTCCATAACATCAAAAGTCACTTGGCCAAGAACATCCTATGAACCTGGAAGAAGGTGGACACTCCATAACATCAAATGTCCCTTGACCAACAACATCCTATGAAGTTGGAAGGAGGTGGACACTCCATAACATCAAAAGTCCCTTGACCAAGAACGTCCTATGAACCTGGAAGAAGGTGGACACTCCATAACATCAAAAGTCCCTTGACGAAGAACATCCTATGAACCTGGAAGAAGGTGGACACTCCATAACATCAAAAGTCCCTTGACCAAGAACGTCCTATGAACCTGGAAGAAGGAGGACACTCCATAACATCAAAAGTCACTTGGCCAAGAACATCCTATGAACCTGGAAGAAGGTGGACACTCCATAACATCAAATGTCCCTTGACCAACAACATCCTATGAAGTTGGAAGAAGGTGGACACTCCATAACATCAAAAGTGCCTTCACCAAGAACGTCCTATGAACCTGGAAGAAGGTGGACACTCCATAACATCAAACGTCCCTTGACTAAGAACATCCTATGAACCTGGAAGAAGGTGGACACTCCATAACATCAAAAGTCCCTTGACCAAGAATGTTCTATGAACCTTGTAGAAGGTGGACACTCCCTAACATCAAAGGTCCCTTGACCAAGAATGTCCTATGAACCTGGAAGAAGGTGGACACTCCGTAACATCAAAAGTCCCTTGACCAAGAACGTCCTATGAACCTGGAAGGAGGAGGACACTCCATAACATCAAAAGTCCCTTGACCAAGAACATCCTATGAACCTGGAAGAAGGTGGACACTCCGTAACATCAAAAGTCCCTTGACCAAGAACGTCCTATGAACCTGGAAGAAGGAGGACACTCCATAACATCAAAAGTCACTTGGCCAAGAACATCCTATGAACCTGGAAGAAGGTGGACACTCCATAACATCAAATGTCCCTTGACCAACAACATCCTATGAAGTTGGAAGAAGGTGGACACTCCATAACATCAAAAGTGCCTTCACCAAGAACGTCCTATGAACCTGGAAGAAGGTGGACACTCCATAACATCAAACGTCCCTTGACTAAGAACATCCTATGAACCTGGAAGAAGGTGGACACTCCATAACATCAAAAGTCCCTTGACCAAGAATGTTCTATGAACCTTGTAGAAGGTGGACACTCCCTAACATCAAAGGTCCCTTGACCAAGAATGTCCTATGAACCTGGAAGAAGGTGGACACTCCCTAAAATCAAAGGTCCCTTGACCAAGAACGTCCTATGAACCTGGAAGAAGGAGGACACTCCATAACATCAAAAGTCCCTTGACCAAGAATGTTCTATGAACCTTGTAGAAGGTGGACACTCCCTAACATCAAAGGTCCCTTGACCAAGAATGTCCTATGAACCTGGAAGAAGGTGGACACTCCATAACATCAAAAGTCCCTTGACGAAGAACATCCTATGAACCTGGAAGAAGGTGGACACTCCATAACATCAAAAGTCCCTTGACCAAGAACGTCCTATGAACCTGGAAGAAGGAGGACACTCCATAACATCAAAAGTCACTTGGCCAAGAACATCCTATGAACCTGGAAGAAGGTGGACACTCCATAACATCAAATGTCCCTTGACCAACAACATCCTATGAAGTTGGAAGAAGGTGGACACTCCATAACATCAAAAGTGCCTTCACCAAGAACGTCCTATGAACCTGGAAGAAGGTGGACACTCCATAACATCAAACGTCCCTTGACTAAGAACATCCTATGAACCTGGAAGAAGGTGGACACTCCATAACATCAAAAGTCCCTTGACCAAGAATGTTCTATGAACCTTGTAGAAGGTGGACACTCCCTAACATCAAAGGTCCCTTGCCCAAGAATGTCCTATGAACCTGGAAGAAGGTGGACACTCCCTAAAATCAAAGGTCCCTTGACCAAGAACGTCCTATGAACCTGGAAGAAGGTGGACACTCCGTAACATCAAAAGTCCCTTGACCAAGAACGTCCTATGAACCTGGAAGAAGGTGGACACTCCGTAACATCAAAGGTCCCTTGACCAAGAACGTCCTACGAACCTGGAAGAAGGAGGACACTCCATAACATCAAAAGTCCCTTGACCAAGAACATCCTATGAACCTGGAAGAAGGTGGACACTCCATAACATTAAAAGTCCCTTCACCAAGGAAGTCCTATGAACTTGGAAGAAGGTGGACACTCCATAACATCAAAAGTCACTTGGCCAACGATGTCCTATGAACCTGGAAGAAGGTGGACACTCCATAACATCAAAGGTCCCTTGACCAAGAACCTCCTATGACCTTGGAAGAAGGTGGAAACTCCATAACATCAAAAGTCCCTTGACCAAGAACCTCCTATGAACTTGGAAGAAGGTGGACACTCCATAACATCAAACGTCTCTTGACCAAGAACATGCAATAAACCTGGAAGAAGGTGGACACTCCATAATATCAAAAGTCACTTGGCCAAGAACATCCTATGAACCTGGAAGAAGGTGGACACTCCGTAACATCAAAAGTCCCTTGACCAAGAACCTCCTATGAACTTGGAAGAAGGTGGACACTCCATAACATCAAAAGCCCCTTCATCAAGAACGTCCTATGAACCTGGAAGAAGGTGGACACTCCATAACATCAAAAGTCACTTGGCCAAGAACATCCTATGAACTTGGAAGAAGGTGGACACTCCATAACATCAAAAGTCCCTTGACCAAGAACCTCCTATGAACTTGGAAGAAGGTGGACACTCCATAACATCAAAAGTCCCTTGACCAAGAACCTCCTATGAACTTGGAAGAAGGTGGACACTCCATAACATCAAAAGTCCCTTGACCAAGAACCTCCTATGAACTTGGAAGAAGGTAGACACTCCATAACATCAAAAGTCTCTTGACCAAGAACATGCAATAAACCTGGAAGAAGGTGGACACTCCATAATATCAAAAGTCACTTGGCCAAGAACATCCTATGAACCCGGAAAAAGGTGGACACTCCGTAACATCAAAAGTCCCTTGACCAAGAACGTCCTATGAACTTGGAAGAAGGTGGACACTCCATAACATCGAAAGTCCCTTGACCAAGAAAATCCTATGAACCTGGAAGAAGGTGGACACTCCATAACATCAAAAGTCTCTTGACCAAGAACGTCCTATGAACCTGGAAGAAGGTGGGAACTCCGTAACATCAAGTCCCTTCATCAAGAACATCCTATGAACCTTGAAGAAGGTGGACATGAACTTGGAAGAAGGTGGACACTCCGTAACATCAAAAGTCCCTTCATCAAGAACATCCTATGAACTTGGAAGAAGGTGGACACTCCATAACATCAAGTCCCTTCATCAAGAACATCCTATGAACCTTGAAGAAGGTGGACATGAACTTGGAAGAAGGTGGACACTCCATAATATCAAAAGTCACTTGGCCAACGATGTCCTATGAACCTGTAAGAAGGTGGACACTCCATAACATCAAAAGTCCCTTGACCAAGAACATCCTATGAACCCGGAAAAAGGTGGACACTCCAAAACATCAAGTCACTTGGCCAAATCTCATGTTCTACTCACATTGGTACAGCCCGGGCTGGGCTTGGGGGTGGTCCGTGGCTGGGATTTGCTGCCTGAAGCTGGCTTGGGGACATTTTGGACCTGAAAACAATAGATACTTTACTCCATGACCTGAACAGCTGGACAGACTGATTTGTGGATGACAGAGAAGAAAGGAAAGAAGGACAGCAGGAGGAGGAGAAGAAAAAAAAAGAAGAAGATCAAAGGAGCTCCTTGGAGGAGACAGATCTAGAACGAGACAATTAAACAGGACAATTCGCACATAAATTTGGAGGTGTGAGTTATGATTCCCGCTCGGCAAATTACGAGTTGTTATTTTTCGGAGAGAGGGAAAAGGAAGAAAAAAAACAAACAAAAAAGGAGAGCAAAATTTGCAAAATAGCGAGAAGATCCATTTATACAGAGATGTTGGTTAGCTGCCGACAAGCCCCGGAATGGTGGTTAAAAAGTGGGTTCCGGGGAAGTTTCAGCTTCGTGCCCAGATCATCAGAGAGAACTCCATCGTAGCTCACATTATCAAGCTCATATCAAGCCAATATTGAAAAAGAAAACACAAACTATATATTGTTTCAAACGTGGCCACGTGTTAAGACGTGCGGACTTCAACTCCCAGCCTTCCCTAGCCGGCCACGTCGACACGTCTTAAAAGTGGCCACGTTGAAGGAGAATGTAGGCCACGTTCGCCCTCTGCGTCTCCCGATGCCGTAAAGAGAAAAACAGCCACGTTCCCTCGTTAGGGGACCCGAAGGAAAAGGGACCGACCACAAGGCGATCTTTGGCTGGCAGATCCCTGCTATTCGCTCCCCTTTGAGAGTCTCGGAACAGACTCCCCAATCAATTCTAGGGATATAGGTTGGTGGGAGAGAATGTGCAAAGTCCGACTTCGCGGGAAAACCCACTCATTCCTTCCCACTTACACCAAAGAGAATCAAGCCGGAGCAATCTTGATGCTCTTTCTGACTCCTTCTTGTTTTCCCGGGCTTAGTTCACCGTTTGTCCAACACCTGCCACCGATTTCCAGCAAAACTTTTAGTCTTTGTCTTCTGTCTGTCTGTCTTATTGGAAACTGCCCAGATGTCACTCATGGTGGATGGAAATGGATGGATGGATGGATGGATGGATGGATGGATGGATGGATGGATGGATGGATGGATGGATGGATAGATGGATGGATTAGATAGATAGATAGATAGATAGATAGATAGATAGATAGATAGATAGATAGATAGATAGATAGATAGATAGATAGATAGATAGAGAGATAGAGAGATAGAGAGATAGAGAGATAGAGAGATAGATAGATAGATAAGATAGATAGATAGATAGATAGAGATAGATAGATAGATAGATAGATAGATAGATAGATAGATAGATAGATAGATAGATAGATAGATATAGATATAGATAGATATAGATAGATAGATCTATCATCTATTTAATCCATCCATCATCTCTCTCTACCTACCTACCATCTATATTCCTATCTATCTATCTATCTATCTATCTATCTATCTATCTATCTATCTATCTATCTATCTATCTATCTATCTATCTATCTATCTATCATCAATGTGTCTGTCTGTCTGTCTGTCTGTCTATCTGTCTGTCTGTCTCTGTCTGTCTGTCTGTCTGTCTATCTATTCTATCATCTATTTAATCCATCCATCATCTCTATCTACCTACCATCTATATTCCATCCATCCATCCATCCATCCATCCATCCATCCATCCATCCATCCATCTATCTATCTATCTATCTATCTATCTATCTATCTATCTATCTATCTATCTATCTATCTATCTATCATCAATGTGTCTATCTATCTATGTCTGTCTGTCTGTCTGTCTGTCTAT